>CAXAMN010025583.1:1186134-1241548 GCA_963970005.1 Durusdinium trenchii
TTTCTTTAGTGTGCACTCCCACAACGAGCAGAGGGTTGTCTTCAGCTTCTTCATCTTTGGGTCGGTAGCCGTAGCCCCCTTGCACTGCCGCTCCATGGCTACAACCAAGTCGGGCAGGATCTGCACTGGGAGATAGACAAAGAGGTCATTGGTGGGTAGCGTTTGCTCACCATATTCCATTCCCCTAACAAAGGACATGATGACCGTTTGCATAAAGGTGAGGGCATCGACATCTTTTTCTTTTGTTTTCTGTGGCTTCACAGCCACTGCCTGAGCTGTTCCTGTACCCTGGTGCCTGTGTTGATTTCAGGAACAGCACCTTGCGATAAAGGAAAGCAGGCCATACTGCCAGAAACGAGGGCTTGCATAAAGGGCTAATTCTCTGGCTGCTCGAGCCGCACTTTGACAGTCGTACAGTGCCTGCATGGCTCTCTGCTCAGATTCCAGCTGGAGATCAGTGGCAGCAGTGCCTCCTCGTTCTGCATGCCCTTGATCACTGGCAATATCAATTTCTGTCATGGCGTGTGGGCGCTCTTGCATTGATCCTGAGTGGAGCCTCCTCCTTTGAGCAGTCCAACTGGCGAGATCTGCTAGTGTGGCCGGTGGTTGTTCGTGTTCAGGGATGCTACCAGGCGGTTGCTTGGATGCTGGAGCAAGTAATTGCCGTAGCTTTTTGGACTGAGCTCTCCCTGCACTGGCCTTAGACCCCGGTCTTCGTTTGATTGGAGACTCAGAGGAGTGCGATGTAGAGCTGTCACCTTGGGGGTCCACGCCCTGCGGGGGCAGTGTACTGCTTACCTCATCTTCTGCTGCCAGCATTTCGTCTTGTGCTGGTCGTGTTTCGGAGGAGGCCGGATGATTGCTAAGGCAATCACCCTCATCTGCAGAGGAGGTGGTAGCACTGTCACTGTCCTCCATGCGCGCGTCGTCTTCCTCCGGCTGCACTGCGCTCGGCATGGTGGGCGACTCTGAGGAGGAGCTGTGGACAGAGACTGCTTCACTTGCTTCTTCGTCGGCCATTGTGGCATCTGTCGCCGCAGGAGACGACAGGGGCTGTCCCGCTTGTACACCGTGTTCCTCTTCTGTGGCACGGTCAGAGACAGAGAGGATATCAGGTGTTGCACTTGGCTGAGGCCAATAACAGCCGTGCACTAAAAGGCCCGGTTGCGGCGGCAGGACAAGTTCAGACCCGGGGGCATCCAGGACTGGCTGTACTCTCCATGCATCACAAAAGTACACGGTGCAAGGCTTCAAAGATGCAGTCCTGCGCACTGCGCTGTTCACCGGTGCATGGCGTTGGTTGATAGCGCAGGGAGCTTCCTACGCTGCACCTTTGCCCAGGGCCAAAGCTATTTGTGAAGCCAGTGATCTATGGAGAGACGACTTTCCAGAACCTGCACCAAAGACCAGCAATGCTTTCGCAGCGGGAATGGTGTATAAGCACACCGCCAGGAAGCTATGGCAAGTGAAAAGTGCAAACACTAAGTAGGGTCGTCAATCTCTTTCGCCATTCGCAATACAGTGAGCCAATAGGAATGAGAGCCTTAGCTCCTCGTTCCCAACAGGCGGGTGGTGGCAATGGAGGATGCCCAGGGGGAACCTTAGTTCCCTCTGTTGATGTCCGACATTTCCAGTTTTGTACAAAGAGGTACAGATACCATGCTAGGATAGGTTCAATGTCTCACCTGTTTCACGCGGGCCTTGCACGCAACTGAACAATTTTTGCAATGACGCAGCACTTCTCGAAGTTAGGGGACACCCCTTTTGGCACCTCTGTGTGCCAAAGGGTGCCGAGATGACCTCCCTTCGGGGGGATGAGCCTTTCGCACCCTTACCTGCAGGCTTTCGTCGTTCGCTATGGCTGCCACTGTCTGAACACTACCTACTACTATGCCTCTTGACTTGTATGTGCAACCAGTTGCATGGGTTGCGCTACAAGAAAGGTATTTTCCACGGCATGATCTACATAGCAACCACTGATCCACTTTGATATGGATATAACCTGCGTTAGAGCATATCAATGCTCGGGACCTGCATCGTGACCATGTTTTTGCCACACCGTGCAGTGGCCGCTGGTCACTGGTAATTGTGATGTGAAGTCCATTTGACGACTTCTTGAAGACTTTGCTAGAGCGCAAACCCTCGCTGCCATGCTCTTCGTTCGAGAATTCAGGCCCATCGATAGTCAGCAGTCATCGTTTCACTTGTTTCACCTTAGCACAGAGGAAAGACTACAGAATGGTGGAGACTCGGCCTTTGGGCTGTGGTTGGCGGTTGTTTTTTGTGGTTGGGTTGTCTTTGTCCTTTTCTCCACCAGGTCACCATCTGACTGTGTTTCCCTTCCTTCAATGATGATCTGGGCACCATGCCCACACGGCGTCCGTACTCGTGGAAAAAAAAGAAAGGGCCAAAGCTATTGTGAAGGAGTCGCCAACGTCCTGGCTGCTGCCCATCTGTTATGACCAACCACTCCGGCTCAGGCGAAGCATCAACCGCATGACCATAGACGAGGTCATGCAAGACCGTACCACCAGGCAGGTGTGGCCCTTCTCGCAGGCTAGCAATTTCCGCCTTGGTCAAGTGTGTCAGAGCAGCTAAGACGAGACGTGCGCCTTGATGGTACTCTGCGAGGCAGACCGGTAGCGGGCCTAACCACAGTGGGTGGGGCAGAAGCGCCTGCTGGAAGACTGTCGTGGCTTGCGCAACCTGTGTGGCTGCAAAGGTCCAGTGAGCCTCGAATAGTGGGTTCTTTGTTGTCATAAGTGTAGATCGTTTGGACACCATGCAAAAGGGCCGCAAGAACCTGCAGGGCCCCCGGCATCCCTTGCATGTTCAGAGGACAGGCTAAGATGGTGAGGTCGGTGGCTCGGCCGTATGCCACATTTGCTCGTGTGAAACACTCCTGGTCATAGTCCAGGTTGTGCCCTTCTCCACTGAGGAAGGTTGACACCCCGTGAATAACGATGCAGTGTTTGGCCGTGGCACCTGCAACTTTGACTGCAGTTTCTGCATTGGCCTTTTTGCCTGCAATGGAGAAGTAATTGCGTAGATTCGTGGCCCCTTCCCGGGTAGTTGTAAGGGCCAAGATGTCATCGGTGTCGGCTCCTGCTTTGGTAAGTTTGTCTTCGAGATGTTGATACACTCGCACAGTAGGGTTATTCCTTGGGTTATTCCTTGCATCCACATTGGGCGAAGCATGGCACCAGTGGACAAATCTCAGGTCTGAGGCAATCAGGTGATCCTGTCGGATTGAGGTGGTACCTATTTGCCAGGTGTCTCCCAGTCGGCTTTAACGGCTCATACACTTCTTGGGCAACCCTTGCGCTCGTTGGCAACATCAAACTCCAGCGGTGCGGGCTTGCGACTCCCGATCTTTCGGCCGCATTTTGTGCCTGTCTGAAGTCTAGCGGGCTGTCCGGGCTGGTGGCTGCACAACCTAGACAAGAAGTCCTTCCGGGAGATCCAGACCCACGCTGGAGAGGTCCTTGTATGTGGATTGCAACTGATAGGCGAACGAAGACGTGGCCTTGACCTTGTCCGGGCGGAACCAGTTACCCCCTAATGGCCTGTGGCCCACTGCGGCAGCCGCTTCTTCGAGATCAATATGGCCAAAGCCTCGACCGTGTCGGAGGAGCGTGTGAAAGACACCTGGTACCTCATGTGGCATGTACCAGGTAGTGGGGGCTCGCAGCCCAATGGGAGCTTTGAGTAAGAGCGTGCGGTGAGCTCTCTGTCCATCGGCTACTCCACCAGGGCTCTGTTTGGGATCACCGAGCAGCAGCCGAAAGAAGGGCCCAGGGCTGCTGCAGAAGGGCAGAAGGCCCATGTATGGCCATGTCACTGCCAGGGGAGCACCTGTTCCAGGCAAGCGCGTTGTCAAGAGACCGCATGCGGCCAGCCATCTTCCATGCCTTTGGTAAGGCTAAAGTAGGAGCGCAGACAGCCTTGCGTGACCTTGAGCAACAAGGCTGGGAAACGCTGCCAATAGACATCGTAGGTATGCCAAACCTTGGATGGTGGACAATTGGAAACCGATAGGGGGGTGTAAGTTCACCGGATACTGCCCGGTATCGTTGGCAACGCACTGCGGTTTTGCTTTTTGCTGAGGTGGCGAGCCGTCCACCAGCCGACGTCAGAGCTTTTCTCAGAGCAATTGCAGGGTGACAGCCTTAGCTGTTGTCCGGCCGAAGAGAACCAGAATGACGTCGAGTCAGCCAACACCCCTTCGTCTGACAATTCGGAAAACAGAGCCAGACACCTCACCCATGCTGTCACATCAGCCCTAAGTGGGAGTGCCAGAAACGTCCTACCGAGACTGACTATCAGTTTCTGTCATGCCCGCTTTTTGTTTCGTGGATCAGGTAGCCAATGCGCGAGGGTTGCTGGCTGTGCGCAAAGACATCGAAGCTTCCCCGCACGAAGAGCTGAGAGCAGCCTCAGCTCAACCCAACTGCCTTTGTCCTGCGGAGAAAGAACTCTTTCTTGCAGCTACCGGAGAGCTCATGGAGCAACTCAAAGACCGGATCATGCCCTTGGAACAAATCGCAACAGAAGTGTTTCAAGCCATTTACCAACGGCAACAAATCAAAGTTGCAGGTGCCACGGCCAAACACTGCATCGTTATCCACGGGGTGTCAACCTTCCTCAGTGGCGAAGGGCACAACCTGGATTATGACCAGGAGTGCTTCACACGTGCAAATGTGGCATACAGCCGAGCCACCGACCTCACCATCCTAGCCTGTCCGCTGAACATGCAAGGGATGCCCGGGGCCCTGCAAGTTCTAGCAGCCCTTTTGCATGGTGTCCAAACGATATATACCTATGACGGCAACAGAGAGCCAGTTATTTTAGGCTCGCTGGACCTTACAGCCGCACAGGTTGCGCAAGCCACGATATTCTTCCAGCAAGCGCTTCTGCCCCACCCAATGTGGTTAGGCCCTCTACCGGTCTGTCTCGCAGAATACCATCAAGGCAAGGTGAGGCGCTTACGTCTCGTCTTAGCTGCACTAACGCACTTGACCAAGGCGGAAATAGCTAGCCTGAGAGAAGGACCCCACCTGCCAGGTGGAACGGTCTTGCGTGACCTTGTCTATGGCTGTGCAGTTGATACTTCGCTTGAGCCGGAGTGGTTGGTCATAACAGACGGGCAGCAGCCAGGACGTTGGCGACTCCTCCACAATAGCTTTGGCCCAGGAAAAAGGTGCAGCGTAGGAAGCTCCCTGCGCTACCAACCAACGCCAAGCACGGTTGACCAACGCAGTGCACAATTACACCTTCGAAGCATTGCACCGAGTGTACTTTTATGACGCATGGAGAGTGCAGCCAGTCCTCGATGCCCCCGGATCTGAACTAGTCCTGCCACCGCAACCAGGCCTATTAGTGCAAGGCTGTTACTGGCCTCAGCCAAGTGCAACACCTGAGGTCCTCTCTGTCTCTGACCGTGATACAGAAAAGGAGGAACATGATGTGCAAGAGGGACAGCCACTGTCCTCTCCGGTGGCGACAGATGCCACAATGGCTGATGAAGAAGCAGATGAAGCAGTCTCTGTCCACAGCTCCTCCTCAGAGTCGCCCACCATCCCAAGTACAGAGCAGCCGGAGGCAGAAGACGAGCACATGGAAGACGACGACAGTGCTAACACCTCCTCTGCAGATGAGGATGATTGCCTTAGCAACCGTCCGGCTCCTCCTGAAGCATATCCAGCTCACGACGAAATGCTGGAGGCAGAAGATGAAGCAAGGAGCATGTCCCCTATCAAACGAAGACCGGGGTCTAAGGCGTGGTGGCAGTAGGGCGGTCTCCGGCGAGAGTCTCCCCGCACAGTGACCGTTTCCTAGTAACTGGACCTCCCCCATGAAATGGGCAGCCTTAGCCACCCTAATTCGTGTTGTCTAGCTGTCATCATGATTTTCGCACCGGCGACATATCCGTTACCTCTGGTTTTGTTTGGTTTCGGCCCAAGCAACTCGAGCATAAACGCGCGGACTGCCGCCTACGCGACAATGCCGCCTAACCAAGACCGTCATGAGGTCAGTCTTGATTTGGTCACGATAGCAGGCACGGAATATACTACGCAAGCAAATCTCACCCAGTACGAGGATGTGGCAGAGCTGGAAGATGACATTCTTTGCTTTCTGCCGACAGTTTCTGATTTGGATGTCTTCGGCTGTGAGTTAGATTTGCTCGACCTTCACACGCAGCAACCCCTCCCAGAAGCATTTCGCACAGCGCTCCTGCAACGGCCGCAACTACAAATTGTAGTTCGTCCCTGCATGGTCACTCCATCTGGCAGTTCCAAGAGGACGGAAGGGAAAGCTACCCCAAAGTGGGTGCTCCATCGACTTTTTGCAAACTGCCACACAGACATACCTTGAGGACCCAATCTGGGACAAGCTACAGCAAGGCATGGCATACACCGTTGTCTTTAAGGATAGCAGTGTCACCTTGCCATCACAGGAACAACTCGACGGTTGCCCTATCCATCAGGTTCCGCTTGCCGTTCATGTCCCTATGAACCCAGAGGAAATCGTCCCAAAAGGGGCTTTTGCAGGGGTTCCGCGTTTGCGGCATGTCAGTGTTGAGTCAGCCATCAGGCTCATTGGAGCAGAGGCCTGGCAAAATTGCCGACAACTTCGCATTGTCAAACTGCCGGCCACAGTTGTAGGCATTTCCGATAACGCCTTTCCTGACTGCAAGCAACTAAACAGTGTCTCGGCTCCTGGTTGCCGAGACTTTGGATACAAGGCCTTCGCGGAATGCTGTTCCTTACAATGGGTGTATGCATCTGAAGGGGTTGCAAATAAATTCAGTAACGAAGCCAAGTCGGGCAATACCTCTTTCAAGGGTGCATCAACCTTGCTGAGGTTTCTTGGTGTGAGGTTCCATCCCCCCCGAGGGTCAACACTGCAGGCTAGGACCAGTGAGCTGGCACCGGGCTGTCTTAGCTCTACGGGAATCACTGCACTCGCTCTTCCAAAGCATTTTACTGCTATTGGAGCGCATGCGTGTGACAGTTGCAGACTGCTTAAGAGTGTAGACCTTTGCAACACGCACTAGCCTCAGAGAAGTTCTCCTTCCGACTACTCTCCATGCACTGCCTTGAAGAGGCTCGCCAAGATGCCAGGCAAGCACAAATGGCGAGGAGTCTATGCAGAAGAAAATGCTTTCGCTTGTCCGGATATGAGATGGCCGCCCTGGCTACATATGATCCCGGACATGGGATGTACCTCAGGTCTTGGATGAAGACGAGCCTCTCGGATCACAGCTATCGCAGGCCCACTAACATCCATCATGGGCGCGCGCCTTAGCTCGAGTCCAGAGTAGGCCAGAAGCCACAGCAGGCCAAACTCATGAGTAGAGCTGAGGAACACGGCAAAAGAAGCCTTCCTTCAGCGTACCTCTCTACAGGAGGTTCTTACTCCTGCTCTGCATGGCGCTATGCGCCTTTGCAGGCAGTCCGCACTTTCGAGCAAAGTACAAGCAGAGGAAAAGCTACACATGGCGAAGGACATATGTCCTTGGTCAAAATGAAAGCCTTAGCTCCTCGTTTCCAACAGGCGGGTGGTAGAGAGTGGCAATGGAGGATGCCCAGGGGGAACCTTAGTTCCCTCTGTTGATGTCCGACATTTCCAATTTTGTACAAAGGGGTACAGATACCATGTTAGGATAGGTCCAATGTTTCACCGGTTTCACACGGGCCCTGCACGCAACAGACCACTTTTTGCAATGCTGCAGCACTTCACAGAGTTAGGGGACACCCCGTTTTGGCACCTCCGGGCGCCGAAGGGTGCTGAGATGACCTCCCTTCGGGGGGGGATGCCTTTCGCACCCTTACCTGCAGGCTTTCGTCGTTTGCTATGACCGCCACCTTCTACTTCACCAACTAATATGCCACTGGACTTGTGAGCGCGACCAGTTGAATGGGTTGTGCCACAAGAAAGGTTTTTTCCACGGCATGAAGCATAGCAACCACTGATCATTTTGACATGGATACAACCGGCGTAGGAGCATAGCTATGCTCTCCTGACCTGCATCATGACCAGGATTTTGCCACACTGTGCAGTGGCCGCTGGTCACTGGTAATTGGGAAGTAAAGTCCATTTGAAGACTTTTTGGAAACTTTGCTAGAGCATAAACCCGCGCTGCCATGCTCTTCGTTCGAGAAGTCAGGCCATTGATAGAGAATAGTTTTCGTTTCACCTGTTTCACCTTAGCACAGAGGAAAGACTACAAGATGGTGGAGACTCGGCCGGTGGGCTCTGTTTTGGTTGGTTTGGTTTGTTGTTGGGTTGTCTTTGTCCTTTTCTCCACCATCTGATTGTTTTTCCTTTCCTTCAATGATGACCTGGGCACCATGCCCACACGGCGTCCGTACTCGTGGAAAAAACAAAATTTACCAACGGCAACAAATGTTTTGTAGAAGCAGCACACAAAGAGCAACTCAAAGGGGAAGCCAAGGCCATCCGAGTGCGTGCGGTGGGAATGATAAAGTCCCACCACAAGCTTTTTTCTTTCACACAGAAGTCCATCATGTCCCAGTCGAAAACAACCGCATTCGGATTGTAGGGGAAGCTGCGTGGAGGAGTTGTTGACAGCTGCAAGCAGTCCACCTGCCAGAAACGGTCCCTGCTGCACGGCGCCTTAGCCGATGCCAGGTCCCACGAGCAGTGACAGGCCCTGGCTGCAAACATTTCAGCACTGAGGTCTTTGAGTTTTTTTTGCACTGGAAAGGGCGCCATGTGTGCCGAGAGGCACAAGTCACCGAGTCGAATTCAGATGGGGGGTTACGTGAGATGAGTCTTCAGCACTGAGGTCTTTGAGGAGTGCTGCTCCAACACAAACAGGCACGACTCAATGCCCTGGCAATATACTAGCCCCCCAAGCACAATTGCGGCCTCGAGTGACAAGGATGCACTGCCCTGCGTCCCTCCCTCAACTTGGATTTGTGAGAGTGTGGTCCTGCATGTCCGAACCAATGTTTGCCCGACTGCTGCTTTCTGGATTGTCGCACTCTTTCTAACGTCATTGAAATTTTGGGCTCAACTTTTGCATGCTGCTCACAGCTGCAGCAACTCAGCCTTCCCCGAAATTTACAAATCATTGAGCAAGAAGCCTTTCTCAAGTGTACCTCGCTGGAAGAAGTCTGCATCCCACCATCCCTGCTTTATATTGCGCGGCGTGCTTTTGCAGGTTGCACGCAGCTTCGAGCAGTTCGTAAAAAAGGAAAGCAAAACATGGCGAGGTACAAATGTCCGGCTCAATGCATTCAACAAATGTGAGCAACTGGGCAAGCACAAGTAGCTCTGATTCTTGAGGGAAACGCAATGCGATATTCATGCATGTCCTGCAAGCCAGCTGCTGTTGGGGTGATATCAACTACGAGGCCATGTTTCCTGACAGTGGGGCCATTCTATAGATCTTGCCTCGCACTTGCTTCATCCATTTTTTCCACGAGTACGGACGCCGTGTGGGCGCCGCCAAATGCCAAAGACCAATGAGAAGACTTTCAAGCCTGGGCTGGCAACGCTCTGACGACAGTGGGGTGCATTGCTCCTCAGCCGCTTCGACAATGCGAGCCAGCTTAACAAAGCTCAAGCAGAGTCACCATTTCGGCCTTACCATCTACGATTCAGAGAGCCTGCAGGAATGAGAGGAACAGAGCATACCGTTGTGATCTTGAAGGAGACCTCCCTTCGGGGGGAAATGCAGCAGCTCTTCGTTTGCCTCTGCCTCCACTGCCTCTCGCTTCGTTCGTGCAATCACTTGGAAAGGTTGTGCAACGAGAAGGGACTTTTCCACAGCATGCTGGAACAACCAGCATCCTTGGACAAGAATCAGACCTGCTGACAAAGAAGCGAATCCCCTTTGACTGGCATCCTTGCACTCCGCTCGAACGCTGATCCTTCTGACCTCTCCGCTCGAACGCTGATCCTTCTGACCGACCTTCACCGCGAATTCAGGCCTACAGATGGTTTACAGCCAACTTTTCTCACCTGTCTCGCCTTCGTACAGAGGATACACTTCAGATGAGGGGATTCGGTCTCTGACTTTTGCGTTTGGGGTTCTTGTTTGGTTGGTTTGTTTGGGTTTTGGGGTTGCTTGTGTTCCTTTCTTTCTCATCGTGTTATGTTTCCTTGAACACCCTCTTGTAGCTCAGCAGAATGAGCACTGGATGGGGCACGATGTCTTGTCGCTTCCGTCTGTGTTGCAAATCAATTGTGGTGGCTTGAAGGGAGGTGCCCTGGAAGGTGATGTGCAGCAGGGTGCTCCACTGACATTCGTGAGGTTGCCACCCTTTTCTCGAAAAAAATCCTGTCAGAAATGGGAAGAATTGGATTTTGGAAGGGCAACAGTGTTGCACGGACAAACTCAAAAGGTGCTGAAAGCTGCTCGGTTTTTGCAGCGCACAGACGGCTCCCACACTCAGTGGTCTATGGAAGTTGCTCTTCGCAACCGCTTGCCTGTCTGCTGTCAGGTTGTCTTCGAAAGGTGATGCAAGAAGCTCCAGCTCACTTTGTAGTTGATGGCTTCAGTCTGCGGGAGGAACAAGGCCAAACTGCAACACACAACTGAAGAAGACGGAGAAATTCCTGATCGGGTCAAAACGAAAGCATTTCGTGGCATGCATGCCACTGAAGAGTTGTGTTTGTCAGAGGGCCGTTTCCGGAGGATTATGAGTGTGAGGAAAAGGAAGATGCAGCCAGTTTTTTCGTCGTGGGGGGGATGCACCTTTGCAGCCCCCCCCAATGCGGCAAGAATCCAGGAATTTGCTTTATTTCAGGGCGGTTTCGAGAGAAGGATTAAGGGGTGAGAAAAGAAAGCGCTCAGGGAAGGTTGCGGGAGACATCCAAGTTTGGCGGGGAGGGGCCTTAAAAAAAATGCATTTTGTTGGCAGGCGCAGGGAATGGTGCAAGAGGGTGTTTGGGGGGGGCGACAGGTTTGTGGCGCAGGGAAGGTGCCTTCAAAAGGAGCACTTCATGGCAGGCGCAGGGAATGGTGCGAGAAGTGCAGATCATGCAGCAAGGAAAAAGAGTTACGTTTGTCTCAGGGGCTGTTTGGAGAGGGATTCAGGGGTTTCAGGGGCGGTTTTAAGAGAGGGATCAGCGCTCAAGGGGAGGTTACGGGGAACATCAAGGTCTGTGGCGCGAGGTTTGCAGCGCTGGGCACTCATGAAGCCGGTTTGGTGCGAGCGCCCAGTGGAGGGTCACACAGGACACGCTCCTTTCGCCAAACCTTTCAGGGTTGTGAAGCCTTGCTGTTGACCCTTGCTTGTCGAAAACCTTTCTGCTGTGCTGGGACAATGCCTCAGGTGGTGCTCCTACCACGCGACCAGGCGCGACAAGACGGGCTTGGGATGTTGGTGGAAACGATTGCAAACGATGGGCTACCCGGACTGTGTCGCGCGGATGGTGATATCGCATTTCGATCGCTGTGTCACTGTTGCTCTTATGGCCGAAAACAAGAGAAGGACAGGGGATCTGGAATTGGGAGGAACGCACGGGGCTTGCAAGCAAAGGACAAGAGAAGAATAAGAGCAGGACAAGAGCTGGACAAGAGGAAACCAAGAGAGGACAGGAGGACAAGAGAAGGACAAAAGGCAACCCGAGGACAACAAGAGGACCAGAGAAGGACAAGAAGGGGGTGTGTGCCAAGCTGGCGTTCAGGGGCCAATGAACACAGAGCTGGGACCGAGCCCAGCCACAGCCAAGACAAGGATAAGGCCTGGACACAGAACCCAAGTAGGGATTAAGCGCAAAGTTGAGGGGCGTGGTGAAGAGGAGGACGGGGCGCGGCCAATGAACACAGAGCTGGGCCACCAAGCCCAGACACAGCCAAGAGGAGGATAAGGTCGGGACAGAATCCAACCACAGGGATCAACCACAGAGTTCAGGGGCGTGGCCAAGAGGAGGACAAGAGGAGGCTACGGCCTGATACAGACCCCACCCACACAGCCCAACCACGCCAGCTCTTTTTCTCAAAGATACAACCCCAACACTAAAGGAAGAAAGGCTTTTTTATTGATGAGCACACTTCCTTCAATCGACCCATTGAGACCTCCAGTGCAGGCGGCAGAGGGTGCTCAAACCAGTGCGGATTCATAAGTTCTTTTGATTAGGAGATGCATTTTTGCTTCAAAGATTTTTGATAAGGCCGGCCGGATATTTTTTCTTTTAGAAAAGTGCATTGGGCTCTGCGTGCCAATCACTGACCCGAAGCTGTGGAGTACAATTTTAGATGCTCACCATGCCGGAGCAACTACAGTGTCACGCTCTCCCCTTCGCTTGCCAGTTTGTCTTCTTGAATCAGCCGTGGACACAGCGCCTGGTGTTGAGAACTTTTCACAAACATCACAGCATTCTAGAGCTTAAAGATATGGCTAACTTGGTAAGCTTCCTGGGAACCAAATGATCAGTGTGAGCGCTTCTTCAAGGAAGCTCCCCGCTGCCCTCCGGTGGGGGGAGCTTCCTTGAAGAAGCGTGAGTTATCCTGCGTCCTAGGTAGTGGCTACTTAAGCCGCTAGCTACCTAGCTTCTACTAGCTATTTATAGCTACTACCTCTTCTCGGCCTACCCCGCGTGGGCTTAAAAAAGCTTACCTTACTTAATTAAGCAGGCGCCTACTTATATAATTCAAGTAAGAACACCGGCTTCCTCAAGTCTCATCCTCGGCTCCAGGGCTTGGATCCCATTGCCGCGCAATACCAGGCCATGCCCGTCGAACCGTCAATCCGTCCAACACAGTCCCTCGAACAGTGCGTTCAGACTGTGGCACCTTTTTTGTTGCGCCAAGAGTGGTTCTGGGGTATTGGAGACAACGCCTTTGAGTGATGGGCATCGATTCCTTTGCGAATCTCCTCAAGCTTTCCGAAAACAGCGAGAAGACAGCAAGATAGTTTTACCTGGTTCTCCATTCCGACTGGGTGATGTAAATTGAAAGTTTCAACCCACCAAGTACCCCAACTGTTGCTCTGCGGCGATCGGCGCGGAAAAAACAAAGGCCCCTCCAATCAACTACTAGTCAACATGTGTTGATTGGAGAAAGGAAATTTCCTCTAATACTAATACTAATACCAATACTGATTACTGATTACTGATTACTACTTACTACTTACTACTGACTACTTACTGCTACTACTGCTGCTACTAGTACTCCTCCTCTACGACTACTACTACTACTACTACTACTGCTACTGCTACTACTACTACTACTACTACTACGACGTCTCGCCTTTGAAGTTGATGGCAAACGACTAGCGTTTGAGCGCAAACACTTCTTCGGAGAATCGCCCGTGGGTGTGGGCCTCATCTCGGTTGTCACAAGGACCCACTAGGAGAGGATTCAACTTGTTGTTCTTGTTTCCGAAAGCAATGATTACAAGGACAGGCGTGATGCAGCGTGTCAGAGATAATGAAGAGCTTGTGAGGATGAAGCATGTGTAGGATGACGAAGCATGTTTGGATTTCCTGAAGTCTGTCTCAAATCCGTCGTTTTGTTGGCCGAGGTATGGGAGGAAAGGGCATGCCTGCCGACTCCTATGAGCAGGCATGTAGTAGTGCACTGTTTGGTCGCCTGTTGTGAAAATTGTTTCCGTGTTGCGCAACAAGAACATTTTGACAATGTTGAGCACATGAAACTCCAAGTGGTCATTTGGGACACAAGATCCATTGCATGGTGACATTTGGGGTGCATATGGGGTGCAAGAGCTTTCGGTTCCTCTCTTCAACCACTTTGACCCTCAACCTACGGACATTAAAACTAATAGCATGATCCGTGCAAACAGGATTTTCATGCAACTCGTTGTCAAAGTGTGCATGGAAAGTATAAAAGGTTGACATGACTTGGGAACTTTGATTTTTTGCACCGGAATGGGTTTTTTAATGTTTTCGTGTTCCAAGATTTAGCATCCATTTGCTTCCATTTGCATGGTTTGTTTTTCGGATTCGAGGCTGCCGAGCGCGGCCAATCGTCCCGACGTAGCCGCAGCCCACCACGAATAGAGGCGTCGAAGGCACGCGTGCCGATTGATTGTTGGTAGGAGTCAATGCAAAAGCCTTCTTTGTCGTTTGCAGGCCTTATCCCGCGTTTTGCGCCACACAGCGCAGAAGCAGGGGATTCGAGTCCGCGAAGACGGGTACTGCAAGCTCTGCGCCGCTGGGACCCATCGTGGTTGTACAGCCGCGTGTTCTATTTTTTCATTCCCTTTTTCTGGATCGCTTGGGTGGTTGCGTGACACTACGTCAAAAGGACGGGAGAGAACCAGAACAAAGGGCTCCTGAAATAGCCACATGTTCTTTCCGTCCCATTCAAAGAGGCTTTCGTCGTAGCTCGTGAGTTAAAGACATCTTTGGCCGAGGACGTCCTGGCGCTTCCAGGGAGTCTGTTGCGCTGGGCTGCACGCAAGACGACATCCAGGAAGGGCCAGGGTTGCCACGAGCGTCGGCGCACAGCGCTGTGGCGCATGCCGTGTTGTCCTTGACAGAAGCGCGACATGGATTGTCAGGCAGTGGTGCAAGGCAACGAGAAGAAGCGCTTTGAGATGAAGACAGAAGGGTCCCAGGCCAGCTGAGTGTGCAAAGGCCAAGGGTGCCCATTGGGCAGTTGTAGCGGAAACAACGGCTTTGATTTGATTCGACTGATCTCCCACTTTGTCCAAATTCTGCATCTATTCCCGAACGCAGGCGTTCGTGCGCGCAGTTCAGGGAC
Organism: Durusdinium trenchii; assembly: GCA_963970005.1. Classification (NCBI taxonomy): domain Eukaryota; class Dinophyceae; order Suessiales; family Symbiodiniaceae; genus Durusdinium; species Durusdinium trenchii. Next base: position 1,200,839 of record CAXAMN010025583.1, read on the forward strand.
ACTCCATGGAGGCTGCAAAAGCTGCCAGAAGCAGTTTTGAGCACAAGTTTGCGAGCTGTTGAGTGTGATCCTATAACCTACACATGCCCATAAACCGTAATTTGGTCATAGGGACAATCTGGGTCACTCGTATTTATATATATATATATATTTATAACTGTCCTGGACTTATCACAGATAGAGGACTATTGTGCTGCCCTTTGCAGAATGATTATTGTTTTGCGCCCGGCTTGTGCAGATGGTCCTCCTCCTGGAACGCCTGGGTGCTGACGACCCTGACCTGCTAGAAGCATCGGAGTGGAATGAACTTGAACGTCCAGTTTGCGTCACTTTCCATGTGCATTCTGTTCATTGCATCAGATCATCCGTGCGTGATGTTTCTTCCTCTTCTCTAATCCATCAGCTCCCAAGGTTTGCGTGCGTGGCACGTACTTGCGCTTCCTGAAATCGATTCGGAGGCGGAGAACCGATCGGCAGCCAATCGGATGGATTCGCCTTCTATCGAAGCCATCTCCGCTAAATGGACTCATGGACTATCGTGGAGTTTTCTGGCGTTGCAGGGAAAACTCCCGTTGCGTCTCATCCCCGCTCCTTTTTGGATCCTCGTAAGGTACTCACTATACTGTAGGACCTGCCAAACGAACCTACCCCACCTGCGTCTTGCCGGGTGGTGCGGCGACCAGAGAGCGCGTCGGCAGGGACGGACTTCTGGCTGGCGGTGGAGTGGGGAACCGGAATCACGTTCACTTTGCGCCCTTCGAGCCACATGACGAGCCGAGAGGAGCGCCCGCCGGCCCACCAGATTTTTGTAAGCCTGCGCAGTGGAACCGCGCTTCGAAGATCTCGGGTGAATGAATGTACTGTAAATAGCAGGGCATCAGCCGGACGCCCCGATGGAACTTCCGATCAGAACCACTACGCCAAGAACTTCTTGCGTCCCACTTTCCCCACTGTGTGGGGAACAAACCTGACCCCACAAGACGAAACTTCAAGCTTTCATCAGGAACTGATGTGTAAAACCTTTACAACATTTTTATCAAAGGTCAACTTAGCAAATTTGAGAAACTTCTAGTCCTCATTAAGTCTTCCAATCGCCGGGAAAACGGAGTATACTAATACTGACCCTCTTTTTGTGGCCTATTTTTTCGGCAAGCCCCTCCAAACTCTCCCAGACTTGCGTTCTCAGCGTCACCGCTCCACCGAAAGCATAAAGTTAAACGCCCAAGTGAAGGAGGTACAGGTAGAGTGGAAGTGGAAAAGTTACTTTACTCCGAGTGATCCCCACCATGACATTTCAATCATTTGCTTTCACGTCATGGTGGTCAACGAACAGTCAACACAGTGACTCACGCCGGGGTAGTGCGTTTGTTGGTTGTGTACTGCATTGGTGTTTGCGCTTGCGTTTAGTGCTTGCGCGTGTGGTCGTGTTTTATTGGTTGTATTGTGTGTGTACCCCTTGGAATCATAGAGAGCCGGAGCCAGGTGCGGGGTCTCCGGCCCACGAAGACACCCCCCACCTGGGTGTAAACGTACCTGCGCTTGTGACAACACTCCACTCTACCACCGCTGTGGTTTGTTTCCATGGTGTTTGCGTGATATTCCCCTAAACCTGCCTTAATTTTAAGATTTCTTGTGTACTGCAGACCTGCGCGCTACGTCGTCATTTGTCGTTTCGGGATCGGCTTGAGCTTTTGGCCCCACTTCCGTATGAGCGCCTCCAGGCTTGTTTGGTTTTCACTTGATCTGGTCAGGATTTGGATACCCAGGTTGGCGTGTGGCAAACTGCATCAAATCAGAACGCAAGTCCATAAGTGTGTCTGGCCTCGCGCCAGCCCAGGGTGAGCCCGCAGAGTGCCCCCCGTGGACGCGTGGAACGGGGGTTTGTCGAATGTATCCCCTGCCCGGACACAGAGCAGCTCGCAGCGAGCGTAGGAGGCTTAAGCCAAAGTTATACTCCAAGACCTGACGAATTGTTGAATTCCAAGCTGGCCGCCTCCGGGCATGCCTGTAGATGACCATAGCGGTCAGAGCAGCCAGCCATTTTGGCACGGCTTGGAGCCTGTCCCACTCTTAGGTGACAGCGTTCACATGTAAACAAGGTCCGCCCAGGTGATTCTAATAATCAACCACACACACCTTTGCCCCGTCTTGTTCTCTTTTCATGTCTTCATTCGTTTGTCTTACTGTGCGCACGCGTGCACAATCGCCTAGACCTGTGTGTGTACCCTTGGAATCATAGGGATCCTTTCGGATTGTTTCGCTTTGATTTTAATTTTGAAGGAGCAAGGGGCCGCAGCCAGGTGGGGGGTCTCCGGCCAACGACGCCCCCCACCTGGGTGTAAACGTACCTGCACTTGTGACAACACTCCACTCTTCCACCGCTGTGGCGCACGCCGCGTCGTCGTTGTCGTTTCGGGATCGGCTTGAACTTTTGGCCCCACTTCCGTTTGAGGACCTCCAGGCTTCTGTGGTTTTTGCTTGATCTGGTCAGGATTTGGATACCCAGGTTGGCGTGTGGCAAACCGCATCAAATCTGTACGCAATTCCATAAGTGTGTGTGTTTGTGATTGTGTTTGTGGTTTTGTTTGTAATGTGCTTGTGTTCGTGTGATTGAAATTGTGTTTGTGGCTTGTCTGTCAGTTTTGCTAGTTGTGTAGTGTGTTCTGTATGTTTGTGGTTATGTTGTCCGGTTGTGTTGCGTGTTGAGGTCCGGCACTGCCTGCGATCTCGCTTGCGGTTGAGGTCCGGTAGTGCCCACAGCGATCTGGCACTTACTTACGGTTGAAGTCCGGTACCGGTAGTGCTCACTGCAATCTGTCGCTTGCGGTTGAGGCCTGGCCGTGGTTGAGGTCCGGTAGTTAGTGCCCACTGCGATCGGGAACTAGCGCAGCGGTTGAGGTCCAGCAGTGCCCACTGCAGGTCCGGTAGCGCCCACTGCGACGGGGAGCAGCTGGCGGTTGAGGTCCGGTATACCGCCCACTGCGATCGGGAGATGGTGGTTGAGGTCCGGGCCCACTGCGATCTGGCGCTTGCGGCTGAGGCCCGGCACAGCCCGCTGGGCTCTGGCGCTTGCCTGTATATAGCGTCCACTGCGATCTGGCGCTTGCGATCTGGCGCTTGCTGTTGGGGTCCGGTATACCCACTGCGATCTGGCGCTTGCTGTTGAGGTCCTGTAGTGCCCATTAGGATCGTGCACTTGCAGTTGTGGTATAGATTGCGATCTGGAGCTGGCAGTTGAGGTAGGAGAGGAGAGGAGAGGAGCGGAGAGAAGAGAAGAGAAGAGAAGAGAAGAGAAGAAAATGGACGAGAGGAGAGGAAAGGAGAGGAGAGGAGAAGAGAAGAGAAAAAAAGAGGAGAAGAGCTTTGATAAAAGCTGAGAACCCTCTTTTGGCAGGTGGGGAATCAAACCATCTGCAGCGTGCAGCGTGCGTGAGGTTCGCGCAAACTTGTTCCTGGGTTTGCCACCCATACAGCAATACAGCCCGTGTATCTGTGTCACATCCACGCCAAAAAACATGCGCATTGAGATGTCATCGTTCACCTTTTTGTGTTGCGTCCCCTTGTACCTGACTTCGTCGTCAGCAAGGATGCACCAAGTCCGGGTGGCCACTTGCGTCGTTGGCCAGTGATATATATATATATATATGTATATTTATAGTTGTCATGAGCGCAAACAGCTTCATCAAAGAGTTTGCGTGAAAGGATTCGTGCCAACCAAAGTATGCAAGAAGTCACCGGCCAGCACGCACCGCATTGCATGGACCGAACAGTGGGACACCCCAGGACACCACCAATCAACCACTCACCAGCGACGCACCACGTTTACACACATGTTTCTTGTTTGCCAACATCATGGAACCATGAAAGGACGGAGACCTCACCAACCTGCATGGCACAGCGACATCACAGACCTCGTGTCGCCACACCGCTTACAGGCGACACCCGGCGTTTACACACGCAAATTTCACATGAAACCACGCAAACGCACTTTCCACCGACGTCTTGCAAAACCGCCGGAAACGCAAAGCAACATCCGGACGAAACTTCGCGGCGCCGCGCAGATGGAACACTGCGACATCAAGCCTCGTGGACACCACAAGGGTCCCTGTTCACCAGCGCGTTTACATGCTTGCCCGTTCTCCAGTGCCATGGAATGATGCAAACGCACTTTGCACCGACGCCAAACCGCGTGACACTGACACTGCATTATTTTTTAAAATTCAATCTAGTTGCCATTGCACATTGGCGCGGTCAACGTGTCTCGGATTTGGTGAAGTGTTTTTGCGTTGGGGCCTGTATATTTACACACGGTTTCCCAATAGACTGAGAACGTTTGTTTTCAAGAGTAAACATAATGAATGAACTGTTAACAACATGCTTTGTATGTTTAACGATAAAAAACGCAAAAAACCCGGTTGCTTGGCAAATTGTGATGTTCTTGGGAATGCAGTGGGCCTGTATGAGGGAAGGTCTGGATGATTGCGGGGTGGAAACTTGTTCGGAAGGTAAGGTAGAGTAGAGTTCCGATCGAGTTGGAAGGTGGTGTGTTTCTGTACGGGATGTGATAGTGAAAACACACATCCTCCCAATCATTTCTACCAGACAACGAGTTTTGTTGTGTTTCATTTTTTCCTTCAGATTTTTTTGTACCATAACTGCATGTCGTTCACCACTGTATTATGGCTAGATGTTTTGCTGTGATTCTTTGTTGCGATTGTTATTTTGTTGTCAACGTAGCCTCTAGTGACTCTAGTGGCTCAAAACCTCTGGGTTTAGATGAGAACAACAAACAAACTAAAGTCAACAGTTGCCTGAATCATCCGATACTTGACATTAGCTGTCGATGTGCTGCTGAGACCTGCTGCATGTGACAGTAAACCAAGGTGTAGCCAAGAGGCAAACTCAGTCCAGCGCGTGTCGTGTTGATGAGATCCAATCTTTTCAGGGCCGAGGCTGGAAACACAATTTTGAAGATTTGTATTCCCTTTTTGGAAAGTATCCAGTTGGACAGGGTATGCCATCCCTTGATTCACATTGTGAGACCCGACCTCCGCTTGACAGGTCGACGGGATACGGCGCAGGCGTTTCTTGCCGACTTTGCCAGGTTGGCCGCCGCTTAGGATTGTGTCAGAGTTTCGACCATTGTCAAATGTAAAGTATAGTCTAGTACATTCAGTTGAATCCTTCAAGGTTTTGTGTTTTCATGATCATGATTGTAATGGGGGTCCGCGTGAAAACTATTTTTGAATCGGTTGGTGTTGGCTGGCTCTTTAAGCTGTCAGTGTGCGAGCAGGCCTCTTGATTGTTGTTATGTTTGTTGTTGTGTTTTTTTGTTATTACTGTTATAATATACATATTACTCTTATCATTACGAATATTTTGTTGTTATTTTTGCAGTTATTAGTTGTTCAAGTTTTGCCGCCATATATTTTTCTAGTCATTCAGTTCGACAGTCTAGCAACCCCCGTCCGGCAGGCTCCAGCGACTTGGAGTGGCAACCTGAGAGGGCTGACCTCAGGTTATCCAGGGCGTATCGGCTGGTACCCAGCCAACCCATGCATGTGAATAGGCAGACAATGGTTCAAACAAAAATAAAGGAGACATGGCCAGAACCAGTTCTGTGATTGGAATCTCCGGACATCTCTGGACAGCTTGGTTGGATCCAGCTCGCGACAAGTCAGCCTGTGAGCACAAGTGAGGAGAGTCAGAGTCGGGTGCTGAATCCAATCCAAGTCGCTTGAACGCGGAGACAGACAGACTCATCCCCAGCTTGCCACATTTCAATGCCCGATCTGAGGTGTGCAGCTGGTTGGCAAAAACTTTTACAGGCCGGCTGTGTGTCTGAAGCATCCGTTATGTTGCACTTAAACACCGGCCTGCGGTGTTTGGAAGAGCCTTTTAGTCAGATGTCAGAGACTTCACAGCCCTTCAGATTCTCAGCTTTTCAGGGAACGAAGCGTCCCATGGGGAGCGCTTTTGACATCCAATGGCGAGCCAATCGGTCTTTTTTCCTCGCGAGGGTGGCCCTGATTTCCGTGGGACCCTGAAAAATGGGCACTCAGCTGACTCAGCGGGTTGAGCCAGTGGACCCCAAGTTCCCCCCAAATTGTCTGGGACCCATCCATTACAAACAGGTTCTTCTGCACGCCTGGTTGGTGAAAATTGGAAGGGATTGCTATTGCCGGGATTCGACCATCCCCCCTTTTGGCAGGGCACATGCCGATTGTACAGCAGCGATGACTGCTGTGCAGCACACGTCCAAAATATGAAGCTTGGAGTTTTGAAGAACCAATCCAACCCGCATCTGTCAATGGCCGCTTCTGGGCAGTCGGGGACCTGTACTGGTCACCTACTCAATGCAGGTCACCGTGAGTTGAGCCGGCGCTGCCAGGCGGCGGGGTCCTTCTTCGAGACTGATGCACAGAACAATGAAGACCCTCTGGTGGAGACCGTCCGGGGTCAGAGATGTGAGGATGTGGACCAGGCATGGAGCTGGAACACGTGGATGAAACCAGATCTCAGATGGCCGGCTCTGGTCGGTCTCAGGTCAATCGTGGGCAACTGATGTGCATACTTGATCATACTTGGTAAATCCTGGGTTAAATCCTTGACACATTGATGAAGTGAACATGCAGTAGACACCTCCCGGTTATCAAAGAGCCTCCACATACTCATGCCATGCACTCCAACATGAAGATGACAACCACGACAGAGTCTTTTTTCTTGAGTTGACTCAGGGATTGCTGCTTTCATCAATCTTTTTCGATGTCAATGTAAAGCCTTTTGTGTTTTCGTGCAACCACGAGGTCCGACAGCAACCTGTGGCTGCCTTGCGATTTATTCGCATGATGCTGCTCTCCAGTAGTCTCGGCAGCCTGGTCGGGGGTCCTCGAAGCACGGGGGGTCCTCGGTGGCTCGTTGTGGAAAGTAAGGCACAGGTACTCACACAAAAGAGAACCTCGGCAAGACGTTGTTTACTTTTCCAAAGGTTGTGAGTTTGTTAGACTCTGTTTTTTGACATGAGAAGACAACTGACTGTCCATGAAGACTGCTTGGTTTCCTGCCTTCTCTCTGTGGCCAGGTCGTATGCGCCGTTTGCTGGGCATTCCTCTACCTGCAGTGGTCAGTTTGTTGCAGTTGCCAGCGCCCATTGAGGTGGGGGAGGCCCTGTGAGTCGCAGAAAGGCCGGCAGTTGACATGGCAAGGATGTAAAGAGGCCTCGTTTTCAAGCTGTTGAGAAGACCCTGTTCAATCACCAAGAACCAATGAACAAGGGGTGCCCGGGCCTCCTCTCGTTTTGGTTTCTGCTTAACAGCTTCTAACCGCTTCAAACCGTCCTGGTTTGCTGCTCACATCTCAGGTGGTGGCTGCTGTTGTATGCAACCTTGCAGCAACTGCAGTTGCCCGTGCGATTTGCGCCTCGGTGCACCGGCGTGCGATTTGCCTGGGAAAAACCATGGATGGCTCAGACCAAAGGATGTGCCGAATGGACTCTGCATGGCTCAGATCTGTGACGTTTCGCCAGAGAGTCGTCCTTTCGGTCTGAAACCTTCCCCCCTTCTGTTAGGTTGATCTGCTCCCGTCGATGGATTTGGAGTGAAACCTCCCACCTTCGGGACCTGAGCACTGCAGCACGACCTCCCAACCTCTCCGACCGCACCCATCAGGCTCGACGTGCTCGCCTGAGGTGACCTTGTACCGCTTGGGCCTCCGCTTGCAGTTGCACGAGGCCGACGGCGAGCGACTGCAGGCCGGTCAGCGGCGAGCGTGGGGTGCGATGGAGAGCGTGGGGAGCGTTCTGAGAGGCAAAAGCTCCAGGTGAGACGTGGGCGGGAGGGTTCCAAGCGAGTCAACGAGTCAACGGGGCTGGGGTCGGCACAGCGAGGGGATGGTCGCAAGGTGGGTGAGGAGATACGGATGCATGAATGTGGAATGCTATTCAAAGGATCAGCCGAGTATCCCTACCCTGGAGCTGGGACATGGCATGCTTTCAGCTTCCAAGCTCCATTTCCTTGTGTTACAAAAGCAGTTGTTCACTTGTTTTGAAGACAGTTGTTCACTAGGTGGTCTCGCCATGAGTAACACACGCATCTCGCAAGCCTCGGCCTCTCGACATCGGTGAGAGGACTTGGCTTCGCAGCGCTTCTCGTAGTCTGTCATAGTATTTGGGGCCAAAAAAGCTTTCTTTGTGGGTAAAGATGGCCAAGGAAAGCTGAAACGCATCGTCTTATACGCACTTTCGCGGGCTGTGGCACCGGTTTCAATTGGAATACTCCTACCACGACGAAGCCCGTGGAAACTCCCTTAGTTGGACCTCACCAAGGTCTGAAAAGCTCTATCGCCAAAGCTTCCTGTTTCTATCCGTAGTTCCTTGAAGTCTCTCCGTTTTCGTCGCCACGACCCGATCGCTTCACCCACCAATCAGCCAACCCCTTCTCCGAGTGGAAAACGAGTGTGTGACCGACGCCCGGTCGACCAACTGCAGGTGGAAGTCTCCCGCTTTACTTCGTCCATGGCTTGGAGATGGAGTAAGAACATCTCGCTCTTCACGTGCCGTGGTGGTTTCAGCAGGTGGTTTTCTGCAGTGAGGCTGTTTTTTGCTACGCTGTGTTTACCAACTCAGCAGACGAGTGAAAAAAGCGCCGAAACAACGTCGGGGAAGAACAAAGAACTGTCCTCATAGGTTCAGTTCGACATCCTACTTTCTCACCCGAGTCTAGAAAAAACACGTCGAACGTTGCCATCTTGCCAGGTGTGAGACATGTGAGAAAATCTGAGATCTGCAGGTACGGTTGGTTCGTCTTGGGCATTGTTTGGGTCTTGAACTCTGACTATGAGTCCTGCAGAGAAGCGCACAGGAGACCGGCCAGATTTCCATGACATATTTGCGAAGATGGGGCCGGTGTCGGAGGTGTTGGAAGTGGCACTTTCCTGCCTTTGACATTCCAAAGAAATAACTTCTTGTCCTCAGAAGCTCTTCCAACACCAGGCTGCGGGAATTCTTGATCCAATCCCATCGGATATTGCCGTGTGCAGAGTGGATGTTGATCATTCATGACACGGCTTCTTACGGGCAAGCGTTCTGCCTGAGGCTTCCTCCTCGAATCCGAAGTAAGTTTGTTGAGAATGGCCGTGGTTCCTCACCGGCCCATCATTGAGGCCCACTGAACCTCTATAAACCAGATTAAACCAGGACTTTCAGCGCGGAACCCGGTCTTCTTGTTGGATCTCTGGGTTTTTATCCTACAGAACGTCCACCTCCAAGCTGACTCGACTCGACCAGGATCACGATTGCAGTCATCGGCCAGGCCTTTCTGAGAGCTGCGCCTCGGAGAGAAGGAGATGCTGTATGGTTTTGGAGTGCAAAAGGCAGACCTCTCCATGTTACACCCAAGGTGCTTGTCGCAGGTGGTTTGCATGTTAGACCTGGGTTTGTTTTTCTGAAGGAGCTGTAGCTCTTGCCCAAATCGAGCTCTTTGCATTGCTCAGGTGGGGGCCATGCTCTGCTTTCGTCTCTGTATGCAGGCGCAGCCGGCGGACAGCACGGAGGCCAAGCTTGGTCCAAATCCGTTCACGGCGATTGTGATGGGAAATACGTTCCGGCTGTGTCTGTCTCTGAGACGCTGAGACTTGCAGAGGAGAGAGGGCGCCCTCCGATCGCGGGCGCCCTCCCACCCCGTCCCCTCGGCAGCCCAGGTCCCAAGGTGGAGGCCGGCAGCCCGCGCCGTCTGGGGGGCGAATCCAACGCCGGGGAGTCATGGAGGTGACCTTTGTTACTTCAAAGGGGGAGTAGGAGATGTAGGTTGGAGTTTTACAAGTGTTACTCTGCTTCATGTTGTGGAGAAGCTTGATCAGTTCACCTTGGTCAAGTTTCGATCACGGCGCAAGGACATGAAGTGCCGCAGCGCTCCCGTGCCCATAGGTCTGACACCAAAAAGCAGCGGTGCTGACGCTGGTCTGACACCCGCCAAGACCAGAAGGAAGAATGGAAGAACGGCGGGAGAGAAATACTCATGGAATCTGGAAAGTGGAGTGAGCTCACCACCTGTTGGGTCTTCGGACGCCTTCGAACCTCCGAGCCGTTAGCTGGGCCGTGCGCCGTGCGCCGTGCGATCTCCTGTTCGCCTTGGACCGATGGCTCGCCGTCGCCGGGCTGGGAGGCCGCCCGGGCGGATGAGATTGCATCCTTGCCAGTGGTGGCTTTCAGGCGAAGAGGGACAGATGGGTGGCTGTGGGATGAGACGCGGGAAGGAAAGGACTGCGAAGTCCATATTGAAGTGGAAAGGTAGTTTGGAGAGACTTACTGTAGCTCATGCGACAAAGGAAGGTCAAAATGCTGGACAGCAAAGAATCATTGTAGGTGACACTTTGATAGACCATTCTCCTCTCTCCCGAAAGGGGCAGCGCTTCTTTTTCCACAGCTGTGCTTCGTGGGGGGCAGGTTAAAGCCAAAAAAGGACAGGCTTTGGTGATGCCGCGATGCCTGTGGTCATTTTGAAGGTGGACATTTGGTGTTTTCGAGTTTCGAGGGTGTTGACGTGTTTGGTCTTCACACCTGACTCTCGCCAGCGAGAGGTCTGAGATGGCCAAGGAACATGTCGGACTCTAAGAGAGGGCCGACGCACGCCGCCGATTGGACGAGATGAGGACTTTGTAGCTACTTACAGTACGGCGTAGAAGCAAACTGCAGCCAATGACTCACGTATCATACTCGACTCATGATTCTTTATGGCTTCCAGTATCAGTATGTATGATTAGTAGCAGGGCACATTGTTTCCCCGACCAATCAACTTGGGATTAGGCTTTTGGACTGTTCTTCGCATGAGGTTGCCGAGAACTTGATCATTGTTGAACGTACATCAATTATAGTTGTAGTCTCTTCAAACGCCAAAGCCAATGCAAAAGCCATCAAAAGCCATCAAGTTCCTTTGAGTGCATTGTTATCTACGGGGAATTGAGCACAGTTCCCCTGTTGTCGTCCCAGTCCGGGGCGTATGGATCTCAACCCTTGGCTTCGCTGGATGGCGCCAAACCTCCATGGCTGCAAATGGATCTCACGCCCAATTTTTGCAGGAATTCTTCCCCCCCCCCTGCAGGTGCCGCATGCTACGGATGTAACAAGGTTCGCTACGTTCGGGGCTCCTCGCATCGCGACTCGAACGGAGCGATCGGACGCTACGAACGGGGCTCCTGGCCTTACTACTAGGAGCAAGAAGCTATTAGGTGTGAATTCTCTAGGGATTCCGACGCGTCGAGCCGACGCTGACGGCCGGCGGAGGCCATGTGTTCGGTGTGCCTTTCGGACTACGTGGAGGGCGAAGCCCTGCGCAGGCGGCGGCGGGACACGCCTTCTTCGTCCGTCCGGCCGTTGGGACCGGAGTCAGCGCGGGGGTACTGAACTGCCCCTGTCACATCCACTTTGTGACTAAGAACCACCCCCAAATATCGCACTTCACGCGTTTTTGCGTGACTTCCCTCTCTTTCGCAACGTTTCGCCGCGTGACGACTCGGTTACCGAAAACCGACCAGGCTACCGTGTGGGCATCTTTTCCATCGACGTTGTGCGGTGCCACCTGGGGGGGAAAACGGTGGACTCATCGGCATCGGGGGGGTGTCCTCTTCCGCCCTTTTGGGCATTTTGGATGAGACACTTGACCTCTTATGGCTTGGATCTTTGGCCGTGTGGCACTATGTGTGGTGTACACTGCTAGTATTGTAGGTGCAAAGTGCAAAGGCACCCACGCAATTCTGCATGGACACAAGGCTGGTGAAGACCCTGAATGGCCTTGCACATTCATCCTCGCAAAGACTTGAGCTACGACCCACACCTCCAAGTTGATGGTTTAGTGGATCACCACAATCCAGTATGTGTGGGATTATGCGCTGTACCGTGCTGTACCTATCAATCAGCAATGGACGCTTGGTGGACGCGACCACAAGTTCGTGCGTCCATATGTTGGTTTTGGCCCTGCCGCTAGGCAGGTATCTAGTTCTCAATGACTCGACGCGGGAGCCATGCCGAACTTGGGGAAGGGGGGGTAGGTAAGATATGGTAAGAGTGTCCAAGTCTGTCAGAAACTTCAGTTAAACACATCTTACATCAACGAACCGGAGAATCCGGTTCGCGATTTTTTCGGTTATATAGTGGGATCATTTTTCGTTCTTTTTTTTGTGTCACAATGTCACGATTTCTGATGGATGAATGTCAGTTGATTTTGCCATGTCGAAAGCCATTTTCTGATTGGGATTGAGCATGTCGAAAGCCAGGATGAGTGGTTGCATCGAAGCTGCCGCTGTCCGTTGTGTGCAGGGTTGCCTCGGAACCGACCCTGAGGGGCCGTCCTCGCCCGTCGAAGTGTTGGGTATCGGTCCAGGCCATCGCAGATGAAGCTGCGTGGTTTTAAAAGCAGTTGTGTTGCCCCCTGTACCTCGATCAAAAAGCATGGGAAATGGGCACAGCTGGATTGCAAATGCTCACCAAGCCGCTTGCTTTCAGCCACACCCACCACTCAAGATCCAGCTGGTTTGTGATTCACTCTTGCGCCAGCAACGGAATTTGGCCAAACCCTACAGTGCAAAATGTTGCTTCGGCAACATAGAAAGTTCTTCTCTACATGCCCGAGAACACTTGCGCGAAGAATATGTCAACGTTCAATCCAATCTTTTCTGCTGGAGTTTCTGGAGCTGTAAAAACATCATGTCATGTATAGTTTGTTGTGTCCATGCAACCAATGTGATATGTACACGACATGTGCAACCGACCCATATCTCCAACCTAGATCCAGGAAGACTCCGATAGGAAAAAGGCCGATATGGGCACTTGGAGGCCCATTTTCGGGTGGCCACTTGCACTGGATGCCATTGGTTCCGTGTCATGGAATGATTCGAAAACAAACCGAGACCCCGGAAAGCGGGAGGTTCATCGAGCATCGCCCAAGGCTTTGGTAGGGACATTGGTCGGGGAGTGTCTCGGCTCGTGCCCGCTTCAGCGGGCTTTGGCATTGTTGGACGACTTGGGGCCCAGGTCCAAAGTATTCGCGACTTCTGACTGCTCCTCCTTCAGGGAGACCAGTGGGAGTATCGATGATCACTGCGGCTGGGTACAGTACAGACCATGCATTTCAACCACATCAGGACAACTGGTGATTCGACCACTAGGAGTGTTTGGGGCTTCACTGGACCCGCACAAGCCAGGCAAAGTTCTGTACCCAATGCCGGGCGTCGAATTCGTTTGTGCATGTGGCCAAGAGTTTGCGTTGGACAGCGTGAGAATTCAACCATCCAAAGCCCAATTGTTTGGACATCACGAAAAGAACGCCTGTTTCAGCGCACTGGTTTTCAATGCTTCGCCGAAACCAGTCCCCTGTCAAGCGCAAGGATGGTGTATTGCCAGGCAAAGCCAAGAGAAGGCTCAATGTTTCGGCCGCCCGCGAACGACTGGCCCTAGATTCCCTGATCAGGTGACGTCCGCGAACGGGTGTGTCCATCGAAGCGAACTGCAGCACCCAGTCCGACTTGGATGACTGGAGACACCCGGTGCGGACGACCGACCGGTCGGTAGGACAGTGAGTCGACCGACCCGTGGGGCGGCGGCTGGCACGTTCGCTCCTGATGGGAGCAGCGGGTCGCCCGCCGCAGCAGCTGGCACGCATGTGGGTTTGCGGAGCGGGGCGGTGAAGCGGGAGGAGTCTCCGCGGATAGACCTTGGGAGAGGTTGATGGATGTTTTTCCTGCGGGATTCACGACTAAACCCCGAAAAGGTTCAACCCTTAGAAGAAGATCCTAGGGCTTAGGGACTTCCTTACAATCCTTACAAGCTTCAGGACCCTTTGTGTCTCTCAACGTGCATACATAGATCGCCTTCTTCCCGTTGAGCATTTTTGGTGAGTTTTGACACATCTCATTCTTCGACACTTCCCTTTACTTGGCCACGTTCTCCAGCCATCGTTTGTCTACTTTTCCTGCAGAGGACCGCGTGGAAGCCCATTCCAGCCACTGGGTTGGTCTTCGGGTTCAAGGGTCTTCCAACCACTGGGATCGTCATGCGGCGGGGTGGTAGATACCTAGTGGCCTAGTAGTCCCAAGAGGAAGAGGATTATATACCCCCAGAGGAAGGAGATTATATACCTCCAGCAGATTATGATATATACCTGGAACCCCAAACAACCAGAAAGAAATTGATGTTTCCCCAAACAACCATTTCCTATGTAAAGGATTTCAATTGCCATATTGGAACAACCATTTGTTTCTGGTTGTTTGGGGTTCCAGGTAGCCTTATATATCCCCTAGTATTCCAAACCCCCAGTGATCCTCTTTCTGGGACTACCCCCAGACTCCGCGGTCTACCGGGAGAGGCCGGCTCTCGACCGGTCTCTGGTCCTCCCCCAAGAGCTCCGGTCCCGCGGAGCGATCGAAAAAAGGCGTGGGACGCACCGGGTGGTGCAGCACCGGGTGGATGTGGGGCGAGTGTTGGCACAGCTTCCCGTGTTTGGCCAGTCTGTTGATCCGGGCGCCCAAGATCACCCGGAGGGATTTCTCATGGGTTTTTAGGTGACATTCTGGGGGCAAAATGGAGTAGTGTTGAGGTCCAAAGCAGTTTGGATTGTCAAAGGCTGCCCTTTGAGACACATACTCTTCTCATTTCTCAAACCTGCCAGACCAATCCTTCAAACCTTATGTTGAAACGACACGTTTGCTAACACCATGAGCAACAAATGAGAAGTCTTTACAGATGATGGCTTTAAGAGCTGATCAACCCATGCTCCACAGGTTCGTTCATGGTTGGAAGCAGATCGACCGACCAGTTGGAAGCAGATTCATCGAAGGCTTTGACCCACACGCTGAAGGGCTTTCCTTTTGAGGGGATGAGGAGGAAGGATGATGAAGCTTCATGGTTGTCGCGAGGACAATGCTCCTCATGGCTTGTTCCTTGTCTTGGCCTGATATCAGTTTCACCCAGATCCACCCGCAAACTTGTGCCCTGCCCAAGACGAAGAGCTCATGAAAGAGCCCCGTTTCCCAAAACGCCTCCATCCCAGGTCGCCGGCGGTCTCGGAGTTCTTCCGCGGTTTCCCAGATCGCCGGACTCGTCCGGTCGCCGCGGCGACGGCCCTGGCATCAAGGAGTGAAGCGAGAGGAACAGGGAGAAAGCGCCACAGCACAGTCATGGCATGAGGGGATAGCATGCGCCTCAAGCACCGGAACGAGCATCGGTTAGACTGGATCAGTCTGCAGGTCGTTGCACAGGCCTGGAACACCGTGTCGTTTGGGAAGCAAATTCGTGTGCAAGTTGTGACAGTTCTTCAACTGGGCAGTCTGTGCTTGTGACAACAGCGTACATGGTGTCCTTCTTCACGTCTGTCTTCATTCCCAATTTAATTGTGTAGACTGCAAGTGATTAAACTCATCCTGACTCACATCCTGTTTGCTAAGCGCTAGCTAGCTTACGAGCCATGGAGACTGGAGTGGACGCGGGGCGTGCCTGTCTTGCAAGGATGTGATCTGAATGTCTCTTCATTCACCATCCAACACACCCACACAAAAACGCTCATATTGACACATCATCTGAAAACGAGCCGATTTGAGATTCCAGTTCTGAATTCGCCGAATGGAGTCTACCAGACCGGGGGACACACTCGTTGGGGTAATCCGAGCCGCTGGTGTGCCGCTCGTTCTAGTCCGGCTTGACTTTTCTTGGAGCTTCTGCACTTGTTACTAGCAGCTTCTTGCTACTGGTAGTAATGCCCTTGTTACTAGTAGCGATGCACTTGCTACTAGAAGAGTCCACTTTGGTTGGAAGTGATTGAATGGAACAAAGAGGACAGACAGGATCCCTTGAGTATTCAGTGTTTGTTTGAAAGGTCCACACCTTAGCTCATCCCCTTGACTGCAGGGGTGGGGTAAAGACCGTCAGACCATACCGGCCCCTTTTTTGGGTTCTGTAGATCATGGATCGTAGGCCTGCCATGGCCTGCCTAGCTTGCTCATGGATGGGTCGCCGTCGCCCGCTCCATGAGGGATGCAATAAATCCATGGGGCTCCAAAACCTGATTTTCACATATTCACCACGATGAGGTGCAGCGGCGACAGCGCAGCATCAGCACGAGCGGCGCTGCGGTTGGCGGAGCGGCCTTTCAGCGGGCTTTCCTCTTGGCCGCGGGTTTGCGTGGTGCTTTCTTTGGTCAGGACTGGGGGGTTGAGACGAGGTTCTTTTTGTGAGCTATTTTTTTGAGGAGTCGATCAAAGACGGTCTGGGACGGTGCATCAAACTCCTCAGCGCGACTGTATGTTACTGTATATGGTTGTGGACTATGAACAGATAATTAGTGATCTTGATTATTGATAGTTGATGCTTGGTTTCAGTTTAGCATTTTCTTGTTTTAAATGTCTTCTTGAGAAGAATATTAGCTTGGCTTGGCCCTGTAGAGGAGGGAATGGTTTTCATGTGGTTGATTTGGAATGGTCGGGGGTGGTTTTCAGGTGGTTTTTGACATGGCAGCACGATACCCTTTGAGAAGACTTTTTCCTTGGCTATGGATTCTCTGCATGTTCATTCAAAACGCAAGAGACCTGCGTTTCGGATGCCCTACGAAAGGCCACAGAGAACAAACATGAACAACTCACATATGTAATATGTATATACATACACATACATATTGAACATCGTTTTAGATTACAGTAAGAACGTATATATATATATATAATATATATATATGTATATAATACATACACATTCAGTGACACATGTCCCGTGTTTGCCATATGGTTTCGAAGCGGCAAAATCGCTGCTGGAGTCTTCGCTGCTGGCTTCGATACGGCTCGCGGGTGGCCTGTGATGGCAGCTCGAAACAAAATTTGATTGTGAAATGTGCACGTGAGCCTGTTGACACTCGTAGCACACAAGTGATTCATATCACCCAAGTGAGTCAATTGAATCTCAAAATCAGTTGGACAAGTATTACATAATTGGATGTTTGAATCCTAAATGTTTTGTCCTATATATAGTCTGTTGGCAACTATTGACTATATAGTCTGTAAGGCTATGAGACTATGGCTTACTATTTTTGACCACTGCTAGGGCGTGGAAGCGCTATCGATCGCGAAAGACAAAGAATTACTAAAAATGGGGATGTTCGGGAGAAACTTCAGCAAATGGCCGTAGGATTTATCTGAAGGCACACGAAGTTTGACAGAAAAGAAGGATGACACACTCACACAGTTTCTTCGAAACACGGTTGGACATGGTTCGTACCTCGTAGTTGGACATTACATCTCTTTTTCAGCGACCCGTTTTCAGACCTCTGCAGCATCTCAGCCTTGCCCAGCGGTTGAAATCGGACCATGCTTCGACGAGAGCGGTTTATGCATGGACAATGAAGCGACGAAGCGTACCGAGATTGGCTGGATTTCTTTTGCGTCCCCCAACTTGTGGAGGGACTTTGGGAGTGGCATGTTCACAGCAACCGCTCCATGTTCACAGCATTTCCAGTGATGTGGCCGGCTGCAACGTTTGTCTGCATCGTTAGGTGCCTACACACACAATATCAACATGTGAACCCTCCAGGGCAGGAACGTGGCGTCGCTTCTCACCGAACCTGTGGTGTCCCTTCGGGGAGCTCCCGAAAGCTCGTCGTTCTCAGAGCCCAGAGGTCGCCCAGCATCCTGAAGGTCCAACCTCTTGGGTCCATCAGCACATCTCCGTCGGCTCAGGACGCTGGTCGCTCTCGCTCTGCTGCCCTGGCCGCTCAGTCAGCGGCCGCCGCGGCACACGGCACGGATGCCCCAAGCACGTCGTGGGTGCCTTGGCTGCCCATGTCAAACCGCGATGTGCCGCCAGAGGGCGATCCGACAGAGCGAAACGTGTGAGATGGCCATCATTCTTTTTGGGGAGGGACGTATTTTCTGCCCGTTTGGAACTCAGCTACTTTGGTGTGAACTACGAGGGGGTACAGGGATGTTGGGTCCCAGCTTAGTAGCGTTTGCTGAGCTGGGAGGTGGACCGAACGGCGGAGAGGATGGATGATTTGGGTGAATGGACGTTTGTCCGATGTTGGACATGCGGCGTCTCGAATGGTTCAGTGAACTCGGGGTTCAATGGGTGGCGGAATGTGGGGTCAACAAGGGAACAAGGCGGCGGGCATGTAGTCAACTTCTACTCAAAGTGGCTTGCAGGTTGCAAGTAGCAGTGGCAGCACCAAGAAGGTGGTTTCCGCAAAGTTTTCGGAGTGTTGGAAGAAAAAGGGTTGTTCTATCCTACCCAAGCGGCTTTTCTTTGGCCTGTAAAAAATCTTGCTCTAAGGAGTTCAGGAGTTCCAATTTACACCGTTTCTGTGTACTTTGGATACTTCTTAATGTTTTTGCAGTGGATTCGTGCGCGGCTGAGTCCGAAGCATCAGGTGAAGCCGAAGATCACTGAGCTCCAGATGCCCGGCGCTGCTTTAACAGCGGTGCCCCGCGCGGCCGTGTTGGTACGGTGGGTTGGTGCGACGTGGAGACCGAATCTGTCCTAGTTCGAGGATCAATGGGGCAGGGCCCGTCCCCTGAATGTCTCTAAGTCGAGTAAGAGTCCATGATATAAGCTGTTCAACTTCGAACACGTTGAGTTTTGAGAACTCCAATACTGGAGATCCTCAACACCTCACTTTGTTTGGACATTTGCTCATGATCTATTTGTTTAGTCTCAAAGACCCTTTTGGCCAAATATCATGTGGTTTCTGTAGATGCACTTTGCAAGCTTTTGCAAGCATCAGGAGTTCTCAGAACTCATCGTGAACCGTATGTGCAGGTTCCACTGTGCTAAGCAAACCATTCTTTCCTGTCATCTAAATGACCAGCGCTTGTAAAACAATACGTACCAAGGGCAATGATGAGATGGAAGGGCTCATGCATAGCCACTTGTGTCGACTCAACAAGCCTTGATGGTAGAAGCTTAAGGGCTTCAAGATCTAGTCTTTCAGGGTTTGGATCCTCTTGAGCATTAGCAGCCTTTCAGATCAACACCTGCCAAGAGGTTTGCCTTCAGCCATTTTCAGCCATTTGCAACCCCCCCCCCAAAAAGAACCGCCGGAACCCCGGCGGAACCCCGCGTCCCCCCGCGTGTGTCGGGAACGGTCGTCGACCGTTGTCGTCGACCGTTCCCGATTCCCGTCCTCCACCATTCTGCCATGGGTTTTTGGAGCAAAAGCTGTGGACACACCATTGGCCAATGGAAGGAAACACCTCCCACCCAAGGGTTGGATCTCCACCGGTGGGCGCTGGCCTTACTGGGGGCGTGCCTTCTGCGATCATGAATGCTCCATGTCCACCAGAAAACAGCTGGGTGGCGCAGTCGATCGCTGGCCAAGCCAAGACCCTTTGTCAATTTCAATGCTTGATTCTTGATGATTGACAGACAGAGTGGTTTGACAGAGTGGTTTTACAGATAAAGATGGATTGATCTACCTGTCAACGAACCTACTGCAAATATATATATGATTATATATGATATTCTAGCGTTGATGATACCAAACAAAGATGTATATATATATATATCTATATTTACACTTTACACATAGGTACATACAATATATATATATATGTAATATACACACCCTTATCCCATATATATATATATATAGTCTATAAATATATTGTTTCTGAATACAGTATACAGGCTAGATCTGAGACTTTCTGCTTCCAGCGGATGAGCTGCTGGTCCAGCGGAGCCCTTCTTTCCGCTCCGAAACCGGCAAGTAAGGTCGCGCGACAAAGTTGACAAGATAAATACATAAAAGACGATAGACATATATATATATATATGTCTATATGAATATACAGGACATGACATGATGTATGGTAATAATAATATGCTGTATATGTATTAGCAAATGCATCCAGAATTCCCTCCTCATGAACCTGGCTCTAATTCGCTCAACGGTCTTCAGATGCTCCCCACATCGGTTGCCCCACCACGGGGGGGGACCCGGTCGTGGAGGAGGACCTCGGAGCAAGACTTGATGTACAGAAGCTGCAGCTGCTTGTACTTGCAAGACGTGACATGTGTATACTTAATATCACATGCAATATTTCATGCACTGCAGGACCAGGAAACATATATATATATATATAGGTGCAGAGTGCAGAGATACGGATTCTAAAGGAACCAACCAGCCACGGTTGGTGTTATTCCCACAGACTCATCAACCCAAGCCATTACTCTCACAGCCGCCGTCTGCGTGTCAGGCGAAGATCTCTGAGAATGGGATCATTTCTCAATGAGGATTTTGCTGATCCTTTTCACAAATCTCTGGGCTGATGGAACTTCTTCACCAGGACCACTTCGAGAGGCGAGCTTCACAAGGGGAGCAGCGCGGTTGCGTGTCCCGCGCCACGGGGGGAGCTCGAGCCGCGTTGGACTCCGCCGGAGCTCTCATGGACCTCAAGGAGCGACGACGGGCACGGTGGCTTTGGCTGTGGTGGCTTTGGCACGGCGTGGATGTGGTACCCAAATGGCTGGAGTGGATTTGGATGAGTCCTGGCTCAGTGCTGGTGTGGCAACAATAGGATGGAGTTTTGGAGGAGTTGTAAGGTTCACATCTCACTTGATTTGATGTCATTTGAATGCGGCTCACTCATGAGAGGCCCAGTTGATGGAGAAATCAACCAAACTTTGAAACACTTGATCTGGTCCCCTGATGATCTTTTTAGGAAACTCCGGTAGATTGGAAGACTTGCACCTTTGAGGCCTCCGGGAGAGCTGCGAAGAATCATGACTCTGACTTCAGACTGTCTGGAGACAAAGACCTCAGACTGCAGGGGTCGAAGATCCCGTCAAATTGATTTGCAAATGGCCAACATGTTTCTATCTTGTGGTCCCATTCACCTGAGAAGACCTGGGGCAAGACCTGGTGCACTGGGACATGTCTCAGACGGCCCCTCTTTGGGAGGCTAGAATTTGCCCAAAGGACGGGTGCAGCGCGCGGTCTCAACCATGGATGGCCTCGGGCAGGTTTGAGGGTAGCTTGCTTTTTGCTGCTTGCCGCACCGTTGGTGTGTGCGTGTGTCTCGCGGACATGTGTCGGTGTGTCTAGTGAGACAAGACCCGCACGAACCCATTGAGACCAACCTGGATGATTCGAGTTGCACACGCATGCTACAAGTTCGCTTACGGCGCCAACAGGGCCCCCAGGTTGGCATGTCCACGGAAGAGACCTGCCACCAGTCGAAGCAATCCAGCTTGTCAGACGTTACCATTTGATCTACAAATTGCATCATGCTTTGCCATGCCATGTCCTGGCGGACTGCCGAGCTCTACTTCTATCACATGCGTGTGATTGGATGCTGACTGCTTGGACTGGATTCTTCTGGCAAGCCGAAGCTGTGCTTGACCAGACCGTTTGCAGCCATTCACTGCCTACCCTTTGTCTATGCTTTGGTGTTCAGGCAAAGCATTTTGCAGCATACAGTCTAGCAGCAGCTTGTACAGTGCAGAATGAGAGAAAGGGATGTCGTAGAACTTTCGACTCCACGAAAAAGGTGAAGAAATGGTTCAGTTTTCAGCAAAGTCACATGCAGGGCGCCAGGAGCAGAGCGTACACTCATGTTTCCGAGCACCCTGAGGGGCTTAAGTCAAGCGGGAGTTGACACCTACATGTGGCTTCATGGCATCGGAGGAGGGGCTGAGTACTACAGGGCTCAGTACATGTCATGTCACGGTTTAGGTACTCCATGATTCATGATTCATGCATGTCAGATGTTAGATGCCCGCGGACTCCTAGCCCTCCGGGGTTCCGAAGAGGAGTGCCGTTAGGGCAGACATGTCCTGAATCTTGTTGCGAACTTTGTGAGCCATTTGCTCCACAAATTGCTTCATGCTTTGTCATGCTGTGTCCTTGCGGACTGCCCGGCTCCACTTCTACAACGTGGCTTCTTGTGCTGGCTGCTGGCGCTGGATGCCTAGGGCATGCTTTGGTTGAGCTTGATCAGGAAGTCCTTTGTTTCCTTTGTTCACCGCTGGTGCTTTTCTTAGCTCTATGTTCAAGCTGCTTGAAGCTCACAGCTTGTGGCAACACTTTCCGGCACTTGTACATATGCAACCTTTAACCCTGCCTTCCACGTTTCTGAAGGCTTTCTGGCTGCTTCCGAATGGGAAGCTGGGATGTCGTAAAACTTTCGACTCCACCTTGAAGAAGGTGAAGAAATATTTCAGTTTTCACCTGATGAGTCAGAGGACCAAGTGGATTGTGCTCGCATAAACATGCATGCACGAAGCAGGAACGCTGGGTGCGAGATGCTTACAAAAAAGTCATATGCAGGGCTGTATGAGCGGAGCTTACACGCATGTGCCTTGCCCTCAGGGGTCTGGCGAAGAGACTTGGTACAAGTCAAGCAGGTGTCAAACCTACTTAGAGGTGTGCGACATGGCATGGGAGGAGTGGTTGAGATCTTCTACAGGGTTTAACACTGGAAGAAAACTGATTCACCACGCATGATTCATGCATGTTAGATGTCAGATGCTGCTCGCGAACTCCTGGCCCTCCGGGGTTCCGAAGAGGAGATCACGCAGGGCAGACATGTCCTAAACCACCTTGCCCATCAAAGGTTGTGAAAAGCCATTTGCTCGACATTCCGAGCAATACTTCTACAAAGCGGCTTGTTGTGCTGGCTGCTGGCGCTAGATGCCTAGGGCAAGCTTTAGCTGAGCTTGATCAGGAAGTCCTTGGTTCACCACTGGTGCTTTTCTACGCTCTATGTTCAAGCTCACAGCTTGTGGCAACGCTTCCTGGCGCGTGTACATATGCAACCTTCAACCCTGCCTTCCACGTTTCTGAGGGCTTTGTGGCTGCTTCGGAATTGGAAGCTGGTAAGGGCCATTCGGGTGTGCGAGAGAAAGGGATGTCGTAGAATCTTGTAGAATTTTTGACTCCACCTTGAAGAAGGTGAAGAGATGGCCAAGTAAATTGTGCTTGCAAGAACATTGCATGCGCGGAGCAGAAACTACGTTGGGTGCGAGATGCTTACAAAAGAGTCACATGCAGGGCGCCAGGAGCAGAGCGTACACTCATGTTTCCGAGCACCCTGAGGGGCTTGGTGAAGAGACTTGGTACAAGTCAAGCGGGAGTTGACACCTACATGTGGCTTCATGGCATCGGAGGAGGGGCTGAGTACTACAGGGCTCAGTACATGTCATGTCACGTGAGGTACTCCATGATTCATGATTCATGCATGTCAGATGTTAGATGCCCGCAGACTCCTAGCCCTCCGGGGTTCCGAAGAGGAGTGCCGTTAGGGCAGACATGTCCTGAATCTTGTTGCGAACTTTGTGAGCCATTTGCTCCACAAATTGCTTCATGCTTTGTCATGCTGTGTCCTTGCGGACTGCCCGGCTCCACTTCTACAACGTGGCTTCTTGTGCTGGCTGCTGGCGCTGGATGCCTAGGGCATGCTTTGGCTGAGCTTGATCAGGAAGTCCTTTGTTTTCTTTGTTCACCGCTGGTGCTTTTCTTAGCTCTATGTTCAAGCTGCTTGAAGCTCACAGCTTGTGGCAACACTTTCCGGCACTTGTACATATGCAACCTTTAACCCTGCCTTCCACGTTTCTGAAGGCTTTCTGGCTGCTTCCGAATTGGAAGCTGGTGAGGGCCATTCAGGTGCGCGAGAGAAAGGGATGTCGTAGAATCTCGTAGAACTTTCGACTCCACCTTGAAGAAGGTGAAGAAATGGTGTAGTTTTCACCCCATGATTTAGAGGACCAAGTGGATTGTGCTTGCACGAACATTGCATGCACAAAGCAGGAACTACGTTGGGTGCGAGATGCTTACAAAAAAGTCATATGCAGGGCTGTATGAGCAGAGCTTACGCGCATGTGCCTGGCCCTCAGGGGTCTGGCGAAGAGACTCCACGTTGCCCATCAAACGTTGTGGAAAGCCATTTGCTCGACATTCCGAGCAATACTTCTACAAAGCGGCTTGTTGTGCTGGCTGCTTGCGCTAGATGCCTAGGGCAAGCTTTAGCTGAGCTTGATCAGGAAGTCCTTTGTTCACCACTGGTGCTTTTCTACGCTCTATGTTCAAGCTCACAGCTTGTGGCAACGCTTCCTGGCGCTTGTACATATGCAACCTTCAACCCTGCCTTCCACGTTTCCGAAGGCTTTCTGGCTGCTTTGGAATTGGAAGCTGGTAAGGGCCATTCGGGTGTGCGAGAGAAAGGGATGTCGTAGAATCTTGTAGAATTTTTGACTCCACTTTGACAAAGGTGAAGAAACATTTCAGTTTTCACCTGATGATTTAGAGGACCAAGTGGATTGTGCTTGCGCGAACATTGCATGCACGAAGCAGGAACTACGTTGGGTGCGAGATGCTTACAAAAAAGTGATATGCAGGGCTGTATGAGCAGAGCTTACACGCATGTGCCTTGCCCTCAGGGGTCTGGCGAAGAGACTTGGTACAAGTCAAGCAGGAGTCAAACCTACTTAGAGGTGTGCGACATGGCATGGGAGGAGTGGTTGAGAGCTTCTACAGGGTTTAACACTGGAAGAAAACTGATTCACCACGCATGATTCATGCATGTTAGATGTCAGATGCTGCTCGCGAACTCCTGGCCCTCCGGGGTTCCGAAGAGGAGATCACGCAGGGCAGACATGTCCTAAACCACGTTGCCCATCAAACGTTGTGAAAAGCCATGTGCTTCACAGGTTGTGTCATGCTTTGTCATGCTATGTCCTCACGGAATGGCCGTCTCTACCAGATGGATGTTGGTGCAGCTGGACTCGCTGGGCCAACTTCTATCCTTTCACCATCCCACGTGTTCTGCTGTGGTCAGGCCGAGACTTGGCAGACTGGTCCAAAAGACTGGGTACAGGGCAGGCGCCAAGAGACTTGGCACTGGGAGAATGAGAAGTCCAGTCCACACGAGTGACATGTACGATGCGATGTCGAGTGAAGTACTATGCATGATTCATGATGAAAGGTGGACCTGATGTATTGTTAGATGAACCACTTGAATAAACCATTTGATTCATGTATGTCAGATGTCAGATGTCAGATGTTACTTGCGGACTTGGGCTGGGCGGACTCTGGGTTTTGTTCGACTTCGGACAGAATGACCACGCAGAAGGACCAAGCGGGCCTCGGCGAGCCTCGGTGCGAAGGTGTCATTTGCAAAGACAATTCCTTCACTTTCATGTTGTGCCCTTGTGGACTGCCAGGCTCTATGTCTACATGAGTAGCTGAGCCAGCTGAGCGAACGATGAGGAAGCGACGCAATGCTGAGCCACTGGCACAGCCGCTTTGTTCTGGGGTTCTTATGATCCCACAGCCTTTGGCAGGTACATGTGAAGCACAGTGGATGCAACATGCACTTCTGCCTTTCACCAGCATACAGCTGCTTTTGAAATGAGGCTTGCCAACCTGCAATGCTTGTCGAAATTTGCATAGGCCAAGATGTATTGGGACTATGATGAATAGTTCAGTTTTAACCTGAAGATTCCGAGAATCAAGCAAGTTGCGCTTGCGCGGAAGTACTTGCACAAGGACCTACACTGCATACTAGACGTCTACAACAGGTCACATGCAGGGTGGTGAAATATGAGTGGAGTGTGAACGCTTATTTCCTAGCCCTCAGGCGCTACGCAGGGGAGTTAAACCTACCTACATGCCGTGAGATGTTCCACTCCACTTCGTCGCATGTCAAGTGAGTACCACACCGCGTCGAAGCACGTCGCATGGGCCCGGTGTAGGACTCCTGGGCCCTCCGGGGTTCCGAAGCGGGAGTCCTGGCGTTCACTCTTTGTCATGCTACAAGCAAAGGGCCCCGGAGACCGAACGCCGCAGCAGAGACGAGGATGGCCACGGCCGTGGGAAGCGCTGGCCACGACTGCTGGCTGGGTTGCCGCGCTTGGAACTACGGATGCTTCTCACTGCTGAGAGAGTGAAAGATAGCGGATGCAACATCCACCGCTGCCTTTTCCAATTTTTCGATGTGTGGCTGCTTGTGCAACGAAGCTAGGTCAGGATTTTTTGAGACTTTGTTGCAGCACCCTGACAAAGGTCAAGGACTAGTTGAGTTCTTCTAATGATTCAGAAGACAAGTGCAATGTGCTTGTGCGAAAGTGAGCGCGCAATGCAGAACTATCTTGGGGCGCTGACCAATGACCCTCCAACAATCCTCAACAGACCCACCCTTCCGCATTGGGGCACGTGATGCATGGGAATTGGGGCACGTGTTCCTTCACGGCGAGTTCTGAACGGACGCTAAGAAATGACTGAACAACATCCAGTTGTCCGGGGAAAAAGGGAATGAGTGAGTCGGCCACCGGGAAGGAATGGACAGCAGAGGGATCGGAAGATCGGTCCAGTTGGACCTCGGAAGATCGGTCTACCACCGATGCAGTGCAGTGTATGGTTGCCGGTGCAGTGTATGGTTGCTCCCACACTCACTTTCTTTGGTGTTTTGAAGACAAAAAGTAGTCTCAGAAGGCCCCCTCCCCGAAATCACCCGCAAAATCGGACACAAACTCCAGTTGAATTGTGAGACATCAGTTTCTTAAATCCAGGATCTGGCATGTCTTGAGACATGTGACATGTGCATTCTGGAGGGGCCAAGTGTCCTGTGAGCGGAACTTGAGGGGAGAATCTATGCGAGAGAGGACATGGCAGGCCAGCAGAATTAACAAGATGTGCGAAGACCAACATGTGTCACAATCATGGTGTGGAGATTTATCAGCCATTTACAGGGCATTCCAAACCCTGATGCCTTTGAGAGAAGAAAGGGGAGCATGAAGTCTCTGGCTAGGGGAATGGATGGTCAGACAGAGGATTCGTGCGTCAGAAGATGTGCGTGGGGGGAAGGATCCATTCTTTGGGTTGATCTCTTGGATTGCACAGAAAGCCACCCCGTGGCACTAGTGTGTTTGCCAACTTGCAGGCCTGCTTGATCTGGATCCCGGCGCCGGTCCAGGAGATGGAGAACACCTAAATCCTAAACCCTAGACTGCCTAAACACCTAAAGCCTGAAGTGGCTGACGTTACCTTGGTCTTTGATGGGTTGTCATGTCTTCTGTGCTTTCCTGGTTTGAGACTGGGGTACTAGATGAAGAGCAACTGGTGCAATCATTTCTGCACAAGCCCCTTGGCAACCAGCTTTCCCAACAACCTTACAGTATATATATATATAAGCTATTTGCATATATATATATACATGTTTTTTTTGCATGTGTACATATATAGTTATATATATACACAGACACACACACATATATATATATATATATACATATTTGTGCTAGGTCTTGTCATCCAAAGCTCATAGCAAAGCAGCCAAGAAAGTACTTGAGACCAATATCGGCCCATATCCTGCAATCACCGCCTTCTGCAGCTGCATGCGGGGAGTGAGCTCTACATCCCAAGAGCGCCAGGCGCCTGATGGGCAAAATCAGGATCGCACCAAGGCTAAAGTGGCAATACATCAGCGTGCCCACCTGATAATGGACTGTTGCTGATTGTTCGCTAATGGTATTCTGAGTCGAACATGATGATCGGGCAGCAGAGGGACTGGGGTCGGGGAAGTGATGGTTGTTAACGTGCAGGGCTTTTCAGGTATAGAATTGGCGGCACTGCTGAGTTAAAAAACATACAAACAATCCACTTTACTCAAGAAGAGGCTTTGTCAGATGTCGTTCTTCGACTTTGTTGATCAATTGCCTGCTCAGCTTGGGTGCAGGGAAGTCGGTGCCGGGCTTGGCAGTTGTTCCTTGGGTGTGTCGATGGACCCCCAAATACCCCATGACCGCATCCCGAGTGTTCCCGTGAGATGTCTGATAAGAACTGTCAGATCAATATTCACATTCCCACAAGCAACAATGTCCTACCTTGAGGATTTGGCAGCGCACCGCGCCGACCTCAAACGAAAGGTGTGCGTAGATGTCGCGTGTCGCAACAACAGCCCTCCGGGGTTTGCATCGGCTGTCAGCCTGAGGGAGTGGGTTGAGAGGCCTTCCGGGGCACCAAAAATTGCTGGCTTCGCAGCCATGCCCCAACAGGAACAATCGCATGCGCGCGCTTCGCGCGAGACCCTCCGGGGCACCGAAAATGGCTGGCCTTGCGGCCGTGCCCGAACAGGAAACAATTGTATGCGCGCGAAGCTCGCGCGAAGCCCTCCGGGGCACGCCATCCTGGAATCCAGG
Organism: Durusdinium trenchii; assembly: GCA_963970005.1. Taxonomy (NCBI): domain Eukaryota; class Dinophyceae; order Suessiales; family Symbiodiniaceae; genus Durusdinium; species Durusdinium trenchii. Next base: position 1,228,998 of record CAXAMN010025583.1, read on the forward strand.
ACTGGTTGACACGCCTCACGATCGGGACGAAAGTTGGGCAAAGGGCAGGGAAGTTGGGCCGACATTCCGGCTTAGTTGTCAGTTGTTCACCTTGCGCTTGTGCTGCCCCCCGGGGTCCGACGCAAGCGCAGGGTTTTGGGGCCCTCCGGGGAACTTTGCGCTACCAACGACGCACTGAAGGATGCACCACGGTAAAGAAGGACGCTCCATGGCCACCGATGTGTGAAGGGCGTGTTCCAGATTGGAAGAGATTATATCGCAAGCCTACAGCAGGTAGACCGCATGTTTTCATCACCCCACTTGGAAATTAAGTCATGTGTCATGGCAACTGCAGGCAAACAAAGTGGTTCCGGCTTGTGAACCAACACCAAAAACTGGCATCGTTTTGCGCCTGTGATGCCGTTGGGACAGATGGCTCTGGGCAAGAGACGTATGTTGTTGCTTGTGCCAACCATTCCTTTGCACGCCAAGAAACACAATAAATTTTGATTGCCAACAAAACAATTGGCAAATACTGAAGTCTTCTTACTTGGTCAAGGTCCACTTGCGGGGAGAAGGTCACATGGGTTTCCTGTTGTTCTTGTTCGCTCCGTGCATCTGTTTTGTTTACAACAGATATGGATCTTGAGCGCCTGGACAGTCTTCAATGGCAGCTATATATGTGCTCTCCAAGCTCCGCGCGGTTGCGTCTCACACCGCCTTAAGGAGGTCCGGACTGGGGGGTTGAGATCTCTTCAAATCTGGATTTTTCATGGGCGTGCTCTTCAACATGAGGCGTGACCTATTTGACCAAAGTGCCGGCCACATGCAACGCAGACTGCAACTCAGTGGGGCAGGGCCGGGCAGGGGGTAAAACCACATTCTGTTGTGTGCGCTGTTTCTTTTTTGCGCTACACTGCACTCTTCTGAGCTTGCACTGGGCTGGACATGTGCCCACAGCCAGATCACCATGATGGAACGACAAGCAAGTACCGCCTTTGCTCTTCCACGTTTTTCTGAAACACGGCATGGCGCCATGTGACATTGTTCTCTGATGATTGCACATGCCCTGCACCAGACATGGCCGCCTAGTCTTCGTCATGCGGAAGGATGCTGTCAGGTGCCCAGGAATGTGCGACCAGTTTCCTTCTCAATTCTCCCCGGAAGTTCCTTTGTATGGTGCGATTAGGCCCAAAAACTTCTCTGGCCCGGGCTGGCAACTGTCAGGCTCTGTTTCGCTTTGAGTGGAAAAGGTTGGCGAGGTCAAACATTTGTGGAATCAGCTTGTGCGGGATCTTCCAAAGCCAGGCGGGTTCCAACTTGCTTGGTGAAGGCGCTTTGCGGGCTTAGACCGCGCAGCAAGTGTTTACCGCTTGTTCCAACATTGTGGCATTAGAGCGGGGCGTGCAGCTGCAAAACTTTGCCCTCACATTTGCGCAAGTACCAGCCCTGCGTTCTGCCACATCATCTGGTTCAGCTTGTGAAAACGTTGGTAGCTGGTATTGTTGAGACTGTCTCCCAGGTCCGATTAGGAAAGTGCGTCAGTTGCAAGCAGCTGAACACAGTGTCTTGACATTCTTCTTGGGGGCAGACATTGTTCAGAACCAACCGTTCGATCCTGCGGGTTTTCGTGTGCCCGTCAGCAGTCAGAGTTTCTGATGTGCCCAAAGCGCTGTCCACATGTGTCAGGACACAGTCCACAGTTGATTCACATGGGTAAACGCAGCTTTTCTGTGCAACTGGCCTTGCCTTTTTGTACGCGGTCAAAGGACAATGTGCCCGCTTCCAATGACCCCTTCAAAACTTCTCAGGGCTCTTGGGTGTGGCTTGTAGATGCAAGTGGAACCTGATGAGCTTGTCTAGGACCTGTGGCTTGTTCTGTAAATTCTTGGAGTTTCTCGTGCCCTGCCCTGAGATCAATCACGGCCCTGTGCCAAACACATATGGGTTCTTGTATTACTGTACGCGTTTTGAGAAGTAGTTGTTCGGTTTGAAGCTCGGGTTGGGGGGCAAGACATTCTTGGTGTTCTTTTATCGGAACATGTCAGGGCAGGTGGGGTCTTGATTCAGGGCTGAGACAAAGAGTTCTTGCCCTGGAAGCAACGATCCTTTTCTCTGCAGTATGGTCAACATACCAGAGTGTTTCACACTAGAACCTGCTTGAATTTTTGTTGGGCATCCTTTGCCGTGGCAGAAATTGAGCCACAGTTGTTCCACCTCACTTTTGATTATCCACTTGGCTTTTTGCTTTGACTTCACCGGCATTCGCGGCCGGAGTCGCCGAAGACCTTTGAGTCTTGGAAAGCGGCCGCATCTCACATCTCTATTATATATCTACATCATATATATGCTCTGGTGCATCCTTGCATCCTTCAGGTTGCCACAGATGGCTTCAAGCACGAGCTCACAACATCATATTTGGAGATTTCTTTGGATTGTATGGTGGGCAATCTCATGGTTGAGAATGGTTCCGGCTGAATAACCCCCAGACGCACGCGTGATTGTTTTTGGACACCAACGAGGAGTACTATCAAGAGTCCACTATTATTACCTCTCAGTTGTGTTTTTCTCCCTCCAATTTCCTGTTTGTATGCAACCAGAGTTGACATTTCAGCCACACTAACGGATTTCGGACTTGGCTGAGTGGCAGAAAGGCAGATTTTGATGGATTCTGGAATTCAGGGTGAGGTGCGTGCACCCTCGGTGAACTGATGCAGGAGATTGCGAATGAGTTCTCTGGCGAATGGGTTCTCTGTTGCCACTTCTTCCAGGGCCCCCAAGAAGGGCTTCAGGTTTTGATTTGTTTTGCAACCACAGATCCTTCTGAAACAATGTGAGCACCGGTTCAAAAAATCTGTTCTGCTCTGAAGAACGGCAGCAAGGAATCTGGAAGACAAACCCACAAATAACTTTCTTGACCTGCCAAGCTTCTACATCAACTTCTCTGCGCAGATGGTTGCTTCAGCTGGCATAGCGTCGTGCCCCCAAACAGATGTTGATGTATTTGACTCCACGAACTTTTGGGAAACCTTTTCGCAAAGAGCCCTAGCGCCTACAAAGCCCCTTAGGCCCCCAGGCAGGAGTTGTTGAGGTCCCCATTTCTCTGACGTTTCTGGAATCTTTTGCGGCTGCAGGACACTGGGAAAGGCAACTGAATACACTAAACACAGCGAACGCTTCCAGCAAACATGTGCCCGGAAGCTGCTTGGTGAGTTCATCAGGAGGTCATCGCGAGGAACTCAAGAGAAGGTGCAGTGTATAACTTCACGACAAAGGCGTGGATCTTGGTATTGCTTTGGCAATTCTCAAGACCCGGTCAACTGGAGGTCAAGTGGACTTGCTGCTGGAAATGGTGGCGTAGCCAGCCATGACCGAGTTTCTCGAAGTTTCTTGGACAGACATCTGGTTAAGATTCTTGAGCAGTCTTGCGAAGTTGTATGGGGCACTTGAGCACAGCTTTGTGTTAATGCTGCTGCTGCTCTGGGAACTTGCCACTTGCCGCCTTGCCGCGACGGGAATTTCATTCTGCGTTCTCCATCTTGCTGCGTTTGGAGGCTCTTGTTTTGAACGGCCTTTCGCTTTGATGTGGCACGGTATCGAAGCACAGGTCTTCCCAGGGCAGGCGCATCACATGTCAACGTTTCGGTTCCAAGGACTGTGCCAACCGTGTTCTGACGACTTCGGCTAGGCTCTTCCTTTTGGGAGTCCGCTCATCTCAACGTATGACGATTTTGATAACTTTGTGGAATGTTTTTGCAGGGAGAAGGAGCACCACTCCGACCACAACTCATGAGCAGATGCCTGTCCGGTTTAGTTGCTCAGGTTGTTGAGAGGGGACGCCCCTCGATGGACGCCGTTTCGTGGTTGGATATTCAATCCGTTTTTCCATACGCAGTGCAGGAACTGCAGTACTGTGCTTGTGAGTTGCGCCTTCTCATGTTCTTGCTCCCTTACCGAGCTTGTTGGCAGATAGCCCCACAGAAGGAGCTGGAGTGGTGTTGGTGTGTCAAACCCAAATTCTTTCGGGAAGCTTCTTGCACCCTACCAGAGATTGTACAGTGATCTAGTACTTTGTAGAGTGCAGGGTTGCCCCTACAACAGGAATTTATAGTAAGTAAAAGCGCATCCCATCAAAGGTTGCAATCTCATGGTGGGGTTCAAGAAACGCCCGGAATTTGCGGAGTCAGGGTGTTCCCAACTCAGAACATGTTCCTGACGCCGGAAAGCGAGTTTCCTTGCAAATCCACGAAGCTGGCGCCTTCTCCTCGATGTTGCTTTCAACTTGTAACAAGCTAGCTGCCATTGGTATTAATTGGGTGCTGCGCAAGAACATCAAACAGGTCGCGGTGGAAGTGGGAGGATCTCAGCCAACTTGGCATGTGTGTCCGGTTTCTGCCTCATTTGGTGTATTTTACTTCGGCAGATGGATGCAGACGGATGAAGAGGTGATATTTGTGGACAATGTGGAGCTCATTCATGTTGAGATGGCTTCGCAGCGCTTCGCAGTCGTGGAGTTTTTTTTGAGGTGAAGACAAACCTGTAAGGAAGTGCGAAGTAGCTGCTTAAGCTGTGTGTGTTGTAGCTGAAGTCGAACTTCGGGTCCAGAACCGTAGCGTGGGTTCGTTGTGGCTTTGTAGAGACATCTGAGTTTACAAGAGTCCTCTCATGTTTGGTTGGTTGCAGTGATTTGCAGGAAGTTTACTGCGTGGAATGCTTGGAATGCTTGGCGGCATGTAGCGGCCGGTATGTGAGCCTTTATGCCGAATTCTGATTCAGGACCTTGCCCTGCCACGAATTCAGCGCGAACTCCATATTCATCATTCACGTGGCAGCTGACAGTGCTAGGTTGGCAAATATTTGAAGTTGCTTGTTCAGGCGCATGGCAGTTTTTACAGGGTGTCCCAATTTGCAGGATGAGCGCGGGGAAGCGGATTCACGGCGTTCTTTTGTTGACACGGCGATTCCGGCTCTAGCCCTGTGGCACATGTTGGAGAACGCTTTCAAGCTCAATGTCATTTCCTGAAGGGATGTGTGAACAACTATTCTGCGCAGAATTGTATTCATTAATTACACTATCATAGCTAACAGGTCTCTGCCAATTCTTCACTTTGGATTCTTGCAATGCGAGGACACTGCGTGGTATCTCCTTGGGATGTAGTGGCATGACACCATTTTAGGTGGACTGGGGCAACAACATTTCAGATTGAATGCCGAGCAGACAGAAGCAAGATAGACAATACTTTTACACGGTTGCTTGAGTTCAACATGAAGGCCTCTTTACTGTAGATATTATGCTTTGTGGCCAAAGGAATAAAGGAGGAGGTTGGGGTTTTGCACTGCTCTTCTTGTTTGGCACCCTGGGGTTGCAGGGAATTCCAACTGTTTAACACCACCAACAAGAACGTTGCCACGACGCAATTCAATTTCAGGGTGAGCAGCAAGACACTTTTTGATCTTCGGACAACCCTAAAAAAAGGCCGTCGATTTCACACGTCCAGGGTTCTTGTTGTCTTCCGGAACGAGCCTATGACGCCTTTCTTGCAATCCACGAAGGGGACATTTCTGCGGCGAGAAGACCAGACACCACGTCGGTCGGATGTGGCATGGTTGAACGTGCCACCGTGGGCGAATGAGAAGTTGTTGCCTTTGTTTTCTCCAACTTGAACTTTCTTGTGCCAAGCCCTGAAACCCTGTGAAGCGGCTTCGGGTCTCATACAGCTGTTTGGATCTCATGAAACCACAGCAGTCACTTTCGTTTAAGGGGCTGTAATTTCAGGGCCAGGTGCAAGAACGTTTGGTTGAATGTTTTGATTCAGGACCTTGTTCTCTTCTTGTCAAGCTCTAATTCGCAGTCACACGCAGCCTGAAAGCCCCTGCCCCCAGAGAGTTGTTGCGGAATTCAAGTGCAACAGGTCTTCTTGTCGGAGCAGGAGCGGCTGTCAATGATGTTCAGTTCTTTTTGAGCTGTGCCTCTTCTGTTTCTCTTGCTTGCCTGCCAAACTTTCTCTCCTGAAGCCAGATGCTTTGCCAGATGCTTTGCAGAGTTGGAGGCTACAGTTCTCCCAACGAGTTGACAGCGACTCTCGGGTACATGCGACTCTTGAGTATCGCCGCATCCCGAGCTCCATCTTTGACCGAGCGACTTTTGGAGATGCAGCGAATCGGTGTTCCAACACGAGTGTCCCAAGCCACAAGATCCTTTGGGCGTCTTCAATGGTGGTTCCTTCTGCGGGGGTTGGCTTTTGGACCAAACGATGTCCCACAAGTACAGGTCCTTTTTCGGTATCTTTGGCGGCTTCTTTGTTTTGTGTAGAACGTGCAGCATGAGTTGTTGGGGCAAAAGACGTATTTGGCACCATGGTTACTTTCATGGTTTACTGCGACAGTGCAACCATCAAACATGATACATGGAGTTGCATTCATCCGCAATTTCTTTTCAGCGACTTCAACGACATACTCACGGTCTGTGGCCAAAGGAAGAGCTTGTGCGCAGTGGTGGTTGGAAGTCTCTTGTGCCCTACCCTGAAATTGCTTGAGGTTTGAGACCCCTCAAAAGTGTTGCGAGAAGATATATATATATATATTAGTTTTCTCAGGGTAAGGGACAGGAAACTGGACATGTTGATGTTTCAGGTTGCTCTGGAGCTTTCCTTGCGTGGTATTTCCACAAGGTGTCCACGGGGACGAATCATTCAGCGTGGTTTGAAGGTGGTCTTTTGATTGAGGATTGTCTCGACGAGAACGTGTCTCGTTTCTTCTTGGTTTGGAACTATGGCATCACAACCTATGTATGACATCCTAGTTGGAGAGGTACCAGTAGGATGCAAAAGATGCTTATTGCTGACATCAACCACCATGAGGATGTCATACATGGATGGGACGCTTTCGCTTTCTCGGCAATCCAAAAGGTCTTATCTATTGTGTTTTCTTCGTTTGGGTTTCCAGCCCTGCTTCTTCGCTTCCCGTGGGCAACCCCGTCTGCCGACCCAACGAGCCCGCAAGAGAGCAGTCGGTTTTGGTGTTTCTACACTCCTGGAACCGTCATGAGGCAGTGGGCAGTGGTTTGTTGGAACATTTTCAGACCAAGCAGGCAGGTGCCAGGCCGCGGAACCATGATGACTTCAGGGAGTGTCATTTCAGAGCCACTTCCGAAGCTGCTTCGGTCGGTGTGCCGCGGAGGATTTGCTTGGCGTTCGGACCGATTGGCCGAAAGCAGGGCAGACGTGCAACAGCCTTGCCCTTAAGAGAGCGTGTTTGATCTGGTCTTCTCACGGAACAGGCGAAGAAGTGGCCGAATTTTGTTCTTTGGAACCGTGCCTTTTCTGTGCCTCCTGCTCCACCTTCCGGATCCAAGGGACTTCTCCGGTTTGTGACGGACAAGGGGGTTGTCGGTTGTCGCAGGTCGCTCTTCGATTGGTTGGTCCGACCTCACAATTCGCGTGACATGGAATGGCAAGTCCTTCCCGAGTCTCTTCCTGCAGGATCCTGGAGGTTTTGCACGTTGTTTTGGATGTTTCATGATATCATGTCCCCCTGAAGCGCTTCCAGCTTTGTACAAAGTTGACTACAGCGGAGGTTTGAAGTGCAGGATGCCGGGTGCAATGTTCAAACACGATGGCGCCGGACCAGGGTGTTCCAGGAAAATGGCCTGTGTTTCAGTGGCAACACTTGGTACAGATCCTCAAGTTTCTGGTCGAAATCGAAGTGATTTTTGTTCCCTTGACGTACTACAGGGTACCTGGCTGGTCCCGGTCTTCACTCCCCCTGGTTGGTTGCAGGTTTGTCGCGGAGCGCGGGATGCCCCAGGTTGGTACAGGTTGGTGCCAGTGATTTGGATCTTCCATGATGTTCTTGGCGATGTTTCGATGTTGATCACTTCCACAAAATGGGAAATCCCACAACCCAAAGCCGGCGACGAGGGTGACATGGGATGCCCCAACGACCGGGCTTTGGTCAAAAGTTTTTGCTGGAAGAGGATCTGGCCAGCAAGTCGTTGAATCAGTCAACTTCCTTTTCACCCCTTTCAGCAACCTCTTTCCGTGTTGTGCTTTGCATGTGTTGTAAATGCACTACAAGAGATGCGAGTGCTTCTTCGGTGCAGTGGACATTGGTGAAGGTATTTTCAGATTGGTGGCTTTACAGAGGTGTGCTTTGGAATATACTATTTTCCATTTTCAAGGTTGAGAATATTCATGGTATTCAGGCAGGTTCCAGTTCGAACTTCCATGAACATATTCTATTTTTTATCTTGGCAGCTCAGCATACCATTGGGAGGAGCTTCGGGGATTGCGCTGATCTCGCCCTTTTTTTGCACGAGAACACATTCCTTCGTCACTGCGTGACAAGCTTTCTTCATTTGCTCTTCATGGATGGCGCCTGGCAATCGTGGAATCTTTACCAACCCCACCCATCCTCCCAAAATGCCCAAACCCTTGCCACGAAGTGGTGGACCTTGGGAGGTGGTCTGCTGGGAGGTGGTACCCGGACTCGGCGGACACGGCGAGGAAGGGACGCCCCCGACCAAAGGCAGGCGCAGGAGAGTCTGACCATTGTTGCTGGACAAATTGTTGCTTTGATTCCTCATCCATGACAGCTTTTCTGAGTGAACACTCTGAACATGCCTTTGCTTCACACCTTCTTCAGCTCTTCCGAAGTTCGGTGACTTTCTCCAGTTTTCGCGTCTCTGGAAGGTTTCGGGGGTCATGAGAGAGACATGATATATCTGCTTGGAACGCCACTTCATCCAAGCAGCAAGGAACTGTATACATATATATATATACTGTGTATATTACTATATGATATACAAGTGATATAATATATATATATACATATAAACCATTTTTATATGATATACATATGATATACATACGATATATATCATATATATATTAATGATACATATATATATATGACATATATATATATATGTATACAAAATACAATATGTTATAATAGTATAGATGACTATATATTATGTTCTATATTTTATATAACTACTATACTTGATCGAATCCGGTCCTGTATTGTTTTTGATCAAATGGTGTCGGTTCATGGCAGTTCATACCTGAAATTGTTTCAGGAAGGGCAACTGCACGGCCAATAAGGCCAATTCAGCATTTTCATTTTTTTGTACTGGATCTGAAGGTGGCATGAAACTTGGGTGGCCCGAGTGAGGAGCGGACTTGTCCCAAGGTCATTGATGCAATCGTCCTTGTCTCCTGGCAACTGCATGTTCAGCTGTAAGACAACAACTGTGTTTTGCCAACAAACTCCGTACCAGTGCTGGCTTTCTTTCGGGAAGCATACTTTGCAGTCCACTTCCTGCCATCAACGGACATTCATGACGTTGCCTCTCACAGGAGCTTCCTCACGGAAGCTTGAACTTGTCTGAGTGCTTTAGCTTTGACAAGTACAGGCCTTCAAAGGACAAGGGCCTTCGCATCTTCTTTGTGGTTTGAAATCCCACTGTGGAGACGATGGATGCACGCGAAGCACATCATGGGAAGCATTTTGGCGCTGTGCAAAGCGACCTGTTTCAATGGCAATGAACTATTTGGGTTTCAGGCGGTTGTAGTCTTGGAACGCACACTTGTTGAGCCATACCTAGAAGATTCTTTTGGTTGGCTACTTGCTTGAACACGGTCTGGCCTTAGTGATTTGGAACGCACCCAATTCCTCGAAATGTGGGTCTGACCTTCGGGTTGACTCGCAGGACCTCATTGGCCCCAGCTCGTGGGCTCCCGAGGTGGGTCAGCGCCGACCTCCTGGCTCCTACGTCGTCGTGCAGATGCAGCAGATGGAGGTGCAGTGGGCGAGTGGGAGCGGAAGGAGGCTGAGTGAAGTCGCAGGGTGAGACATGGAGAGTCGAAGTCTTCTCCAGGAGGGGCAACAGGGTCACCTTACTAAGTGACTGAGCTTAGGCTAAGAGCAGAATTTTGATTGGGGTGACTGAGTTTTGAACGCGCGTTTGAACGTGCCATACTTCGTACGTCCAGCAAGTTGGGATTCTGGAGATGTGTCGCTGACACCGTCCAGCTGCTCATGAGCTCGTCCGTGACTAGAGCGTGTGGGCCATGTGAACGTGAACCTATTGCGGTTCTTCGCCACGCAGACTCATACGAAAAGACCTTCATTCTCGCAGAGTTTCCATGCTCTTTGGATGCGGTGCCTGCAGTGCAACCCCCCTCCAGTCTCACAGGAGCAAGGAGGCTACTAGGGGCTCCTGGCCTTACTACTAGGAGACGATCGGATGCTGACCGAACGGAGCAGCTTCGGGCATCGCTACTCTACGAATCGTTCGCGATCGGACGCGGATCGATCGGAGTATCGAACGTTCTGAACGCGGTGGCGACGGCCGGATCGAACGGGGCGAGTTCCGCGACCGTGCCGTCGTGGGTGGGTGGCCGTCGAACGGGCCACCAGCAGTTAACGCTCGGGGTGGGTTGGAACAAGGAGCTTCCCCCAAGAAACACCCTATTGGAAGCGTTGGAAGGGGGGGCACGGAACCTTTTGAGTGGAACTTTTTTGAGTTTTTGAGTGCTTCAACTGGTTCGAAAGGCAGCGGAGGTCGATGTCGACGGCAAGTTTTGGGTTCAGGATTTGGAGGAGGCGACCTCCAAAAACGCCTTCAGTCTGTCAGCTCTACTCAAGCGCCCGCAACAGGTCTTGGCTCATGGACTTCGTGGACATCATGGACATTGTGGACCTCGTGGACGTCGTGGAGGTGAAGAGCACCGAGGCTGCGGCTCATCCAGAGGCTGCGGGGTTCCTCCCGTCGGGATCCGTATACGGCGGGGGTGTGTTGGTGGTTTTTCCGGCGGAGCCGCGGAGCTGCGGAGTGGGTTCAAGATCCCAGCCCTTGGAACCGTTCCCAAAAGGCCAGCAGTGGCCGCGGTTGGTCCAACAAGGTCCATTTTGGCCACAGGTGCTTTGCGGAGATGTTGCTCGTAAAACGTTTTGTTTTTAAATCACTTCATTTCACTCTGGGACTGGCGATTGAAATCTCCTCAAATCAGATACCTTTTGTTTCTCTACCCTTTTCGACGATCAATTCCGGGAGGGCAAAGAAAGACCTCACTGAATTCCTTTTTTGGGAAGATTCGTTCTTTTTCAATGAGTTACTGTTGGGCTATTCTGGGATTGGGCGGATTTTTGGGCGACCTGGTCTTTCCCATTGGATGCCAAGAAGACGAAGAACCAATTTTTCGCAACACTTAAGCTCTTGCCTTGCCGGAAATAGCTTTCGGTTTGAGTAGAATTTCAAAACGCCTTACAATGGTTCTGAAATGCCTCGCATAGTACTCAGAATGGGTTTTCGTGGTCAGTGGCATGATTGGATGTGATTGGATCGTGGTATTGTGTGCAGTGACGGATGATCTACAAAGAATGAGTCCACAGGTACTTTGCAGTGTGGAGGGCGAATAGGCCAGCGAAAGTCAGTAGATAAAGCATGGTTTGGTGGTGTTTGGACTCTGGACTCAGACCCCATATGCTGGGAGGCTCTACAAGGCCATCCAGATTGGTTGATTCGCTCAAGATGGCTGATGCGGAGTCAGGCGCTCCGCCAAGAAGCAGATCTTCAGATTTCACCATGATGCTCAGCGCTGCTAACTCTCCCTGATCCATGGACATCCGATTCGGGCATTTGTTTTTTTCATTTTTTTCATGTGTCCTGGATGATTCATGGTGAGCGGAGCAGTCATGCAGTATCTCCACCATGGTAGCTTGTTGCTGAGTCCTGGGTTGGAAGTCCTGGGTGAGGCACTGGGTCACCTGGCCTGGGCATGGGCATGGCATGTGCCGCGAGCGAAGCTGGGGCGACCATAAGCTAAACATATATTCATGGAAAGAAACTTTTTCAGGCAAATGCTGCCATCCTGCTTCTTGGTTTGATCACTGTCTGAGTGCTGTGATTCCAGGAGGATGAGGCACAGCTGCGGGCCTGGATGTAAGTCGATACGGTCTGAAACTTTGTTGCTCAACTCATCCTCGCCTCTGTCAGTTTCCAAGCTCATCAAAACGAACCCATTGGAAAATCCTCAAAGACAGCACAATGATGCTGAACACATATGAGCTCATCACTCATCACATGCGCTCTTTCAACGGATTTGAGCCCAACCACGAGCTCCACCCGCTCCGTGAGCACCACCCGCTCCGTGCGCTCGACGCACGGGTTCCGATGGGATCAGTGAACCCCCCCCGAGCGACGAGGTCGTTCCACTTCCGGATGGGAAGGTCGGTGGCAGTTTCTGAGGGACGGCAGGGGGCCCAACTGGTTGCATGGGCGGAAATGGTGAAGTGAAGCACTGGAAAGCATCTTCAGGAAAGCATCTTGGGGAGGTGGATCTTCCACCTCATCTCCCTGCCCTCCGGGGTTCAGTGGCAGTCAGCACACAGTTCGCCATGCGTATGGACGACTGCTCCTGCCGCAGGATAGATGGGGATGGATGCACCTACGCTAGGAATGAGGTAGAGGGAATCCAATTTGAAAACATTGTGGAGGACTACATGAAGAATCGGTTGGTGTTGAACGGTCAAATGGCTGACAGCTTGTATGACTGTCTTGGTGGTTG
>CAXAMN010025583.1:1251217-1286228 GCA_963970005.1 Durusdinium trenchii
AAGGGCAAGGATGCTGCGTTCATGTGAGGGGCTCCAATGACACTTTACTATAAGAAGTGTTTATATAAGTCAGCATGGCTGAAACTTTTGCAGTATTGGAGCCACTCTGCACCCCTGCCATCCTATCTGGACCTCTGTCAAATCATCTCTTTCAATCATTCCTTTGTTTTTTGTTCGGATACTGTGATGCTGCTTTAAAATTGTTTTCCCTCCTGTTGGGAGAGCCCTTGCCCTGTGTAGAGCATCAAGTCCTTTCTGCTAGCTCAACAAGTTCATCCTTTCCTTGTAGACTGAACAGAGGTTAGTTGCGCCCTCCGGGGTTACGCAATTGGCTGGAGCAATGATTTCAAGACCTGAACCGGGGATTATGAGGAGGATGGTACAGCGGCACGGATGCGCGTTCGCGGCACGGACGCGTGAGGAGTGAGTCAGTCCCTGCAGTCGCCTGACACCTCCGAGTGTGAAACGAAGGTCCGTGGAGCTGAAGCGTCCGTGGAGCAAAGAGCTTTGCACCCTAGTTGCTTCTTGTTCCTAGTAGTACGGCAGCCCCCGAACGTAGCGTCCGATCGCTCCGTTCGTAGCCATGCCAGGAGCCCCGAACGTAGCTTCTTGTTCCTAGTAGCTTTGCACCCCTGGCGTCCTCCCCAGCCCTTTTTCTATACGCTTTTGACCGTCCTGGACCTCTTCGGAAACTGCTGCTCTCTTCGACCCGCGCGGCTGCTGAAAGCCCCGGAAGCTGCTCCTTGCCGGGGAAGAGCTGGAGGATTCGGCCCATGTGGCCATGGCGCGGACGTGGCGCTCGGTGACGGGTCCGATCCCGAAGCCCGGAAGCTGTGACGCAGCCGGAACCTTTGCTTCGCTGGAGTGAGGTGAGTTCGTCCAGTCAGAATCAGCATATGGCTGTGGGTCATGGCAGGTAGGTTAACCTCCTTAGTGGTTGATTTTGTTGATTTTTTCGTGGACAAAAACGCAGCGTTTGCCGGTGCCAATTGTCCTGCGACAGGGCATTGCCAGGCATTTTTGGGTGCGCTTTTCTTACATCTACATCAGGATAACTCGAGGTTGCATCTGCCCAAAGTCTTGGAATCCAAACGTCCTGCGCAAGCTTCTGTCTTCTTACCAAAAAATCTATGACTGTCTGGTGACTATGTATCTGCTAAGAACCATATGTATTTACATGTCATCACTAACCAATGCGCTGCATGTGCCATCCCAAATGGACTCATCACTTGTTCCTCATCCAACTGAGCCACCGAGGTCGTGTATCGTCGTCTTGCACCTAGGCCTTCGTTCGTGTCTCGTCCCACAGGATCGCCCTTTACCGAAGCTGGACGAGGTGTGCGAAGGCGACCGCTGTGTGCGACCGCTCCGCTGTCCGTCGCCGGTGGATCGGCCAGAAGTGGCTCCAGAATCCGGTGGCAAGCCACGCGAGTTTGGACGGTTTTTGTTCTAAATCCGGTCACTCTTTTTGGATGATTTCTTTTTTCAAGTCCATGTTGTCATGCCCAGGTCACTCTGTGGGTCTTTTGCGCCCTGGGCGGGCCCGCCTTCACGTGGAAGAGCACACTGCGAGCAGTGCGGGGTTTGAGTCAAAGGCTTTTCCCCGGAAGGATCTGAGGTTGGTGACACGGTCAGATGGCTATGTGCTTGGCAAAAACACCTGCAACGTTCAGATCATGGAACGGCCATGGTGCTTGGATGCCTTCCTGGTGGATCCTGCGGTGCCGGTCGGATGGTCAGACCGTTGACCCGCCGTCGGAACGGCGCGGGGGGGCCCGCGATGTGGAGCTCAACATGATGCAACATCGGCGGAGTTGGAGGTCTTTTAGTTGGAGGTCATTGACTTCGGGGATGCTTACGGAATGCTACGAATTGGAAGGCGAAGGTTTTTCTTGATCAGCTTCAACATCCAGCTTCACTTTGGATTCAAAGACGGCTTCAGCAAAGATGAGCAGAGTAAAAGCGGCAGGTTGCTTGAGGAGGTTAGGCTACCTCGGCAGCTAGCCGCTAGAGCCAGCCTTCAAAGCTGTCACAGCTGTGGTAAGCTCGACTGGGTACCATACGGTGCCTGGCAGGGCTCAAGTCCGGGAGCAAAACCCCCTCGATGGCGGATTCAGAAAAATCTAACAGAACTCACCGGTGCACAGCATGCACGAGGCTCAATTGCCCCTTCTTGCAAGTATATGTTGGCCTATATATATATAGTTCTATTTATATATACAGGATTATACATATTAAACATATTTATGTATAATATACACATGTAATATGATATATACTGATCTATCTCTCTCTCTATCTCTCTCTCTCTCTATATACAGTGTATAATAGTACCAACAGAGTTCTATAAGGGATCACATACATATATATATATATATACACATATATTTACATATATGGATCGGCTTATATACAGTTACAGACATATTCTAGCATATATATATGTACATATATACAATATGCCTTTGCAAGGGACAGCTGGTTGAAGTCATGCTCAAGACACAATGAAAGCATCATCATGTGGATCATGAATGCTTCTTGAAGGGGGATTGACCCCCTTCTCATAGAGATCAGCAACAGGATCAATATCAGCACAAAGCAGCCAACAATAGCCAGTATCCATTGGATATCTGGCAGTTCTTTCCGTCATCTATGATTTTCATGTCACATATCCAAGTTATTAACATGTCCACACCCATCACCTCACCCAACTGCAGCCATCCACGGCTCGGCACGTGAAAGCCACGGTGCCTCTGGCTCCGAAGCGGCGAAGAAAGCCGTCTTCCGCTGCGCGGTGATGGCTGTTCACAGCAGCTTCGCGAAGGCATAGACTGTGCACCTGATAAAGGCCAAGGAAACAGGTTACAAGAAGCAAGAGACACAGCGGTGCAGAATCGGACGTGGCGGAGCTGTTTGAGGACGTGGCGCAAGATGGCAGAGTGGGATCAACCTACGGATGAATTTGTTGGAAGGCTAGTTGCCTCGTACTGCCAGGATATGGTATGCACTGTGAAGCATGCCGAGCCACGTGGTAATTGACGGCTATTTTGCAGCAGCGCTTGCTGCAGAATTCCATTGTGTTTTGATGCTAATCGCATTGACTTTTGCTCTTCTTCTCCTTCCTCCGCACGACGACGATGACAACGACAACGATGACAACGACGATGACAGTGACACTCTGGACGAGTGTGAAGAGGTCGGTCTGAGGATATTCTCTAGAAATCTGAGTCCACATGGCCTTTCTGGCGCCTGTTCGACCCAGATGGGTGCAGCAGAAGGCCCAGCACGGCCCGAATCCAGATCCGACCTGCCGGCCGTGTGGGTTCCTCACCTCCCACCGTTGGACCGCCAGGTCGGGCCTCATGGTGCCCACCGGCGCGTGGTTCCTCAGCCGTGTGGCCGGCAGGTTTGAGGGGGACGCAGGGGTTGGAAACGGTGAAAATGGGGTCACGTGGGTTTGGGGTGGTGGTTTTTTGGTATTTCCGTTTCCTCCCCCTAAAATAAAAGGTTGAATCGGAGGGCTTAGTTATAAGTACGGCAGCGTCGTTCTTCTCTGGTCAAGTCGCACTGTCTAAAGGTATAGGGTGAATTTTCTACTTATTATACATATATTATATATATACATGCATTGCAATATAGGGAGGCCTCGTTTGGCATTCCAGATTCAATTTGTTCATGTGACCTTGAATATTGAGAGCTTCATGCGAAGCCAAAAAAACAATCAAGAGCAGTGTACATTCCGCCAAGCATGAGAAGGACGTTTGTGCAAGCTGCCAAGCATGGGAAGGACTTCAACATGTTTCGTTTCCGCCTCTCCAACCCAAAGACGAAGCTGAAGCAAACCTGAAGCTTCGAGGCTGCAGTTGCAGTCCCAGGATCCATTCTGGCCTTTTTGCTGTTTGTGCCCTCCGTGTTGAAAAACTCGTGTGGAAGGTCACTCCCTTTCTTCAAATTCTCCATTCCTTCCTCGGTGCATGTTGAGTTGATCCTGCCTCACCATTCTGTCCGGACAGCGAAGTAACTCCTCACTAGTTGGACACATTTGTGCTTCTTGGTTTTCTTCTGCTTTCGGGGCCACCAATCATCCAGATGCTGACGTCCAGCTGGCGACATTCCACTGGTACCACCTCTCTTGAGAGGGAACACATTTCGGAGGTCCATATCTGGAGGAGATGCTGTCCACAGACGTGGCCGTTCTCCACAAAAGTCCTGGTGATCTGAGGGTGTTGGGCTGGGATCATCTGTTGGCCACCGCGGATGTTGTTGACCACGACCCGATGTGTGGTTAGCCGCCGACCTTTGTTCACTCACACCCGGTCCATCGTCGTGCAACTGGTCCATCCGGTTCCGCCATTGTTTCCCACTCTACCTTTCCAGGCTGGTCCAGTGCTAGATTGGTCCAGTGCTTGCAGGCTGCGAGACGAGACTGGCGTGGGGTTGTCGATGGTTCTTGATTTGAGCTCCTCCTCGTTCAGCGATGGCGTTCTTCAGTTTGCTGCTTCCTTTTTCAGTACGTCAAACATGAATTCACACGTTCAAAAACGAGGTCCGCAGGAAGGTTGACGTCCTCGTCTTCGGTGAACGCAGCGTAGAAAACAGGCCGCCGAACCAGTCGCTGCGTCCAGCGTCGCTGGCCGTGGGATTCTGCCAATGTGAGATTTGGAGAACGCAGAGATGGCAGTGGAAGATGTGTGGAAAAAACACTGGCAGTGGCGGACGGATGGCGCGGTACGGATGGCTTTTCGTGAGAGAAGGCAGGGCACTGGGCAGTGGAAAGCACAGGGCCTTCACAGCAGGTTCCCTTGAAAGTCCCGTTGACCTGGCTCCACTTGGCTGCCATGGCCGAAGCGCGCGGCTTCGCCGGCCCAGTTTGGGGGGACCCCCGAATCGACGTTGGCGACTGGCCCTTGAAAGAACGCCAGCACGAAGGGTATAACATCACAGGCTTTCCAGGCAGCAGGTGGTCTGGGCTTGACCGAGTTGTTTCCACCCTGATAGGGGAAAAAAGAGGCTGGTCTGTGCTCAATGCCAGTTTTTTGCTAATGCAGGCAGGAGGTGTTTCTTTTGAGCAAGGTGGGGGGTCCTTCTTCGAAGCTTCGTCCTATTCGGGATCCGCTACAATCCCTCCTCAAAAAAAAGAACACAAAGAAAACCACACACACCCTGGCATGGAGCGCGGAAAAGGCGCCTCGTAGCGCTCATGAGTGAGCGCTCGTTTTCGTGAGACCAGGCGTCCACAGGCTTCACCTCTAAACTGAAACTCCGCTCCGCCAGATCTGGGGAACCAGAAACGACCTTCGGGGCTCCTCCGGGCATCGATCGGACGTGACGTGACGAGTCCGGGGCGAACGCAACACCGGTGCGGTCCGTCGGATGAACCGACACCTCGCGACACTCGGGTCCGGAGCGGGTTTTTCGCTCGTTTGGTTGGCTGGATGCATTGCCATGTCAGACATTCTCTGAGCCTTTTTGGTGCATTTTTGAGGGAACTTCAAGTTGTTAGAACCATGGGTCATGAAAGATGGTGACCCACCATTAGATGGCTTGATTGATCAATGAGAACTGGGCACGCATTTCAATTGCTGAAGTATCTCTATACACTTTGATGAATCAAGTCATTTGTCTATTTTCTGGATAGTTGAGATTTTCTCAGAAAATATGATCGGATAACCCTCTCCACCACATGCAACACTCGAAGAAGCCCCTTCAGGTATTATGGTTGTAGAGGAGGAGAAACATCTACCAGTACCAGGACCCCCTTCAGTGGAGAGGTCCATGGTGTCCATGGTGACATTTTTCGCACTGCAGTTCGATACTGGAAGACGGACCTGTCTAGTGCCCCCCCAGTAGGGACTCCTCAAGAAGAACACGAAGACTCGTTGAGGGCAACTGTGCCCCAAGCAACTGTACCACTGTAACCCCAAGACTTTGGAGATGAGAATGATAGATTCCCACCATCACTTGACCGCGATTCCGCCACCGGTCCCCTTGACCTTCCCCGCCTTCGCTCCGCCGCTGGTGGAGCGCCGCTGCCGCTGCGGAGCGCCGCGGGCGGACGACGCAGGTGGAGGGTACGGCGGGTTGGAGCGATGGTGGGCTTTTGGGGGCTCGCGGGGGTTACTAGAGTTCATGCGCTCCAACCATGGAAAAAGACGATGTGAAGAAAAAACCAAAGGCTACCCAGACCTGGAAGGACCAGTTCAAAGAAGCATCAGTTTGTCTTTTATTTGTATTTTCCGTGAGATCAATGGCAGGGTACTGCTGAACAAAAGACTGGAGATGGTGCAACAACTTCAGAGGATGACGGCTCAGTTTCATAAGAAAAATTGTACCTTAATTTATATACCTTAAAACTATTGTAACTTTTGTACATATAAATATATATATATATAATTTGTATATCTATCATCTATCAGATTGCCACAACCCTTTGTTGAAACTTGATGAAGCCCCTGCCTGAACACTATCATCCAACACTCATGCGAAGCAAATGAGGACATGGACATGGATGTATATAAATTGATCTTCCAAAGCCTCCTTGGGACTGGGTTCTTCCCAATGCTCTCGTGGGGGTCCGCCGCAGGTGGTCGGCTGCCTCTTTTGGCACCTGTGGTCGCCTCAATCCGTGACCGGCAGTCGTTTCAAGAGAGATCGACGCATATCAAGTCATCATGTATCGTCTTCAACCCCCCCAAAAAGCATTGCTCAGCGACCTGGGTTTGATGTCACAATCGGCCCTAGGGAACAGTAAGTGGTTTTGAAGACATCCCCAGTCATTGATTTGTTTCGATGGACGACCCTTATTCCCTGTCCTGGCACACTCATCAAACCAGCCCCGCGAGGTCCTCAGTTGGGGATTGCTCCGGTGTTTCTTGGAGCAACAAAGACACCTCCTTCCAACGGGACCGTGTCTTTGGGTCGTCCGCTCCTCGATCGACACGGTCTGCGCCCAGCGAGAACGGGTCTGCAAGAGAACGGTCTCTCCTCCACAATCTTAGTTAAGGGAATTGGGCACTCGCTGGTTTTGGCACCAAGCTCTTTTTTTTTCCGGAGTTTACACAATAGATGAATGAGGTAAACCACTTCACTTCACTGGTCATGGCACTCACTTCCCTTACTTTTGGAGACGACCCCGAAGGATCGGGTGCTCTTGTTTCGCAGCGCGACCGCGTCCGCGTCCGCCTCCGTGCGACATGGGAAGTTTCGCCGGTCGAAGTGGAAAAAGACGACGTGGAACAGAAGTCCCCACGAGTCGATTGGGCAGGTGGCGAAGTTTTTGGGCAGTATATATATAAGTTTGATATGTTTTTGTTTCCCCCATTTTCCAACACTTTGAGACTCTGGCCGGAAGTGGGAAGCGTCAAGTCGGCCATCGGCCACAGTGAAAGGGTGCCTTTGCGGTGATCGCTGTAGGTGGCCGACGTTTCCTTTGCCTCCGTTGCCAGCAGAGGGGGTTTCTGAACGAGGCCAGCGACGAAAGTCTCTTCGGCACTGCAAGAGTTCGGGTGTCTGGTCAAAGATCCGATGCTGACAGGCAGCATGTATGGTAAGACCTAGACCTAGAAGTGTTCACAATCATGTCACCATGTTCTAGATCTGGGTTTGTCCCAGTACCTGCAACTGTCGGTAAACAAATTTAACGAATTATAGAGAAAGGCCTGCAACTTGACCAGCATCATCCACTGTTACTGGTAATGGATATAATATAATATACATATGTACCCAATCTAGATCCTAGGTGGCTTCATTTTGGGGAGAACCCGCAGCGTGGGGCTCGCGGAGTAGATCTCGGCCGACGCCCATCCCCGCCGACGCCCATCAATGGCCATGGTCGGCCCTCGTGCCTTGCCCTGCCTAACGGCGCTCCTCCTGGCCGGCTGTGCGGCTTGGCTGATGTCTTGCCAGGAAAATCGAGCAATGTATGGGATCGATGCCTCCCACACGTTTTTGGATTTTTCCGAACAGACATCCATTCACTGCCGGTGTTGTTCCCATTCACTGCCGCCAATCTTCCGAACTCGCACTCAGACTCTGTCAATCTTCCGGTTCTTCTTCCTCTGCCGCAGGCCTTTAGCCTGCTGTCGCCCGCCCGGACCGTGCGCGCCACCGTGACCTCGGCCGGACCACGCGGGGGCGCGGCACCTGCGGGGGTGACTGGGAGTGGCTCCAGCAGCGCCAGTTTGGCCAGCGCGGCCGTGTTGCTGTGCGGAGCCGCCAGCCTGGCCAGACGGAGGGACCAGGTGGTATGACGCTGGGCCAAAATGGAAGGTTTGGACGGAGAGACTGCGTGTTTGAGCACTGGCTTGAGGTTCCGTTCCCGGTCTTCCACCAAAAGGACATGAGGTTGAGAAGCAGTTTGATCAAAGAGAGGGTACTTTGTAGGGCTCCAATAAGGGGAAAGATGCACAAGGGATTTCTTCATGTGGACACCGTGTTTGGCGAAGCTAGATAAACGGACGCACCTGGGCTGGTGGACCAAAAATCGCCTGGGCTGGTGGCCGAACCATCTTCCCTATGCCGCGGTCTTGACCAATCAACACCACCACTGGACACTTGGACGCTCCCCACACACCTGCGCTGCTGGACGCCACGCCACCGAGCGGTGCGCCCTGCTCGAGCGTCCAAGGCCGCGCCGGTAAGCAATATTGGGAAGGCGAGTGGATCTGCGCCGATTGCGGATATATTTACAATGAGTGCCTGGGCGAGACAGCCGGGGGCACCGTTGGGAGTTCCCCAATCTGGGTGGCGCTTCTTTTTTGTGTTCGGGAGAGGGTTTTTGGAACACATCGAGTGAGTTTACCTCATGGTCCTCATTCATGGTCCTCATGGTTGCTGCACTGGAGCTCTTTTGCACCGCAGCCATCGGTTTTTACATCGAGGACCGGAGTGTCGTAACCACCAAGCTGGGTGGTGCACCAAGCTGAGACAAGGCTTGGACGGAAGAACATGGAACCAAAATAAACAAACATCAGAGTTTGCGACCAAAATTCTGTGTGTTTCATTGCGTTTCTTCCCACAGTCTTGCGCTTCCAAAACGGCTGGAATCGCCGTGTCTTGCGGCCGGGCCGGGGCCCCTCATCCCCGGCCGTCACGCCGAAACGCTGTAACGCCACGGCCGTCCCGCGCGGCGGAGGCGTGCCTTCGGCATGAAGTTCGAGGACCTTCGGCGTGGCGCTGCGGCGCTGTGGCGGTCGGTGGGGCGCCAAACCAGCGCTGTGGAGCACTTCGTTCGGGGGGGTGTGGGTTATTTGGGGCGCTGAACGTCCGGGTGCGAAGGATTCTTCCACGGCGCCTGCCTCCAGGCTCCTTTTGGTTCGGTTCTAAGATTTGCTAAGAAGTGAAGCTCCCGGAACCGCGGAGGGAACAGCTACACCAGTTGACATCCTCTTTGGGAAACCTTTTCAACCATGTCCAGCCTTTTTGGGGCGCCGTTTCTGGTGCCGTTGTTGTTGTTGTTGTTCTTTTAATTTTTGTTTTATTTATTTATTTTTTTTATAATCTTCCTTTTTCCGAGCAGACACACCTCGCCTCCTTCCCGTCTCCGCGGGGGGCAGTGGCGGCGAGGACCTGGGTCAGGGCTTCAAGTGCCCTCAGTGCGCCGCGCCGCGCCGGCGTTTCGCGCGGAAGCTGGGCGACAAGATCGGCACGACGCTGGATGGTGACCTGGACGGAAGAGTGGGGGGTTCCCGAAAGCGAGTGGGACGGATGTGATGACGGGCACCCGGCGTCCTTTTCTGGGAGGTGGGGGATGTTGGGGGTTTACATGAAAGGATCAGAAGGACATCGAGCAACGGTATCATACATCGAATTGGCCAATCAATCCTTTCAACCTTTTGCCCAAAGGTTGAGCCTAGTTGGCAGGATGTCCTAGGCATGTTGGATGCTTTTCCAGGACCATCCAAAATGGGTGGAGCATTTCCAACAAGCAGGATTCTGCTGGTCGGTCGGTTTGGTCTTTTTCTCGTTTTTGTCTGAAGGCCGAAACGGACCGAAAACCGAGACCGGCGGTGTTCGGCGGTTTGAGATGCTCAGGCGGCGATACACCCATCCTGATTTTCACCGCCGTTTGCTTGCTGATCGTCTTGGCCATCGCCTATTATAGCCTCCAGTAGCATGCGGTTAGTCACCTGACGCCCCGACCGGGAGAACGATGTCCAAGCAGAAATAGAACGGTGCGGAAGGAGGAAGGGTGCGGATCTGTGGTGGGCCACATGGTCACATGCCATACAGGACCTTTTGAAGACTCAGCACATGAGACGAACACAACCTGCTGTCAGAGTCTCATTCCTTTACAGAACTTGCACCCTGCTGATTCCTTGGAGCCAGTCTTGGGTGGTGTGCAATTTTGGTACAAACCATTGTGCTGTCAAAACATTGCAGAGAACATGGCTTTAACATGCGTAAACTATATGATATGCCAGACCTCTTAAGTGAGCAAGATTTCAAGCGATTCATTTTCATTTTCCCCCACCGACAAGCTATACAGCTGAGCTGTGTCATTTTGGAATCCCCCTAGAATAGCATAACCCAAAAACCTATGAACCCTGAATATCTCTTGAAGTGATACTGAATATCTATCACGCGTGTCGTGAATCTCGAAAACCCCCTTGGAGTGGTTTTTCCGACGAACATCACCCCCCGTCCCGCTGCCCCAGGGGAGAGGCGCTGCCGAGAGCGGGGCGGAGCAACGGAGTAATTCGCCTATACCGCGCGGAGTGCCGTGCGTTCGTGCGGAGTGCGGTGCGGTGTGAGGATGGAGCGAAAGAGGATGGACTGCAGGGTGGGCATCTTTGTGATCAAGAGCTTGGGACGAACATTCTTTTTCTTCCCACAACTGGAACCAGGAGGACTTTCGCAGGAACCAGGGGTCGGCTGGCTTGAAGCTCTCCAACATCCCATGCAGCTTCCTGTCATGCTCAGGTCGGGTGCAGGATCGATCTAGCTATCATGCTCTCTTCCTGTCTTGCTGGTGCGATGTTGGACGCAACTGACAGGAATCTGATCTCAAACTTCTCGTTCCGACTTCCCTCCACCTCTAGCCGTCTTCTCTTCCAACTGACAGGAGTCGACTTCTCAACTTTCGGTGTTTGAGGGGACTTTTCTCCACCGGCGACGTGCAAGGCCGAAAAAGCCCCAGCCGGATGAGGGGGATGAGGTACCTCCAACCTGGAAGGAATCCAATGGGGTGAGGAATCCGGGGTGAAGATCTCCCCTCGTCGAGGCAGGACTCGAACCAAAAACTTGGTTTGGCGGCCGGGTGGGGGTCGCGGAGAACTGAGCGGCCAGGTGGTTGGATTTGGATCGCCGCCAGAGTTGGAAGACCAATCACTTGGAAGTTGAACCCGGTACCTGGAGTGTTGACGGACTTCTTCTTTGCCTTGGTCGGCCGAGGAGGCTGAGCTTTGATCAAGCAATGGATGGCACAAAAAAATACCCTTAGGTGTTTTACACTCAGATTTTCAGGCAGAGTTTTTTTCACATGGTTTGACCGCATGGTTGCATGGTCGACCGCATCTTTTTCGCATGGTCCATTTCCACCCTCGACATGACAAGTCACAGGTCGGCAGTCACGGGAAAAGCTTCCCCCAACAACCAGCGAAGCTGTTCGTGCATGAAGCTGTTCGCTCCATTTGGAGTGAACCTGGTGGGCCCCGGCTGAAGATCCACTGCAGTCCTGTTTCACCCACTCAAGCCATTGACATTTTCCATCGAAAGAACCCCAATCCACTGCGCCTCACGTGTGGGCTGCCGCCTGGCGGAAGAAGCCGCGTGGAAGAACAGCGCCTGCCAGGCCGGGCGGGGTGGGGTCACAGATTCCATCATCATCCTCACGGTGGCAGAGACCAGGACCCTCCTGTCGGGGTGTCCATTTATAGCCCCTTAGAAGGGGTGTCCATTAACCACCCCGACTGGGGATATATACCCTAGAAGTCCAAAGACTATGACCGGCTGAAGTAAAGTTCCCTTTCAGGTTCCGTAAAGACCATTCTTTTTATCGTCTTTGACTCCCAGGGCCCAGGGTGTATACATTTTAAATAGATTTTGATAGGATCGATAGGATTTGACCGTGGGGATTGGACAGCGCACCTAATCCATCCATATTATACTCCTTCGTGGGGTCCGAAGTCCTGAACCTCGCTGGCATCCGACATGGTTCGAGCGGGATCGAACACGTGATCGACCGGGATGCGCCCAAACGGTCGGCACGAGCGTCAAGAAGAGGGGAGCGCCCAAAGGTAGGCAGCTCAACACCGGAGACAGGAGAAGAGCTTGAAGACCCCAGTGTCCCCCTCCAAACAGGTGCAGAGAACTCCCACGACCGGCTCTCGACCCTCGAACCGGACTCTCCCCCACCAAACCCACCGACCGGCCCCCTGATGCGCGCGGAGCGTCGGTCGCGGCGCCAGGTCGACCCGCCATGGTGCGGCCTAATACCGAGCAAAAGCTCGACATGGCCGCGGGGGGAAGCACCAGGGCCGGGCGAGGGATCGGTGCCGAAGCGCCAAGAAAGGTCCAGCCCTTTGAAGGAAAACATTTTTTTGGGGGGGGGCGTGCCCCATTCACCCACTTTGGAGAGAGCTAAGGATCTACACTGTAGCGTCATTATTTGGGCTCTGGGGCGGCTTTTCGGCCTTTTTCGGAAGGCGCTGGATGAGTTGGTGAAGTCGGACGAGGCGCCGGGGAAGTGGAGGAGTCGAACGAGAGCGGCTGAAGAAATCGACCGGGACACCCGTTCCGTGGTGCGACTTCCAACCACTATTAAATCAATAGGCTTTACCGAACCAACTAAGGATTTTACGCTACAAAAACCAGCTCAACCATTTTTTTAATGGTCTTGGAAGTCTAGGGAATTGACACCCGTTCCGTGGTGCTAGGAGATTCCTTTTTCAATCCTTTTCAACCTATCCGAATCTAGCCACCCGAAATGGAGGGAAACACCGGAATAGAGAGACAGCAGTTCGTAGATAGCACCAAGACCGGATTGGAACGTTCTTTTTTTGGGGCACTTTCTGGTGGAGAATCCCGGCCCGTGTGTCAACCGGAGGGTCTTTGAGTCGGCCCGGAATGGTTGTCGGACCTTTCGAGTTTCCTCGCACCGGGTGGATGGCTCACCATGACTCACCAGACGTACGGACGGACCCAAAGAGTTCCAGAAGCCTGAGACGTCCGGATGTTTTCCTTCTGTTTCTGGGGAGTCTGTACAGTATTGATCGCATGTATCGCTGTGGTGTCATGGTCTTGTTCAGTTGGTCCCTTGACATGACGGTCGACCACCTCACACCCGCGCGAGCCGCACCCGAACGGCCCAGCCCCATCGTCGGAGCCGGCCCCAAACAGCCCGGGGAACCCAGGGCACCGGCGTGGAAGTGGGGAAAGACGGGGGGAGACCGAGAGAGAGGGTGCTTGGAAGGGAGGTTTGGATGGGGTTTGTAAGAGGCTCAAGAAGGTGACCTGAAGGAGTGCAGCTTCCCGAACATCGCCCGGATTTATCGCGTCAGACCGCTGCATCCGATGCTTTGAGGAACACACCTTCACTTCACCGGAAGGATAACGACCGCAGGTCTTTTTAGTTCAGGCCTTCCAAAAACACCCCAAGACACTCATTTGGACGCTCCCTCCACACGCCTCCCGCTTCACCACGCTTCGTGGTGCAGACGCCTCGTCCTCCGAGGCGAAGCTGTCGCGGAGCGACGGGCCCTATGCCGGTGACCTGAGCCGGTGACGGGTGCGAGCGGGTGCGGGAGGAGCCCAAGGAGGTACGAGAGCGTGGGAGGAACGCCCCAAGGAGGGATGGGGGGAGGATGGGGGCAGATGAAGATGGGGAGATGGGGGCGGAGCGAGCCCTCGAACTGGAGAATGTATGAGACTCTTGCAGTTGGCCACTCGAGTTCTTTGGCAACGCGGGGAACATTCTTTCTACTTTAAACGCTTACTGATGCTTACGGTAAATGGCTGATCATGTAAGTTCAGGTGTTCAAACACAAGATTGAAAACAGGTTGAATCTTTTTTGAATCATACGTACGTTGAATCAACATACTACATCATACTACCAAGCGTTTTGCCGTGGTCAGGCTGCAGATTCGTGACGTTGTCTTCATTGTTGTTCTCTTCCTTTGATCCAAAGCTGCTTGGTCCCAGCCAGCGAAGAAACGGCATCACAACTTGGAGGAATTGAAGACATACGGAGGCAATTTGGCATCTTCTCAAGCTGCTTTCTGTGTTTGTTGCACATTGGCAGCTCCTTGTGGCCGTGCTTGGATGCACATGTGTTACACCCATGAGACCATCCAAACCGGTTTGAGACACCGGTTCGGGGGTGGTGTTTCCCCATTCTGATTCAACCACCAGCTGGAACAGGATCCCAGTTTTGCCCAGACCGGTTCCGACCGGTGCAGACCCGGCGCGCCGCCGCGCGCGGAGCCATGGCCGCGTCGGCGCCGGAAGACGCGGAGCCCGCGGAGCCCGCGGAGCCCGCGGAGCCCGCGGAGCCCGCGGAGCCCGCGGAGCCCGCGGAGCCCGCGGAGCCGCCCGCCGCGCCGGCTGAGCCGGAGCCGACGACGCTGACCATCCGCGTGACGGGCATCGATGGAGAAGGCTGCACGGCCTCTTGGACGCGGAGCGTTGGTGGAGCGCGAGCGTGGTGTGGACAGATCCGGCTCGGACCGCGTGGGAGCAACGATAGGACCCAAGCTGGGTCTGACTGGTCCTGAAAAAGGCAAAACCACATTCGTGAAATCAGGTCCTCAGCTCCCCTAGAAAATTCATCTTTGACTCCCAGATTTCTGGAAGAGGAAGGATGAGTGATGAGCAACCACACTATGATCGTCATGTCCTCCGTGCCCTTTTTCGTGTTTTTGAGGGAGAGGCGGGGCGAGGGAGTCCTCGAGTGAAGACGAGGACCCGGCCAAAGGAGGGGACGTTGCCACCCAGCCGTACAAAAAGGACATGGCATGACATGACACTGTTGTATTTCCCCCTTGCTTCCTGGGTTTTTGTTGGGGGCTGCTGGGGGGGGGGGCTTGCATCAGGCATAAGCTGCAGCAGACCCCTGATCAAGCTTGAGGTCCGAGGCATTTTTCTCAGATCATCATCTCCGCAAACCTTTGAACTTTGATCATCAACGCGTCAAACAAAGACAACATATTTTAATCAGTTTTCTCATTAAAGTCCGCAGAAGTCCTCGTAGCAACATGTATTTTATAACAATACATAACATCTAGATTCCAGTAGTTCCATGTCTGGGTGCCAATTTCAGGATAGGGGTGTGCCTGTCACATCCACTCACTGGATGTGACTAAAACTCTCCCAATTTCATGCAGGATTTCCGGCCACCCCTTTTTCACCCCGAAGCCACGAAGCGTGCGCTGCAAGCGTGAGGAACATTTTGAGCACCCGCCCCAGGCCCCAAGCGCCCGCTTTTTTCATGTTCATAAAGAGCAAACAGCGAAGTTGGCCCTCCAAGGCCTTTCCACCAGAATCCACCTACCAAACCAATCCAAACCTAGAAGCGATGGCCTCCGCCCTAGAAGCGATGGCTCCACCGTAGAAGCGATTGCCTCCACCGTAGAAGCGATAGCCTCCACCCTTTAGTGGCGATGGCCTCTACCCTAGAAGCGATGGCCTCCACCGTAGAAGCGATGGCCGGCCTCCAACCTAAGAGCAATGGCCTCCAAACCAAGAAGCACCCACCTACGCCCCATTTGCTTCCAAAAACCAAATTTCACTCAGGTGACCTGCGAGGATACGCTGCTGGGCCGCGAGCTGCGCAAGCGCGTGAGCGCCATGCTGCCGCCCAAGCCGGGCGGGGCGGTGCAGCTGCAGTTTGGGCCACAGCCCTTGGAGATGGAGAGCGGCCTGGGAGGGCGGCTGATGGGGAATGCGTGTGTTTTGAATGCCAGAAATGCTGGAAACACGACCTCCATCGAAGGGCACACGAACAAGCCCAGACATTGAGAGCCACACCGCTTCCCGGGTTTGCTGTCAGACTTCATGCTAACCTCGAGGCCAGCCCACAAGTGGTCCCTGGCCAGATCCATTAACAGTATACATTGCTTCCCGGCATTTTTCTTCAGCATCTCAGGGTTCCCTGCGGCCACTTGTGCCCCTGGCACGATGCCACTCAACCCTGCAAAGAAGGCTCTATATGAGTGGTCACTGCACGATTTCTGGCCCTACCTGTTGACCAAGTAAGAAATAATGGGAAACGCAATCACGAGAGTGCTCTGATAGTGTTTGATCCATTTCTGTTCAACGAAACTGTTGGTGTGGGACCTCAAACACAAGCTGAATGTCATGCCAAATTTGTCTAAAGTTTTGTTTCGGACCGTGTTCATCTTCCATGATATAGGTATGTGGCGGGGCGAGGGGATTTTGGGTCTACTATTGTCCATGATGTTTGTTGTGATGCCGATCATTCTCTGTGCCTTTCTTCTTCTTCACGCCAGACTCGTTGTGGTCACTCCATTGTCCCGGTTTTTTGCGGTGTCCCTTTGCGGAAAGCGGAAAGAACACCCTTTTGGGTTAGGTTGGTTGACACCTCTAGCCTCTAAACATCTCTAAACCACTGAAGGTTAATAAGCCCATAGCAGGGGTGTTTTTTTCACAGGCTGACCTGGTCATGTCGCGCGTGGTTCCGATCGATCATCCACCTGCACCTGGCCCCGATGGAGGAGACGACCTTGAAAAATCAAGGATTTTCGCAGGAGACCAACTTGTCCTATGTGTACCTCGGCTTCGACTTCTTTCCTTGCCGGGTCACGGGCGAAGAAGGCCAAGTTGTCCCAACAAACAGATCGTTCATCATCATGATCCAGGGACCTGTCCTTGTTGGTTGGCTCATCCACAAAGGTCTCAAGAGAACACTGATGGGGGTATAAGACTTGAGTTGGGTATTGTCTTGCACATGGGAAAGTACATATCATTTCCCACCGTTTCTCGGTGGGTGTGTCAGGAAAACCCGTGTCTGGTCTCTGTGAAGGAAATTTAAGAAGAAACCTGGCTTGGAGCTGCCTCATGCAGAAGGATCAGAAGGGTTGACAATAGGATCGCCAAATGATTTCGATGGTGGGTATACTATGGTATACTATATACAGCTGTCATCAATAAATTCCGAGAGTCTCTCTTGCAAGTCGGACATTTGCACCCCAAACGACTGGCGACTGGCTCAAAAAGGCTTCTTCGGAACCAACCGGTCTACGCAAAAAGCGGCGGCGGCTTCCACCTCACCCACATATACCTCGTTTCAGTGTTCCTCTGGCACCTTTTTCCCTGTGGCCCGGGCCGGTGAGGTA
The DNA here is from genome assembly GCA_963970005.1 of Durusdinium trenchii. Classification (NCBI taxonomy): domain Eukaryota; class Dinophyceae; order Suessiales; family Symbiodiniaceae; genus Durusdinium; species Durusdinium trenchii. The sequence continues at coordinate 1,268,510 of CAXAMN010025583.1, forward strand.
TGTCCCTGTGAGCATGCTCGACGCCTGGCGCTTCTTCCGCTGCGACATCGACGAGGAGGAAGACGCCACCCCTGAGGCCGCGCTGCGACCGACGGAGCGCGAGGTTCACGGTGAAACGGTTCACCGTCGCTGGGGGTCCGGCGAGGTTCGAAGAAGTCGTGTTCCCTGGTGTGGTGCCCTATCCCGTCGGCCTGGCGGTCATAACCCGCGCCTACCAGCGTCCTCCCTGGCACGACCAACAGCGGTCGTCTTGTCTCTTGATGGTCAAAAAAGGCATCATGCCCGGATGGTACATTTCTCGATTTTCGCGAACTAGCAGTTGGAACTCCTGGGTACATCAACAATCAGACAGTCCTGCTCAACAAGGGCCCCACCCAAATCAGCCATGTTGACTATGTTGCAAGGTGGGTTGGTGATCGAAGAGAGACCATCGATGATTGACTTGATTAGTTATTTGTTGACTTCCTCACACCTGGAGACAGAACTTGAAAAATGTCGTTCGCAGCACGCACAAACATCAACAACATGTGCACCACTCTCGGCCTAATCCTACCAGTCCCAGACGCATAGCTTTTGGGACTGTTTCTTTTTCTCTCTTTGCTCCCCAGCCCTGCGCACACTTGCAGAGGTCCTACGAAAAGCCCTGCGATCCTTGCAGGCGATCGGCACCGGCGGACGATCTGGGCCCGATGGGTCGGGCACATGGGAAGCACGGCATCAGAAGCATCAGACAGAACGAGTTGGGGGGAAGAACGGCTGAACACTGAATAAAACCATTAACTTAATACGGGTTCTGAAAAACAACAGGTGAAAAGGCAGGATCTTTCGACGACCAACATCAGCCATGCGGGTGTCTTTTTGCACTTCTTGTCAGATTTTGCCGGGCACCCGCACGGTGCGAGTGCCATACCTGAATTGTTTGGTGATCTTCGAGAGGTGGGGGCTGGCCCAGAAGGTGCAACAGTGGGCGTGCGCGAGAGGTTGCAGCGACTCCAACATCCCTAGTTTCCATTTAAGATCCATGAAGTATATGATAAAACCCAATAAAACACGTGTGTGCGTCTTCTATTTTTCGTTCCTTCTTTTCATCCCATGTGACCTTTCCAAACCAGGCCGGGTGTTTGGCCCCGCCCGCAGGTGGCCTCCGAGGGCGCCCAGCGGGTGGTCTCCAGCGGCCTGGGCTGCCGCCGGAAGCAGCTGCCGGCGAACGTGCGGCAGCTGGTGCTGGGGAACGAGGTCACGAAGGAGTTGGCCCCTTGGAACGCGAGCGAGCGGACGGACGAAGGGTTGTTGTTTGGTGTATGTTTTTTTCCGATTGGTCCGGGGAGAACTACCTGACTTGTTTCGCTGAAAAGAACACATCCAAACAAACACCAGCTACTGTTTTCCTCACATCTCCTGTGGTGCAGGATTTTCTTGCATCAGCAGTGGGATACAGGAGAGTGACCCAGAGATTTCGACACCTACAGTAGTTGTGTATATGGCAAAAGGGCCTCAGAGGTAGTTTATATAGACAGATTCCAGCCATACAATGGTCTATGAACAAACCTTTTTACTGTATTCTCCCTTTCGGTACCCTTGCGCGCTTCGGGTTCCCCCAAGCCCACTTCCATGATGATTCCAACGAGATCTAGCCAATTCCAACGAAAGAAGGTTCTATCTCTTAGAGAGCTGCGCTGCGGGGTCCAGAAACACGCCGCAGCTATTCTTCCTGGCCGCTGCGCCCAGGAAGAGAGTTGGACTTTGCCCAACAACTTAGAAGCCCTGAAGATGGGCATTGCCTTTGGTGGAGGTCTTCCACAGAACTTCCAATGGCCACCACGGCTTCTTGTCACCATTGCTTTTTGTGAACCCCCCCAAGCGATGTGGTGGGTGTTCATCGAAGCATTTGGTGTTCTCGAGGCGCCAGGAAGCCACAGAGCGGTTTGTTGGTTACTGGTGGTTGATAGAGGTGTCTTTTTGACATGGGCCGGGCTTGTTGTTTTCTTTGCGAGTTGCTTGGATGGTTTGTGGAAGTTTGCGAGTGAGACACCATTGGATCCAAGCTTGAAACAACCCACGAACCTCAGGAGTCATATCTGACTTATCCTGACCCTCCCCATTTGAGAGCTACCAGTGTCTATTTTCGTGGTTTCTGGTTTCTAGCGATTCACATCATGTGTAATGTGTATATATCTGACTTATCCCGTGCTCCCCAGTCCGAGGCTCCTGCACCTGACGCTGGGCATGGGACACTTCGATCTGCACCGGGCGCCGCTCCCGGAGACGTTGCAGACCTTGACGCTGGGGGCACGCTTCGACGCGCCTTTGCGGCCGAACGCGCTGCCAGGACCGGGAAACGTGGGTGGTTCTTTCGGACCGGGGGAAATGGGTGGGTCGTATGGTATAACGACGTTGGATAGATGGTGGGACGCATGCAGCCGATGATGCCCAACTGGCCATCCCATTGGTTTTTTGGGTGGGACACGTGGAGACTTTCGATTCGTTCATGTGCGTTTCTACCGCTTTTCGTCGCTGGTCTGGTTGCGGTGTTTGTCTGGGTGACTTCGATTCCTTCAAACCTCCGTCCTTCCTGCGGGCTGCTGGTGGGCGCAGGGCGCCCGTCGGGTTCGTATGGTCCACGAGACATTGGAGTTGGAAACCGGATGACCGAATGAATGACCGAACGAGGCTCCAACTTGGTGTTGCCACCGGGTCATTCCATGGGCCGCAAAAATGGGACCTTCGGTCCCTGGATGTCCTTGGTACATTTTTGCAGAACATGTGGGCATTCGGCATTCATTATGTACTTGTATCATCTTGTATCCGATGCATTCGGTTGTTTTGATTGCATGCCGTGGCTGCCAGGTTCATTGAAAAGCATCACCTTTGGCGCCGACTTTGATCAGCCCTTAGATGGAGTCATCTTGCCCAGCGGTTTGGAGACCTTGACCTTTGGTGTTTCCTTCAACCAGAGCTTGGTGCAGGTGAGGCCTGGGTGGGTTGGCAAGGTGGTCGAAGGTGGCTCAAAGAGCCTGTCCTGATTGCAGACAGATTGACCACCCAGACAGACCACCAGATTGCTGTTGAGCACAGATCTGTTCATGGATCATCATGGATCCATGGTACCCAGCCGCTGGTGCTGTGTCAAGGAAGTTACCACCGGGTGTTTTTTTTATGCTTTCAACTCGACCGCCGGGTTCCGAGACTCGACCACCAGTGGGAACCGGCTTAGCCGGTGGAACGGGGAGACCGGTGCGCCGGTGCATGGCGGTTTTGGTTCTTCGACTCCACGCGCCCGACCCGGGTCGGAGTTCCGGGTCGGGACGCTCGGACGTCCTGGGAGAAACGGCAGGAATTGACGAAACCCAACGAGGTCGGGCGGAGTCGGAGACGCCTGGGAGGTGTCTCTTAACGTGAAGAAGCGGCACCCGGGTGGGGCGGGAAAGAACGGCTGTGTGTTCACAGCCAGCGCGGTTTTTCCGGCACCCGAACAGATGGAGAGCCGGACAAGACGACTGCTCAGAAAGATGGACCTTCCACATTGATTGACAGGGAAGATGTTGAGCTTGTTGAACTGGATTATGGACCTGTACGGGAAATGACACAAATCTCTTATACAGATGACAGACAACACGGTCCCCCTCTCCAAGTTTCATATACCATTTATGGTGCCTCCAGAGTCGGGGCTGTTGTGGGGCACTGTGACTTTCACTCTCCACACCCCAGACGACATGTACACTTCTACACCTATCTCCGCTGCTACTGTGACCCTCTTCGAGGTGAAGCTGCCGATTGCTCTTCGGGTCCTCCACTTTGGGGATGAGTACAACCAGAGGTTGGACGACGTGATGTGGCCGCCGTGCATGGAAGCCTTGAGCTTGGGCGCCCGATTCTACTGGACGCTTGGAGCACACCTCGGCTCATGGCTGGGCTGGCGTGTTCGATTTTGTGTCTCCAAAAGCGCCTGCAGCATTCGGACGCGAGGCCACTAGCATTTGGTGGACGTTTCGATTCTGTGGTACCAATACCACCGGCCTTGTTCTTGGGGAGGAATACACATTTCTTCGCCTTGGCAAGTGCTTCTGAAGAACGGTGGAACTGCGTCACAGGTGAGAACGCTCGAAGTGGACGGTCGATGGAAGATGTGAAGGTCCAGCAAAAGGGGAAGCATGTGCAATAGATGCAATAGTTTTCATTCTAGATATTCAAGAATGGGTGTGTATTTTTTGATGGGAGAACCCCAACCAAGGTCTATTTTTCCTTCTTTCAGGGGGGTCGGAACGCCTGGGAGGTGCTACACACACACCTTCCATAACAGCATGGTCGGGTACTGCTCTGGGGTTGCCACCAGCGGGTTGCCACCAGCGGTCACGACCCAACATCCCGAGGGATTTGGATGGCGTTCTGCCGCCAAGCCTGCGGCGCCTGGTGGTGAATGAGCACTACAACGAGGCTCTCTGCCTCCAGGAGAAAGTGGAGGGAGAAAGTTGATCATCAGCTTATCAACCATTCATACCAAGACCTTCTATACCAGGACCTTCTACTATATATGTCAAAAGAACGTGGCCATGAGAACCACTCACATACCTTCCTTTTTGACAGATGGCGTGAGCCCATCTCCTCAGAGGGTCTCAGGAGCCCTGGATCCTAAGAGGTGGTTACCAGCGAGCAGGATTTCCGCTTGCGGGCCCTCCCATCTGCGCGATGTGCGAGGTGCATCTGATGAGTTGTGGGTCCACTGGTTTCAGAGTCGATTGGCACAAGTTGCCCCAAGTTCGGTGGTTCAGGCTGGAGCCCCCCATTCTATCGAAGATCCACAGGGGTGCCGGTGCCATCAAACCTTGGAAACCGCAAGTTTGGCCTCTTATCTTTTGGTCGATGACCACTTCTATGCCGTGGTCGCCGCCAGCGAATCTGGGCATCGGATTTGAGTGGATTAGGCTCTCTTCTTTCTTGAAACCGACTGGTCTGATTCTGAGGCGAGGACCCCTTTGGACCCTTTCCGACTGGGGGACCGCCGTGTTTCGGCGCCGAGCCAACACGACGCGGCCAGGCGGTGGCGCTGAAAAGCATCTCAGGTTTGAGCCTGGATCCTCGGCAGTTCGCCCGGCTCCGGTGCAGGTGACAGTCCCGGCTTCATCGCGCTGGGCATCGATTCTTTTTTTGGGACTGAACAACCCACGAACACCGGGTGTGTCACATGCTTGGTTGCTTGGTCGAACTTTCCAAGCCCAGAGGCTTGGCCTTTTCTCGCTGGTCCAGCGTACCCGAGGAGAGCTTGACCTTCATGCGTTCCAGCCAAGTTCTAGGGGCCGTGCCCACGGCCAACTTGCTTGGCATCATCCTAGGACACGGCTGGGGGGATTGGCCATGCTGGACGAGTGCTAAATACCACCCTTTCAAAGTTTGAGGATGAGCGTCAACATCCTATGACCGTCGTCAGCTGTTTGGGGTGGCATTCCACGTGCCGCTTGCAGGACACATGTGGCCCAAGAACCTCAAAAGCCTCACGTTTGGCCCTGAGATCAGCAGGGACTTGCAGGAGACCTGTCTCAAGAGCTCGGCGATGGGACATCCTCTTTGCTGAGAGGTCTTTTTTCCACTGGGAGGTCTCATTGGACATCAATTTTTCCTGGGAGCATCAGCACAAGAAGCGGGGAGTGCACCCTGCTGTGCTCGTTAGCTTTCGGAGCTGCTTCTCCTTGTGGTACGAGAGCTGCTTCTCGATCAACTCCGAACATGACCGGAGAGTGAGTGTCAATCTCAATGAACCACTGCATTTGGGTGTGGGTTCATTGTATTTCAATAGGGAGACCACCAACCAATAGGTTTGGTCTATTTTCTTTCTTCCAGTCTTGGTCTGTTAATACTCACCCATCTTTGAGTACGATCCAAATTCTGTCCAAAAATCCTCCAGAGTCTTCTGGTGAGTCCGTTGCTCTAGTTTACTCAGGCGAGCTGCGGTTCAGGTAAACCGATTCAGGCAACCTGGCTGCCGAGACCACCAAAAGGGCAGTGTCCAAAGTGAACCGCTTTGCGTAGACAAAGCAATCCGAATTGATTTGCACAGCACCTCCTCTATTGGTCCTTTATCTTGGGTGCCTCATTCTTTCTCTGATGCATCACCTCATGGATTGATGTTGCAAAAAGCCAGTCCTCGGAGGGCTCCGGAGGTTTTTGGGGTTCCCTCCTGCCGCAGCGGCGGTCGGTCAAAGCAACGTCGCCCAAAGGACACGCAGCTGTTCCGTCGGAAACTCCTGAGGACACGCAGCTGCCAGAAACGCTGGAGCATCTGACCTTGGGCCAATCCTTTGATGAGAGCTTAGAGGGTGTGGACTGGCCCAAGAAGCTGAAGAGCCCCGGGCGGCGCCGAAAGATTTTTTCCTTTTCGACGCATTCCGTCGCATGCGCTTGAGCCGCAACCGTGCGACCCGACCAAAACGAGGTGACCTGAAGTTCGGAAGACCCTTTCCTTTGGTGGTGCCCAAAATCGACCACATGGACCATACAGTATAGGGAAGAGGTGGATGTTTTGTCTTGTATTTTTTTTTTCGTCCCTGTGAAGTGAAGATCCTTCAAAAGTCTGAACTCCGGGCCCAGATTGCTGGCGATTGCTGGCGATCTGGGTCGATTCCAAGATGTTTTCAGGTGTTTCTTCGTTGGTGTTATTTCTTCTTTGGTCCTAGGCCGGCCAGGCCATTCCCAGGCCTCCAAAGACCGCTGTCTCATCTCTCAGGAGCTTGAGGTTTGGGCACAAGTTCAACCAGAGCCTCCTGGAGACGACCTTACCAGAGGAGCTTCAGGCGCACCCGCCCCCAGCGGTTCCGGTGGATCGCGAGCGCGGGCTCCACCGAGTCCGTCCGGGAAAGCCGGACGGTGGGTTCTGCGGCTCCTCGTTCGCGGTTCCGGTCGAAAGCTGTAGACGGTGGAGGAGTACAACCCAATGGTTGGAGATGTAAAACTATTTGGGTTTAGGGTTTAGGATTTCGATGGTGTTTGGGGATGGAACATGGTGAGAAGGCGAACGACCCCAAACCTCTGCAGGAGTTGGTTCCTCACCAGCCTTCTTCTGGATGAGTTTATGAAGTGACCCTCGTCTGTCAGATCGTTTGGGTTTGTCTCCACCATTTTCCCGCAGGGTTCCATTTTCGCTCGCCCTCCCCCCAGCCGCTGTTCAGGAGCTGTCGTTTGGGCATTGCTTTAACCAGAGTTTGGAGGGTGTGACGCTTCCGGAGACTTTACTGAGATTGAGCTTCGGGTACAACTTCAATCAGCCCTTGGAGGAGGTGAACTTCCCCAAAGAGTTACAGCACTTGAGCTTTGGCCATGAGTTTAATCAAACTCTTCAAGGTGTGAGGCTCCCAGATGGTCTGCTGAGCTTGACCTTGGGGTACAAGTTCAATCTCCCCTTTCGCGGGGTGAAGATGCCCGAGAACCTGCAGAGCCTGACCTTCAGCTATGACTTTGATCAAGAGTTGACAGGCGACAACACCCTGCCCGAGAGCCTCCGGAGCTTGGTGTGGCCCGGCTCCAAGAAGTCGGGGAAAAAAGACGTCAGGGCTGTCCGTTCTGTCGTCGGCCGCAAGGGGGGGAGGTTCTTGATCCAAAGCGGTCGAGGAAGATCACTTAAGGCAGACTACCCGACTCATTTTTGGGAGGTTCTCCCACTTGACCAACAGGGGACCCCCGATGCTTGGGGATGGTTGCAGGATGTTGCAGGACGCAGTCAGCCACTCCTGGAGCCATGTCAGCTCCACCCCGGTCAACCCCAGATGAAGTCCAGAAATTCAGGCTGTATGCGTACAGCCTGGAGGAGATCTACGTGGAACCTGACCATGTGCATCCATGTGCTAATTGGTGGGTCCATTTCAATATATGTTCAATGATCGTCTTCCCAAAAGGTCGCTCAGGGCATGGGTTTCGGTCACTCAGGTTTAATCTCTCTTCGATCCTTTCCTCGAACACGTGGGACTCATGACCCCCCGCTGCACAACCAGTACTGTACTTGACCACCTCGAACCTTCCCGCGGTGCCGCGGTCCCTCCAAGGGTTCCACCGTTCGCCCAGTCACGGTGACACCGTGGGAGAACGAACGTCCCCAGGTTCGGCTACAGCTTCAACCGCCGCTTGGAGTTCGTGACCTTCCCACCGAGATTGGAGGTCCTGAGCTTCGGTAGTAGCTTTGAGCCTGGGACCGTTGAATGATGGAGGGACAGCACCGTCCGACGCGGCGACAGCACGGGGGCGAGTGGAACTGAACACATGTGCGCTTCAATGCACGAAGCATGTCATGGATATTCATGGATGGCACTTGTGTAAACATCGAATGAAACAAGGTACGTATGGGCCTGAAGCCGTTTCGGGCCTTCGGACGTGAAGACGGAGAATCGACGGAGTGGAGATTGGGGGGATTGGAAGCCAAAAGCAAAAAGGCCATGAGAAGTCTGATGGTTTGTGGAATTCACTGTCCGGATCTGTCCGGTCTATCCACTCAACAACCACCTGGTGGATGAGACCACACATTAGAGCAAACGCATGAAAGATAAAACATGTAGCCAAGAGCTCGATACATCATGAAATCATCATAAAATCATCCAAATCCGACGTGCTGGATGGCTGGGCAGGGCTGGTGTTCGGCTCGGAGACGAGCTGATTCGCATTGATTCGCTCTGGCGAACCGCGTTTAGGACCGGTGGACACCCGGTGGCGTTCTCCGCGTTTCGGACACTGCGCGGCGCGGACACTGCGCGTTGAGGACCGGAGCTTGGACAAGGTTCAGCTTCCAGGTGCGGTCGGCTGGGTGTCTCGGGTGGGGATTCCGCGCATGGTGACCGGGCTGGGTGAGTCGACAGAGATGAGATCCAAAGGCATGTGTGAGATGTCTAGCTGTTCGAGTTGTTCGATCTGATTCTGTGATATTCAGCAGACAAGACCATGAAACAACTCGACTGACATTGTTTGTAGCGTCATGAAGTTCTCTCGACTCGAGGGGGCGACTGACATTGTTTGGTCGACGACGGGCGGACATGGATGTTCGGCTGACCAATCCCCAGACACGACTAATGGGGCTGCCATAGGACTGCCGCCCCATTGACCCCTTTTTCAACCACCCTGGCCTGATCGGCAGTCCTATGGCAGTCCCAGACGGGTCGTGTCTGGGATCATTTTTGACCTGGTCAGCGACTCCCTTTCTTTGACCCCTCGACGTTCGCACCACTCGACTCAGCGAGAGTTGCCTGGAGGTGGTGTGCTTTCGGCGGTGAACCGGTTCTTAGGAGATTTGCGTCGGGGCACCTTCATCACATTTCGCCCCCTCTGGTCGAACGCAGGAGAGCTGAAGATGTTGGTTTTGGGCTGCGGATTCCACCAAAGCTTGAAAGAGGCGGGTTGCGGTTTGGAGTTCATTTTTGTTTGCTGCACAAAGGAGGAAGCTGGGAAGCTGGGCAGGTTTCTTTAAGCGACTGCTCCATGGAGGGTCGAAATCCAACGGTTTCATCCAGGATTCGCTGCAACTCCACCGGTGTTCGCTGCAACCGGTGGGGGACTGATGTTCCATGATCCGCCCATGACCACGTGATGCGGAATTGGTTGCTGTACACAGCTGACCTTTCCATCCACAGGCATAGAACTCAGTTGGAAAGGCGATCTTTTAGGATGGTGGGTCCTTCATTTCAGATCAGGAACCTCATCCCATGAACCTGCCTTCTGCTCACCTTTCGCATCGAACCGGGATGTTTTCAAACAAAAATCATGAAGCCGGCCGCCGCCCCAACTCCCGCACCCACGAGGTCCCCCCCCGGCAGTGGAAACCAAACGCCCGGGCGGACGCTCGTACCGCGGCATAGACCTCCGACCGTGCGAAGACCCGTTCGATGGGATGGCCATGCGCCGCGCCGTTCTCCGCGCCGGATCGCGTTGATCCGCAGGTGTCGTTTCCGCCGCGCTTGGAGACGCTGATCTGCGAGAACCCGGAGGTCCTGCGAGACGCGTGCCTCTCCGAACACCTGCAACACCTGAGCTCGGGCGGACTGGTGGTGCAAGGAGTCTTGAGCTGAGGCGGAAGAAAAAGAAGGGGTCCGCATCCGGGTTCTGGGTGGATCGAAGTCTGATGAGTTTCATGTCATTTGGGTGATCGACATGCGAGACGACAACCCATCCAATGACTTCTGGAGGTTTCTGATTTTCCAGCTGACGACGCAACGTGTGCACACTGTTTTTGCTACCATGGACCATCAATAGGGTTAACCCCCTCTAGTGGTCGGCAAATACAGTAGACACACCACCCAAAGACAGGTTCTCGTTCTCATCATGCCTCATCTCCAAATCACTCCTATTCCCAGATGTTCTCAGCATATTAATCATTTATTTACCAATTATTTACCATTATTTACCCTTGCATGGTGCCAAACCAACTCTTCCATCCGCCAATTCACCACCGGAAATGACTCGCCCCCCGCTCCGCCAACCGCTCGGCTCCACCACCCCGCCCCACCAAGGCCCGAGGCGCCAACCGAGGCGCCAGACTCGTGGTGGAGTCTTCAAGCAAGAGAGGTAGAACGAGGGTCACACACCAACCGCGAGCAGCTCTTCGACCCCAAAAGTCATGGTGATAGTAAATGCTTTTTCATGAAGATCCTGGAGCAGCATCGATTCCCTGCGTCCCGGTGGGGGGACTGGTCGCAGGCGAGTCCCGGAGGCGGGTGCCGCCCGAGGTGCGGTCGGGTCCGAAGGGATTCTGGCAGAGAAAGTGCGGATGGAACGGATCTGGAGGATTCAAGCATGTTCTTGGGATTCTGGAGTGGCCCAAGAAACATACACTCATATACTCTCAGAATCCGGTCTTGGGACATGTTTTGGCCGGGTGTGCTTTGGGAGCCGCTTGGCGCAGGAGAAGGGCTTGCTGAAGACGCAATGCTTCTTCGAGGCGACCGAGTGTGCGCCGACGTGCGGGGGCGGCGGACCGGGTGTGACTCCGGGCTGACCTGGGCTCAGCTTCCACCTTTTCTGACAACTGGGTGTGTATGGGTGTGTATTTATCAAAGACCAAAGACCAAAGCCAATGGGTGGGGGATGGAGGGGGTATCCCTATTAAAATACACGCCCAGGATTTCTTCACTGAGGATGGACATAGCCGGCCGACTATGGGCAATTTTATGCAATTTTTGTTGCGCACTGTTTTTGTTGTATTTGGCATGTGCCTGAAGGCAACCAGCGTGAACATTCCCAGCCACAGGTTGCTAGAATCTTCACCCAATTGGTACCGAGAAAACACGGCGCCACTTCGGAACACTCCATGACATGTTCCTGCGCTTTCATGCGAAGGAGAAGGACTTGGTCATCAAGCTCTACGACACCGAGGCTGCAAACTGCTATGCATTGCTATGCACATTTCGCACCATTTGCTTTGGAAGGAGGACCTGGATTTTGGAAGGTGTGCACAGTTCGTTGGACGGTCAACTCCATAATATTGAGGTGAAAACAGTCAGCCAGATGACCATGAGTCAGCCTTTCATCCATCTTCCTGTCAGATGCGGCGTCCCATCCGTCCCCATTCGCCTCAAGCCGTCTTTTGGACGGCCAGGTGCTGGTGATCAAGGAGCGGGTGGCCGTGATGGCGACGGCGAGAACGAGCGGACGGCGCCCAGTGAGTCGGGTCGGGGCCCGGACGAAGCAATTTCAGATCCTTCGACCAGCGCCCGACTTCACAGGTCACGAAACCTGAGGGTTCGGGCCCCGAAACCGTAACCCTCCAGTTCGGAGACCTGTAGAGTCGGGTGCTGGTAACGTTAAGATGGTTGATAAATAGCTCCCCAGTATCCAGACTTGACGGGCGAGATGGTGAGAGAAATGCCTCCAGGCCAACCCGCCAAACCCCCAAACCCGCCAAACCAGACCCTCTCTCAGACCCCGACCTCTCCACATCGAACTCCGGAGGTGGCCGCGCGCGCCACCCACGCGGAGTGGCCGCGCGTCGCCGGGGGGTCGTCGTCGTCTCCCCGCCGAAGGAGAAGACGACGAAGGACGACGACGACGGGTCCGGGGGCCCCGGTTTTCCCGCGGACGCCCCGGGCGCGGCGCGGGAACGGCACCACGAGGCGCGGGCAGAAGCGATTGGTCCGGTGACGTGGATGGGTCCCATCTTCGGAGCGTGTTGCAGTCTCCCCCCGGTTTCGGCGGCCGACAGGTCAGAACCTGGCCTGCCGACCAGTGACAAGTGGTTTCGTGCTGGCGTTTCTGAAACGGCCTGGCTATTTTGTTTTAGGTTTTCTAGATTGGTGCGTTGTTTTTCTTTCAGTTTTATGTGTGTCCAATGTTTTTAATCATATTTGTTTCCTAATTTTGGTCCTATGATGTCCTATGTGTTTTCTTATGATTTTCAATGGGGATTGGAATTGGTTGGGTACCCAGAAGAGCGATATTTTTTATCCAACTTTTGTTGATTAAGATGGAGGCTTGTATATAAGTAGAAACCAGAACATATTTAGAACACACATATATATATATATATATATGTTTTTGCAAGTCGATTCTATAGAGGTGTTGTAGTGATGGTGAGGTGGATCTTTCATGTTTGTTTGTCACGGACAGCAATTCTAAAGAGATGAATCCCACCCAAACTCCCTCCAGATCCTTTCACTACATATCCCTGGGGGAAATACAGGGGAACACCCCACACTTCCCCAGTGGATGACAGTGGATGGTATATATGGGGATGGTGGGAGGTCTTTCCTTTATGGGGTTGTAGCCTTCAATTTTATGGATAATGACAATCTTATTTGGATGTAAGGAGCTCCAATTCTATAGAACTTGAACAACATTTTCCAATATTCACAATGATGTTCCGAAACAATTTTGGGCTGCTAATAGCCTCTTCCTCCACTCGACATCAGTTGACCTTCTATAAATTCACAGTCCCTGGTATCCTTGTCTTCACTATAAATTTGGGTCCTTCCAAGAGGCTCAACAGGTGAGTCGATGCCTTCCTGGACAGGGATCTTTTGATGTTTGGCTCCAGTGCCCCATATTCTATAGAGACTCATGTTTTTACTCTAACAAAACACCTGTTCGACAGTATCTCAGGACCAGCATTTTATCTTCGACTCATTTTTGCCCGATAAATTCGCTACCCCCGACCCACCCGTCACTTAATTCCAATGGGGGCTTCTTTTCATCTATAATTTTGTTGTTTTGCATTTTCCAACGCCAAGCTTCATTCAGTTCAACACAAAAGCAACTGTAAGTGATCGCCACACCCAGTTCGATGTGACGGGGCTGAGGCCTGGGGGCTGGGCTGGGCGGGCTTATTGGACTGGCGGTCGTGGTCCGTGTTACGAAGCGTTGGTCGTGGTTCCCTCTTTTCGTTCTGGACTCCGAGCCATGAGTTCTCCCCTGCAACTCTCGAGCCATGAGTTGCACCTGAACGAGCTACTGAACGCGTTGACGGGTCGAACCCTGCAAGAGGCGGAATCCCATGGGCGACCCTGTCGGGGTCCTGTCTGGATGACCCTGCAATTCTCGCGCTTCGGACGCGACGGTCGGAGGGTCCTGGCCTCGTCCGGCGGCGGCCCAGGTCCGAAACGCAAAGCCTGGTGCCGCGCTCAGAGCGGGTTGGGTGGCGATGGGAGTGAGCTGGAAGGGGGCCAGGAGTCAAAGAACTGGCCATATGGATCTAGAACCTGAGGGTTCCCAAGTCTGATTTTTCTGAGGCCACCTGCAACTGTTGAGGCCACCAGGAGATGCCAGGAGTTCCCGCCGTGGAACGACGCGCCCTTCCGCCGTGGAAACGACGAGGTCTTGGAGCTGACCAGCGGCGGCTTCCGGACGGCTGAGACCAAGGCCATCCTCAACGAGGCCGGGGGGCATGGAGCGGGCATGGGTGCGGGGCGGGGGCGGGCGTAAGAGACGTGGAGAAAGCTTGAGAAACCTAGCGCCCAATGTGTTATATTTTTTTGCCAGTTGGTGTGAGAAGGTGTTGGATGCAGCTGTTGGTGAGTTGTGGGGTGTTGTACCCACAGAGAGGAAAAGGTTCGCTGCAACTCATCGCGAAAGGTCGCCTGGCAAAGGGCTAACCTTAGGCTTTGCAACCTGTTCCGGGACCAACCAGTGAACTATCAATTCTATGACCCGCCCCCTCCCCCCTTTAGTGATTCTTCATTTCTTTGGGGGTCCGGTCTATCCGTGGCTTGGACTGCTGTGGCCTATATGGCCTATGTGGCGTTTGGCAGAAGTAGTGCTGGTGGTCGTCTTGCTGGTGCCAAAGCAGTGGTAGTCGTGCTAGTATTACCAGTGGGCTTTCTTGTTGCGCCAGTGGGTCCGGGTCCGCGGGGTCGGTCCAGCGGGGGTCGTAGTGGTAGTAGTGAGATGTAGTGAGACCGAGGCGGCTCTGTAGTGAGACCGAGTTCCTGCGTAGTTCCCGCGTCAACCTGAAAATGGTGCAATGGTTGCTCGAGCGTGGAGCTCGCAGCAATCAGGATGAACACAGTCAAGGCATGTGCGACATGAAGCTATACCACACACTAATCAAGGACGAAGCCAAGAAGTGGACCCTCGTAAGTCATTAAGAAACGTTTAGACGCATTGTTTACAAAACAATAGTAAATGTTTCAATGATTGACAATCGATCTTCCTGATTCCTTGTCTTCCACCTTTTTTTGCGCTAAGAGATATCAGTCAAACATGATGTGATCCATTGCCACCGAAGGGTAATTGATGATGACAATGCATGATCTTTATGCTGTTTCATGTAAAATTTTCATCTTGATAGTCCTGGTTTTCTTGCTCTTGACAGTGAAGGGCTTAGACATCTAGGGGTTGAAGATTCAACTTTTTGTCGTGCAGCCACCAAGGAAATTCCATGGGGATTGTCAATGCAAGTACACTTAGAGTCCAGGCTGTTGGACAGACTCACACTGTCAAGATGCCGCATTATCTGACATTTGTTTGCATTCACCAGATTCTGCCACCAAATCAAAATTGGGATGGTGCAACTCCCATGCTTTTTGGATTCGCACCAATCAAGGAACCCTTTGGGTGTTTCTTTCACCTCAACATACCTCAACTGTTGCGACGATGTTTCCGACCCTTTGCGATGCCGCGGCTTCCTGGCCCTGATCCTCGTCCAGGCATTGAAGCCGATGGCGCTGCAGGTGGAGAGTGAAAATGGCGCTACCTGGCAGCTGCGGAGCGAGTACAAGACCCCGGGCCAGGTGTGGACGGATTTTCCTCGCAAGCGAGCAACCTTGGGGTCGTGGGGATGAGGAAATCAACACTTTTGGGCGAAGGAAAACTGCCACCTGGCTGTTTTGACCGACCTGGCTCCGACCCTACTAGTTTATAGCAGTAGAGTATAGTGTACGATTCCGCGGTTCCTTCAAGGAATCTGACCCACACCTGTTGATGTGGCTGTTCCGCAGATCGCCACGCCACGAAACGCACGACAACACGCGGAACACACCATGCAAACCATTTGAAAACGAAGGGGCCATACGGCATAGTCATGTCTTTCGACCCATTTGACACACTTCACAATGTGACTCCCAGGGGGATCGACCCCACGCGTAGACCCAGATCGACCCCCCTGCGTGGACCATGCTTACGGCAAGGGAGCACTGGTCCGGGTGGGGACAACGGACCAACCCGACGTTCCGGTCCTGGAACAGGTGACCACCGACTCCTCCTTGCAGCCGTTTGAGGACGGAATGGCTGGATCGGCTGGATCGGCACCTATTGGCTTCTTCCGCGGGGTGGAAAACTACCTGGGTTTGGTCGGACGCGCAGGGAGCGTCGTGCAAGAAGCACCCACGGGGTGGCCCCAGAAGCGCGGTGGATCTCGCCGAGGGACTCCCAAGATCAACGGAACCAGCGAAGAGACGGAAGATGGAGACTCGACTCTCATCGCATGCGGGTGGGTCATGTAAACCACCAGTCTTGGAAGGTGTATGTCCTTCCCACCGGAAAATCAGTACGAACAGTGAAGGGTTGTCTACGTTTTGTTGTGACAAGTCTTCCGTTCTCCTCACTTTTGGCCAGATCCAACTGCTTGTGGCCGGCTCCCCCTTCAGTGGCTGTGCTCCTGTTGGGTTCAGGATGGGATGGCGGTCACCGTGCCAGCAGTGGTGTCACTGCAGATGGTGAAGGAGAAGTTGGCGCGGGCCCCAGGGTGGTGCCGCTGGACTGGAGGATGGGTCGATTTACGGCAACAGGAAGTCATGAAGTGCCATGTCAAGAAACATCATGTGACATGAAGTGACATGAAGAAACATCAAGTCATGAAACATCAAGTCATGAAGTGACATGAAGTGCCAAGTTTTGAGATGCTCATCTAATAGCGATGGCCTCCAACCTAAGAGCGAAGTGCCATGCGGTATGCAGAAATACCATGAAATACAACGAACGGTATGTTGTTCCCCATGTTGGGTGGCAGACGGACGATGATGGACGCACCATCACTGTGGTTGGGGGTGGGGCGTTCATGTCACAGAGCAACACATGGGGGTCTTGTAAAGACATCTAAAGACCATCAGATGGGTGTGTATTTGAACAGGGAGGGGACTTCCCCAAAAACTCCCTCAGAAATACACATCCATATAGGCCCACGCCACTGTGCCACGCCACTTCACGGTCCACCCTTCCACCGCTTCGGAGGACTCCAAGCGCTCGGCGGCGCAGAGCTCGGCCGACGAGCGGCGGCGCGCCGAGCGGCGCGCCGAGCGGAGCTTCGGTCCGGCCGCAGGCGGCGGAGCGGCGGTGGCGGAGCGCGGGACACCAGATTCCTTTGTTGAGAGCCGAGAGCATCCATGGTCATGAGGTGGAAGGTATATATATGAAGGTATGCCAAATATGGTTTTTCCCTATTGAGATCCTTTTCTTGAGACTTTTCGCCTGGGCGTCGTTTCCTTTTTACGTAAATCCTAAATCCGTGGAAACGTATGGAACTCTTATAAATCGTCACAAGGGTCAACCCCCTCAGCCCTTTTGGGACTTGCACTCCAACAAACCTGCGGTGCCAGTCCTCAGAACCGAGCAACCCTTCGAAATCGTCAGCAGAACCTGGGGTTTCTTTCGCACGGTCGACCTGGGTCACTGCTTTGGTTTTCGGCCTCCGTGGGTGGAGCCCGAAAACAAGCGCCCTTTAGGACTCTCAGCAAACACAGATGACTGCACCAGGACCCTCCTGTCGGGGTGTCTATTTATAGTCCCTTAGTTGTTAAGGGATGTCCATTAACCACCCCGACTGGGCGTCCTGGCGCACATGGATTTTGATAGGCAAGGCTCCCACGCCACGCTCGGCAGGTCCCTGGCTCCACGGTGCGCCAGGCGCGGGGGGTCCGTGATGGAGTCCGTGGGGTGCCGAAGAGGAGGAAGAGGAGGAAGTCGAGGTGCCCCACGAATTCGCATGGGTGTGGATGGAAAAACAAAGGGAGACGCTGAGACACCCAACCAATGGGGTTTTTGGTCTTTCTTGTTTCGCACGTGCATCACATGCAATGGCTACCCTCTGCTCAGCGTAAGGTAGACATACTAGAATTAAAATCCTCAACCTGCGCAAGTGGTATGAAATCTATGTAGATGATGCAACCCCGCCGACTCGTCCCATTGAAAGGACGCCAGGAGGTGTTGAGGTAGGTGGACCTACGACCCTGGTGGAAAGAATCCCACAGGCTACATGTGGGCCGAACCGTGGGGGACAATGAACTGTCCAACATACGAGGTCGCACTATCCAAGGCGACGAAGTCC
>CAXAMN010025583.1:1291228-1309307 GCA_963970005.1 Durusdinium trenchii
GGACTTCGTCGCCTTGGATAGTGCGACCTCGTATGTTGGACAGTTCAACAACCAACCGGTAAAGGGTTGGCCCTGTATTTGCCCCAAGAAGGACATTGTTGCATCAATGATGCCCCAGATTTCCAACACACCTTCAGAAAAGAGTTGATCCTGGTTTTGTCGTCCAAACTCCCGTCAAACGAGGCTTGTTTTGGTACAGACCCTTGTTACTACGTAGTAGCTTCTAGCTACTAGTAGTAATGCCCTTGTTACATCTTGTTGCTAGTGGCTTCTAGCCCTTCAAACCTCCTGGTGGGGCTTTTCTTTTCTTCGCGGCGACCGGTGCAGGTCACCCTCGATGGCCGCCGCCGCCGGGGTTGGGGCGGCTCGGGGGGATGGAGATGGTTTGCGAGAGAGGTCCCCTCACCACGAGGCAGGACCAGCAGAGGTTGAAGAACCCTATAGGCTATCCTATAGGTACCCCAGGACCCTATGAGGTCAGTTAACCTCTGTTGGGATTTCAGCATCTGTGGATAGATATCATCGTCCGTGACGTGACCGACGCTGTATTCATGGCTGGTCTTCGTGCTTGCTTGGTCCCCGATGCAGATGGTTGCTCGGGGTGCGTTGAGCTTTTCAGAGGAGCACAATGATGGAGTGCAAGGCACCGAAGTAGGTATGTAGAGAAGAGATGAATCCTGGAAGAGCTGGAGGTGTCATGCTGTTTCAGCACCACGGTCTGATTCTGTCTTGCTGGTGGTAGGTTCCAAGGTTTGATGACTTATCCATATACTCATACCAGGACCCACGGAAGGGGTGGTTAATGGACACCCCGAATCACCTCTTTTCGGGGCTATCAATAGAAGCCCCTGGTCCGGGGGTCCTGTGGTATATACCACACCTCTGTTTTTCCCAGCAGCTCTGACAGTTCTCCCGACGAATTCGCTCCAGCCGCCGGGAGCTTTCCATCCACGCTGAGGCATTGGCCGCCGCATCCACCGCATGGATGGCCGCATCCGTCGCTGGGGTGAAAGCAGATGTTCAGAGCACCGGCGTTGTCGCTGCGAACCACCGGCGACCTCCTCCGGCTACGGATCGCATGGACCCGTGGTGGTTTCGACCGAACTCAGCCTGTGGCCGGAGGGATCGAGCAGTTTGGTAGACTTTGGTAGCTCGATGCCTTTCGTTTTGTTTGGAGTGGAGAAGTCTTTGTCGCCGTCGACATGGTGTTCGACGTCGGTGTTTGGCCTTCACCCGTGCTTTTGAGCTGGCCATGGAGGGTCGAAGATCTACTTCTCCACTTCAGAAAACGCTCCGGTCCCCCGTGTGCCTCCACGGCTCGACCCTTGGCGGGTTCCCGGTGACTTCGCGTTGTGGGGGGGCGCTGCATGTCAAGGCCTCACTACCGGCCGCTCTATGCACCTCCCCATTGGCACGGAGCCACAATGAGACCGACCGGATGGTGCGGTGGGCGGCTTTGGGAGGGAGAGGTCCCGAGAGGTCCCAGGGAAGATCCAGGTGCTCCTGGGGAAGAAACCCAGTGCTTAAGCCTGGGGTTTTTCCAGTGACACCTGTGTGACCTAGCAAGCATTTGGCCATTGATGCTGAAGAATAAGGGGAGTCACTGTCACTTATTCTTGAAAGGGCTGTAGGTCAACTGTGGCCACGCCAGGCGCTGAGCTCGAGGCCAGTCTTTGTCTTTTTATAGTCTGACTCTGCTGTGTGGCTGCAAGAGAACACAGAGGCCCAAGAGGATCGGTGGGCTTATACGTCGATTGGCGGCTCGAGCCAAGTGATAGGTTGCTGACGGGAATATGATCGGAAGAATGAAGCGAAAGCCGAACGAGCGAACGGGCGAGCACATCCACCAGAAAGATTGAAACGCTCCGAAACTCATCGGATCTAGCGGCTCGCCACACAAGCAAGCAAGCAAGCAAGCAAGCAAGCAAGCAAGCAAGTCTTGAAACGAGATGGGTCCAACGGCATCTCGTTCAATTGCGGCCGTCTCGTTGCAAAAAGATGTCTTCAGCCGTCTTCAGCTGTCATTCACTATCGTTGCATCCGGTCCCCGAAAAAAGGAGACCCGTGACAACGAAGAAACAACAAGAAGCCTGCAGCGGTTGGGGGGAAGTGCAGAAACCGCTGGAAGAAGTCGGTCCAATTTGGGGCACTGCAAAGACTGAGATCTCCGCATCCACCCAGGTCAGGATGTGTTCTTTCGGTGGTTCTCAAGCATGTTCTTTCCCGTTCCAGAGGAACCGAAACGCAGATCCGAGCGCGACCCACCCCAGCCGCTCCACCTGACACCCCGGCTTCATGGCGCCCAAGCTGCTGAATGGGCTGAGCAGCCTGGAGCGCCGGCTGCTGCGATGGCAGGCGCTGTCGCGTGTGGATGGAGGGCCGGAGGGCCGGAGCTCCGAAGAATTCCGAAGACATGGATGAAGGGAGAACGTCCGGCGAGACGAAGACGAAGACGACCCGGTGATTTGAGGTTCTTAGATTTCTATGGTTTGAGTGGTCGACTGGGAAGAAGATGGAAGATGGAAGATGCAAGGATATGGAAGACCCTCCCTGACTTCCGATGTGCCAAGGTGGGGTGGGGCGTTGAAGTGTGGCTTCTCTCCACAAGTTGGAACGCAAAAAGACCTTAACCCTATGCGTCCAAGAGTTAATTGTTTTAAGTTCGACTTAGATTTGCAGCCTCGACTTAAAAGTGTACTGTTTAGACATACCGCGACACAATCCCCTTTGGATGGTAGCACGGGGTCTGAAAGCCAGGAATCAACAGTGCATGGAACATAATTACGGTGAAATAAGTTCAACACATTTATTGTCAATTTCTTTTGAATTGCTACTGCACAGACTGGATTTATACTGATCGCATGTTTGTATCTGTGACGCGTGCGGATCTTCTTGCCCATTCGGACTAAATGAACAGTGGACTGACCATGGACAAACCGTGGAACGACTTGAAAAAGGCATGGACCGACTAAAAAAAGTCGTGGAAAGACTTAAACAGGTCGTGGACACCACCACCCCTGAAACATGTTTTGCACAGCACTGTCCACGAAAAAAGTCCACACAAAGGATAACCAGATTGGCTTCGTGCCCGGTGAAAGGATTGGAAAACGGCTTGACGATTGAGACTATGTACATGCACATGCGAAAACATGGGTTGAAGCTTTATTTGATGCTGCTCAGATCACTTCAACATGACATATATAGGTTCCAGGAAAGGTCAAATACAGCGACTCTTTTAAGTCTTTCATTCCCAGTTTAAGTCTTTGCTCGAAGACTCAGATTTTCGAAGACTTTGGAAGTTTAGGGTTACCCAGACGCTCATGGGCGGGACATGAGCCCTCATATGGAGGGGTCGGACCCTCATATGGAGGGGTCTGGGGTCTCAAATCCCTAGGGTTTTGAGGTACCAAGAGCTGTTTGGAGCGTCTGGTTAAATCATATTTAAGCAAAGACGGTGGAAGTCGAGTCGACACGCGAAAGCGGACCCCCACAACCGTAGTGGGACACTCCGGTCTCGGTGTTTCATCCTCCCAAGAACCATGCGAATTGGTTTCCGGTGGACGAATTTCTCAAACAAAACTCCCGATCTCTTCGTTCCATCGTGGAACGCCCTTCCCTCGCACTTCCTTTTGTGACGACGCTTTCCGCACGCTTTCCGTCGCACGCAAGCCGCTTCCGCGGTGCGTCGCAGGGGAGTTTCGTCTGGGCCACGGCGCACTTTTGCCCCTCGCTCTTCTTGCGGAACGTGCCTCATTCAGAGACCTGCCCCTCGGACGGTCGGAGACCGGTTCGCTATTGTGACGGGCGAGTTCGCGTTTGGCTTCGAAGCGTTCCTCGGGGGGGGGTGCGAGTGATGGTGCGAAGCACAGGAAGAAAGGAACATGTGACATACGGTGATGCTCCAAAAGAGTAGGGGAGTCCGTTGACTTGGTGATTGTTGTTTGGAAGGTGTTTCAAGAACGGTGTCCCAAGACTTTTCCAACATGGAGGACAATTAGGAGTCTCAGCTAACACCCAGATGCCGCCGCGCGGTTCACCACGCGTTTGTTCGACCGGTCGAGGTGGTGGTCGAGGGAGTGGGTCGAAGTCCAGGTCGGTTGACTTGGGTCGGTCGGTCTGCGGGAAGGTCTGAGAACAGTCCGTCACGGAGGAAACCGTGAACCGAATACAACTGAATTCAGTATCGATCTACCAAATCAGTATTTGGCTGCGGACATTTTGTGGATACTGAATCACTATAAGTACTAAATCTTGGTGGTAGACTAATGATGCAAATGACTTACAGTACTTCATTTTCAAAGCTTCACCCAGCGCAGTTGATGACGAGACGTCTCCCTAAACGCCACAACACGAATCGGATGCCTCGAGCCGTCGCCTCGAGCCGTCGCCTCGAGCCGTCGCCTCGAGCCATGGATGGACGACGGGCGCGCCCGTCGTCGAGGCTTTTCCTTCGGCTCACTCTACATCTTTTCTCAAGCGCTTGGCTTGGTCTGGATGTTCCTGGTGGTGCTCCTGGCCGTGATGAGTGTGCGCATCGTGACGCTCAGCATGAACAAAGCTGTTCAACACCTGTCAACTGAACAGCATGAGAACGACCAGTGCCTGGTGTCAACTTCCTTTGGACTGCTATACAATCAAGGGGATAGACGGATAGACTAGGCGGCAGGGACCTTCATTTTGTAGTTGCAGCGTTGGGTCAACAGTGTAGTGTCAGCAAGATATTTGGTTCATTCAAACGGACAAAGGAACAGGGAGCACATTCTGACGATCATGCTTGCTCAATCATTCTTCAGGTTCTCGAGAGGCAAACACAATCAAGCCGCACTCTTGATAAACTTGTGGAATCAATTATGTGCTGCTGCTTAAATTCCTGGGCTGGTGTTTATTCTATTTTGCTATCAATGATCAATGATTGATATCATCCTCAGTGTTCCAATGTAGACCGAATGTCGACGGCATGTTTCAACGATTTTCACTCCGTCGAGTTGAGGAGTACCGCAGTGGAGGCGCCCGCGGGCACCCTACCAGTGTGCCATGGAATGCCATGCTTTGATCTCTAGAGCTTGATCTCTAGTCGTTACTAGCGAAAAATTCAGAGGGGTGAGTGTTCGCTTTCCTGAATTTTTCAGGAGCAAGGTTTTGCACGACTTTAACTTTAAGTTTCTTTCTTTCTTTCCTTTTGAGGCTTCGATGTTTAACGAACTGTTCGAAGAATTCGGGCGATTTGAGCCGCCCTCACTCCGAACCAGTTCCCCCTGGTGACGAAGCCTGCGTTGCTCCGGCGTGCCACGTCGCCCGCGCGCCACGTCGCCCGCGTCGCTGGGTCGGGCCTTGCCTCGTCCGAGGTATGGCGATCAACCGTTGCGCGCCGTGGCCCTGTGCTATGTCTACTACAGCGTCATCCGCCTGATCATTCTTTTCGCTCGCTCCTCGAAGCGGTCGGTCTGGCCGACGGATGGGGCGGTCCTGGGCTGCTGGGAAGCGCGGCAGAGGCGAGGAAATTTTGCGCTGGTGGGCGATGAAAGTAGGTTGGGCGAGGAGGACTTGCTTCACCATGATGGGGGTCTCGTATTTTTGGACCCTTTCGACTTCGCAGGCGAACGCAGAAACTCTCTGGCGAACGCGTGGGTGATTTCCTCGACTGCGCTCCTGAGGCTGCTGTTGTGGTGCTGTGCACATTTTATGACTCGGTGGTCACTTTTCGTGGCAGGCGTACAGGAATCCTCGTGTTTTTGGCGGTCTCAAGTCGACTTTTAGCGGCATTCTTCACAACTGTCCATTCGTGGTTGTCACATGGTGTATCAGAAGGGCAGCAACTAGGTATCATGTGTATTCATGTGTGAGGCACGCGGCAGTTGAAGATGGTTAGATGAGACGGCACACTTGTCGTGCAGGGCGAAGTCACAGGTGGCTATGTTAAAATCCAGTTGTTTTTGTAAGCGGCTCCCAGCTACTTGTAGGTTTGGAGCTAGCTGTTAAAGTGTGGTCATGCCCTTTCAACAAGGTTCCCATGATTTCCATGGCTTGTTCTTCCAATCAATATCCTCCAAGATCATAAAAGCAGAAATGCCGCCGTCAAACATTCACACAGCAAACCATTATTTTCGACAAAGGTCCAACACTTTTCCGATACCACTTCACTACCACTATGACTAGGGCAACAAAATCATCTTCCCACTGATCACCCTGATCATCTGAACACTGTTTGGATCTGTTTGGGGTCTCTTGCCAGAAGGGGTCTCTTGCCAGAATATTTGAGGCGCAAGAATCGAGCCGAGCCAAATGCTTTCCTTCCCAAGTCTGGGTTGCAGACCTTCCGGCTTGATCAGAGACTTCGTAGCATCCCAACGAATCGCTTGATTCAGCCCCAAACTTTAGTCCACAGCCCTAAGTAAAGGATTCGGGCTGCGGCTCACCTTGGATCCTGAGAGCACCAAGGCTCCATGTGGACGGTGGCCTGGGAGTTGTACCACGACTTCCCCACGCTTCGGCGGATGCTGCTGCTGGAGGCGGAGATCGCGCGCGCGCGCGCCCAAACAAGAGAGACGAAGGTCTTCATCACAGCGGCGCGCGCCCTCCAAGAACCGTTCCATTTGGAGAGTCCAGATTTGGGTTGCGTAGTGCGTAGTGCGTAGTGCGGTGGCGTTTCCCGGGGTTGGCCCATATTTTTCACACGTGAACATGTGCACAGACGAAGCCATGCCCCACTGAAAGATGTGGAAGAGCGGGTCAGTGAGCGGCGTAGACTCTGTTGCGCACCGCTCGAGACCCCCAAAAAGACACTCTGTTGGATTTTTTTCGGCGAGAAAACACTTGCATTTTGGAGCCTGTTTCAAGTCATTCTTTGGGAGGGGGGTTGTCAGATGCCAGCGGAGCGGGTCGTTGGGGGCTGTTGGACATCAACCATTCGAGACAGCGGTGAAAACCGGAAGAAGTTTTCAGAGCAGTGACCGGCACTGAGCCTCTCCAAACAACCAAAGGGGCGACAACTTCTGTGACACCAACAATATCAAATTAGACTTACACCTGCTTATAGATCCTTATATATATAGTTATATACCTTAATCAGTCAAGGATGTCTTCTTCCACTTCGATATAAGCAGCTCTCAGCCGCACGCCTCCCACCCCCCCGAGAACTGGAAAGGCAAGAACTCAAAGCAAAAACTGCAGCGAAACCCCCTATAGTCCCATGGGAAAAGATCGTCGGCGAGCCACCGGCGGTTCCCCTGCTGTTGCCGCGCCTACCCGCCTACCGCGGTTCCCACGGCAGGGTCGTGCCTCCCCACGGAACGACAAGGACAAGGGCGGCGCGGCGGCGCGGCCGTCGCCCCGCGGCAGCCCGCAGTCGCGGAAGTGCGGCTTGGATTTGGGAAGGTGCGGCTGGAAGCTTGGATGGTTCAGTGGTCAATTTGTCTTGGTGGGTCAACGTCCTAGTGTCTTTTCTTGGGCTCGAAAGACTCCGGGTAGTGCATGAACTGGCAAGCTACCCCCTTTGGCCTGCTGATGTGTTCGGCCAAAAGCAGCCCCTCGAACCTCTTCGCTCAAATATATATATATATTATATTACACACTCAAATCCCAATTGCGTTGAATGGCGGTTTGCAAAAATGACTTGAGCCTACAGTCTTGATGGTCGAACGGCGCTGGCGCCTTCACTCGCTCCAGTCCCTCGCTATTGTCCTGAGGTAGCAAAGATGGTGAGGATGCGCAATCCACCCACATCCGCAGACAGGTGCGGGAGGTTCTGTTGGGATGTTTTGTGTTTCTTTTTTGCGGACACATCGAAATCAAACTGGCGTCAAATCGAATATGGGGCGCTTCTGGCTGCGCAGCAAGAGTCCCAGGTGCTAGACGATTCTTTTTTAGATCGTGCAGGAGTCCAGCACCGCGTGCTTCTGTGGACAAGTCCACAGAAATTGGGAACCTGGACAGTGTATGAAAATGAACAACAGTTCCTGCGTAGTGTAGCAGTAATAACGTTGAGTGCCCTGAGTTGCCCTCAGTCAGAATCCTCCACTCTCAATTGCTGCAGCTACTCCAACCATGGTGGACAAGGTCACAAATCTATACAATTTCGAGATCTTGACAAGTGATGACCACGTGGAAACGGTGCCCAGACAGTGCACAGAATATATCTGCGAAGGAGAACCTCGCACTTCCCAACATTGTAACACTTAGTCAAAACTTCGCTGCCTTGATGGTTCGCGCTGCCAAGTTGAAGTTCTCATTTTAGAGGACGTGTACAACAAACAGAGGCCCCTCTCAAGACACACAGAGGCCCCGAACGCAAGCGGTCTACCGGTCCATTCGATCCTCTTTGCCGCCTTCACGAGCGCGCTTGCTCCAGACCCGACGGCGGATCGTGCTCGTGACGCCCCTGCTGGTCTTGGCCTTGGGGCACTTGACGCTGCTGCTGGGGCAGAGCTATTGTGCCTTTGCCCAGGAAAGGGTGGTCAGAACATGTCAGAACCATGCAGAACCAATGGCTGGGCCGTTCCAGTCCAGAGATCTAGACTCGAGGAGGCTGACAGGCTGGCTCATGCGGCCTCCGGCACCCGTTTTGTGGCCTTGTTACACCATGTTACTAGCACTACCAGTCCGTCAGACGCCGTATTCCGTGCCTTTTTCTTTCATCTCCAGGGGGCAGATGTGGCGGATGTTGGTCACACTGGCCTGAAAAGGGAGGTTTCTGCAGATGGTGAAGCACGTCCGGTGAACGTGTGTCCTACACCCCCCAAAACCCGCCTCCGGTGAACGGTGGGTTCACCGGAGCCACCGACCTTCACCGCCTCCGGCCGCCTCCGCACGTCGAAGCGTCGGCTTCGCCGGGCCCCGAAGCGTCGAAGCGCAGAACGCCCTGCCGGGTGGCCGAAGCCCCACGGTTCGTCGTTCCATTTCCCCACACCTGCAGGCGATGGCCGCAGCGGTGGTCGGGGGCCCGATCGAATCGGGTGGAATCGGTTTTCCGACACCGGGGGCGGCCAGGCGAAAAACGATGCGCCAAGGAGTAAAACACCAGCTGAGGTTGCAGCTCACCTCACTCCAAAAGTGACGATTGGCATCCTAATGATTTGTGTAGTATCTTGGGGATTTGAGCCTGCAAGGTTGCTTTCACAAATCAAGGGGCAGATGACCTGTACTATTGTTGGGGCACCCGACCTGGTCATGCCATGCAGCCCCCCAAACCGAGCGCCCACGCACCACCGGGCGCGCGCGCGCGCGCGCCCAAACCGGTGTCCACCCCGCTGCCCTCGAGATCCTCGCGATCCGAGCGCGCGACGCGGGGCGGCCCGTCGGCCTTGAACGAGGCATTTGTGGGGACGCCTTGCCCATCTTTCAGCCCACGGCGCCCTGGCCGGAGCCCGGCGGCGGTTCGGAGGTGAAGGGGGTGGCGTGGGGTGGCCCATGGCTCTGGAGATCTCAGTTCTTGGTGGGGGATCTGGTGTGTGAACCTGATGGAAAGATCAACCTGGATGGGCTTTCCTTTCAATTTGTAATTAGACCAGTTCTTGAAACACAGACCAGACCCAGTTTGTTGGCAAGTTAGTGTCCTAGCTTGCGACTGACTGGCAGAACCTCTTCAGCCAATGAATGGGTCATTCGCTGCAGGGATTGCAGCAAAGCCTGGTGGAATTCGGGAGACCTCGCAGGCAATGGAAACATACACTCCCGAAAACTAACATAGACCCTGACAATGGCCCCCTGGAAGAGTGTTTTCCTCTACCAACCAGTGGTTTTCAGGGTCCATGTTAGTCTTCCAGGGTGTAGACCTTTCAACTTTCAGCCATCCAAAACATTCCAAAACCGACTGGGGGCCACTGGGGTGTCTTCCTCTTTAAATAGACGCTCCAAAGAATCCAATAAGACAATCTGTTAAAACATGAACCATCATCTCAGATTTCAGATGTCAAATGATTGATTTCAGTGGTTTCTATTCTACTTGTCTTCTACCTATTTTGATCGATCTTACAGTTCGAAGCGGAGGCTCTTCGCCCTTTGCCGCTTTTCACCACCGAGTGCACCCCTCCGGCGGATGAGGGAGGCGTCCAGCGCACCACCGAGGCGCATTTGAACCGCACCATCCGATTCGTGCTCTTCGTCTCGCAGATCCAATGGTTCCAGGTGGGCGGCCCGGGACCGGGCGGCCCGAGGAGCGGGGGAGACCCGGGAGACCGGGCTGTTCGGCGCCGACGGTTGGGGCTAGAGGAACAGGTGGGTAGAACCCGGAGACCCAACGCAGAGATTTGGGCACAGCACCACGATGCAAAACGACGGCTTGGCCTCCATTTCTTTCCCTCCCATTTGGGGGTGTCGATTCGACGAGGCGCCAGGAGATCCCTGGGTGTCGCCGTCGTGAGGCCTTTACCGGGCTTTTCATCCACTGGAGCACAGCCATTGCCCAAGGCAAAGGGCTGCTGCCACGCCGCTGGGAAGGTCGGTGTTGAGGAAGGGACGCGCTTGGGACAAGGTCGTTTTGGTGATGATGGGCGGCCAAAGAGGAGAGGTTTTATAGATCTTGCTTTGGATAGGTAGAGGCCAAATAGAACATCACGTCTGCCCCTCCAAATCCCTCTGCTTCAAAGAAGGGGGGAAGGGACGCCGCTGGCGGAAGCGCTGTCCTACGGGACCGGTGACCCGCGGGTTCCGTTTTAGCAGACCGCAGGCGGCCACAAGCCCCCGTGGGACTGGAATATACCTGGATCTTCCAACGATGTCAAATGTCTGCCTTTGGGCTGCTTTTCTGATCTCTTATGATCTTTTATGGGTGAAAAGCTAGAACATTGTCACCCCATTGAACACCCCACACCACCCCTGGCCTGATTGGCACATAGAACCAGCGAAACTGGTCAGGAGGCCCTCCGAGTGCGAAGCGCAACGAAGCACAGCGAAGCCGCGAAACGGTCCAAAGGCCAAACGCTGGACACGGTCAGCGCAACGGTATAGGCACGCTCTTCAGCCTGCGCGGCCACCAGCGAAACGGTTCTTAACGAGTTTTTTTTCAGGAGGAGCTGGCATATTTCACCCAAACCACGGTTTCAAGAACCAACACCGAGTGCCGACACGGCGATAGTCGCAGATCGCCGAGCCGAAGAACGGTTTGGATCCCGAGACTTCGCTTGCGCCGGTTTCGCACAGCTCCTTCCGGAGGCGCGTCCTTTTCTTCGCTTCCCAGCACTCTAATGCAGGCCTCTTGAATTCAGACGCCCTCCATACCAATTGGGGGGGCTATATGAATTCATATTAATTCATACCAGGACCATCCAATGGGTGTTCAAGATCCGTAAGTAGTGCAGGGTGGTCCAGCGAGGACACCCAGACAGGATGGTCCAGGTATTCATTAAGAGTCTATAATTACCCTAGAAGTCGAACCACCATTGTTTTACCTAGGGTTTTAGACTACAAAAACCGGATCAACCATGTTAAAACATGGTCGACTTCACTTCCAGGGTATACATGAATCCTTCATGTCGGGGTCACCTGGCTGGTTTCGCCCCCAATAGCCCCTAAAAAAACCTCCAGCCACACCCCATAGCCCGAAGGTCCAGCTACCTGGTGTGTCTCCCATCCCTCGCCGAGGCCTGGTGTCCTTCACCCTGCTGGGTCTCCTGATGCCCTGCTCCAGCTGCCGGCTCTTCGCATGGCTGGTGCAACCGGCGGGCAGCGGCGTGGTGCGGCGGACCCTGGGAGGTGCAAACGTGTCGTCCCGCTTCGCCATTTGTCAAGCCCCGTTTAGCCACCGGCTTGACCTTCCAGGTGAAGTAAGGTATCCTGGTTTTGACTCTTCATATTGGGCACCAAATGTAAAAGAACGTAAGAAAGAGTCTTGGACTCCCCAGGGTGTATAGGCATGTACAAGTTGTATACTAGATTATGTGAAGAGATCCAACTCTGCGAGTGTGCTGATTCTTTTTTGGCCGCGACCCGCCACCAACAGCACCACCTTTTGCATCAATCTCCGTGGATTGGGATGCCCGGCACCCTCGCGCCAAAGCGCGGTCCGTGGTCCGACGGGTGGGGAGGTGTGCCCCACCACGTGGCGGACACCGCCTTGGTCACGGCCTGGAGCTGGTGGTCCCTGGCGGCCGTCTCCGCCGCTGGGCCGCGAGGAGCGAGTGAGGCGCCACCCTTCTTCCACCCGGTGCGGTCGACACGTGGCGGATGCCGGTCAAGCGAAGCGTGTGAACGCGTGCGCGACTCCGTGCCGAGCGATGCATGTGAGCGACCGTGTGTTGGATAGTTGAAGATGATGAGGCCATGTAGCTCTTGATGAAACAGCCACACCAAACACACGACACCCAGCGCTTGACAGTCTCCATCCACACCCAAGTCCTCGACCGCCTACCGACACGTCGGACTTCGTCATGGTCGGACGGACTCCGTCGGACGATTGGTAGGCAGTGGGATGCATGGTGACCCCAGGACATCCCAGAGCCACAAAACTGACCCATGATTTGAGATACTTGGACCCCGACCCACGCAGAAACGACAGCAGATACCTTGACTTCTACGATCCACCAAACTAACACCCACCGACCTTGACTTCTAGTCTGCCCACTCCGACGATGACAGTCCTAATGGACATGCCGTAAATGGCCTTTTAGAATCTTTTACATCCGTTTACAATGTGATATCATGTGATATCGCATTTATTGTAAAAGGATATAAATGCGTAATTCTTTTCTATTCAGCTACTCTATGTCTCACTTATCATTCTTGATCCAAATTGGTTGACCAACCTTTGATTCGGCAAACATCACAAGGGAGTTGAGATCCACGGTCCCTGAACCCCCAAAACGAACCTGCTTCGGCCGCTCGTCCAGTCCGGCCCGCTCCTCCCTACCTCGGGTCGCGTGCCGAGGTGGTCATGCGTCCGCAGCTCTTCGGGCTCTCCGGCTTCACCCTGCGGAGTGTCAGCGCCGTCCTCGGGTCATCGTTTCGGCTGCGAAGTCGTTCGTCCTGCGAAGGCGTTGTCGCGTTCGGCGTTCGGCCGGTGAAGACCCGGCGCTGCTTTGCAGGTGAAGACCCCTGAAGTTTTGGCATGCAGACTGTAGACCTTGCAGGTGATTTGTTTGAAGACCCGTTGGACGGTGCTGCTTTCTTTCGTGTTTTTTCCTCTTTTGCAGACTCAAGATAATGCTTTGTAATGTAGACTCTTGATTAATAACCACCCTCGTTTGAAGTGCAACATCCTCTTCATACTGGGGGTTATTCATCAAGAGTCTACATTCATTATTGTTTTGTGGTGGGTACATCTTGCGGCTTGCGGTTGAACACTGCGGGTCGCTGGAAAACCATCTCGTCCTCTTGTTGGCTCGCCACAGAAGCCAGGCACTCAAAACACATTTTCCTGGCTGGTCTACTCCGTAGTTCGACAGCACTCCAGCCCTGCCCTGCCCTTTTTGAGGCCTAGACTCGCGCTGGCGACTCTTGACCACTCTCTTCAAATACACGCTCTTCTTCTGGATGGCAGTGTCACAGCTGCATAGAGCTCAAGAGGACACATGCGCCTGCCCGTTGCCTTTCGGGCGGTCATGTTGAATACATGAGGTGCATGATTTGTTTATCGGTGCACATCCCTGTTTCGGTCCCCTACACTCCGATCATGGAGAGGGTTTTTCTTCGAGGTTCCAGCGAGGCTTTGTCGGGATTGGGGGTCGCTGCCTGGGAAGCTTTGAGAAGTCTGGATGGAGCTGTGAACGGCGACCGTACAGGACATCTATACCTTGGAAGGTCAACGATATATATATATATATAATACTGGCCACTGTCATAGGATTTGTCATTGGACCTAACAAGTCCTAAGTCATTGGTCCCCAGTATAGATTCATCAGGATTCATCTCTGATTGCTGTCTAGTGGTTACCGTAGATCTCTCTTTCAGTCTATGTCTAGGTTCTCTAGGGCATACACCGCATGCTGAAACGATCTGAAATGCACCGGGGTCTCCCGTATTCTCCAATTCTGCGCGCAGAAGACCTCGGACTCTTCGAGAATACGTCAGGTTCACTTCCTGCGGGGTTGCGTGGCACATGGCTTTGCCGCCGCGCAAACGGTCGCTTTGCCGCAGCACGGATGCCGTCGGACTTCTCGCGTCGGAGACGGACACACCACTACCGCTTTCCCACCACGTTGAAAGAGTTAAAGAACATTGATGCGATTACATTGGGAACTTCCAAGAATGTGATTTGATATTTGGCCATATATGCTTTCCCTCAAGGGAGCTCTGTAGGTTTCAGTGTCTGGAAGTAAAAAAAACAAGTTGTGAAAATCAATGCGTCTACATTGGGAAGCACTTCTTTTGCAAGGACTATGCCGGGACCCCCGTCGTGGCGTAGCGTCTACATTCCCTATGGATCCACATACCTTCTCAGAAGGTAATTGGACCCTCCAAGCCTACATAAATAGTCTCCAATCACCATCTCAGAAGCTATGTGGATCCATAGGGATTGGGATTTGCATCTGTTTTTTGGTGCAGCTGGGGGATCTCCCAGGACGTGTCCAGCGTTGGTTTTCACCGGCCCACGGCTTTGGCCTCTGCGGTTTGGCGGCTTCGGTTTGGGGCTTTTGGCTTCGTCGAGCTGCGTGCTCCAAGCGAGATTGGGAGTTCTTTGTCGGTAGGGTCCCAGGCCATGGTTTTCGGAGTGCCAAGCACCCGCCCAAGACGCAAGTGGCATCATCGCTCAGCACTGGCAAAATCTGGCAAACCCAGAACCCCCTCGCTCTGTTGCTTCCCTAAACACCCGCTTTCCGGACGCACCGCACGCCAAGAACGCCCCAACAGCCGCCGGCGCCTGCCCCAGAAGAAAACCGTTCCACGGGTGGTTTTTCGAGACCTCCGCGACCTGGGCCGCTCGCTCCGCCGCGACCTGGCCCGCTCGCTGAGCCGGATCGTTGGAGAGTGTTGGCCTCCGACCGAAGTCTGAGGACTTGATCACCATCAGCTTTATGTACCCCATGTTCCTCTGCTTCGTCTGGACCGCCCCTTGGGCCCGGGGACGGTTGCGGGGGTGAAAGACAGCGACCCGGGGAAAAGGGGAAAAGGTGATGGTCATCCGACACCTCATCGCGGCGCGGGTCTGTGCGTGGCGACCTCTTCGTTCCCAACAGGGCGCTTGGCTTCGATGTGGCCCCAAAGGAGGGCCCAGGGGTCTGCTGAAGCGCTTTGGCAGCGGGGTGAAGTATTCGGATCTTCAGTCCATGAGACAGCCCGAGGTCCCAGACTTGTGGGACACAGTTCTGTGTGTTCTTCCGCGGTCGTCCTGTGCCTCTTCGGTTTTGTGTGGCGCTCGATCTCCTGAGGCGACCTTCATAGCGGTCTCCCTGTGCCCTGGCTGCTGTTCTGGCGGGTTGATGTGAGCGAAGGATCGAGTGATCGACTGATGCTCAGGTGGAAGATGGTTGAAGCGCAGTCAGATCTACTTCATTTTGAGTTCAAGCTCAGATCCAAATCTCCTACTCTTCTAAGTAGATGACAATCAACATCAATCAACCAAATAGAATCCAAATATAGAACCAAATCATACCAGCTACCAACAGTTACCAACATCCGATAACATCTACTTCCTTTTGTGGAGGTGAACCTCCTTCCCACGCCTCCTCTTTCCTTCGTCTCGTTTCGTGCCAGGTCAGGGCTCTTCTGTGGTCTGGTGCCGCTGCTGGGCGCGCTGGTGGCGGTGCCGGGCATTCTGCTGCTCTCACGGCTCTTGTGCGGCTGGGTGGACCGAGGCTGGCTGAGGTCCGTCCGTTCTCACGAGCGAAGCAGCCACGCAGGAAGACCCACGTCCCGCTAAGGGGCCGTCCCTAGAGGGACCGCTAAGACTTAAGGTCTTGAGTGGCGCCTAGGGCCTAGTTCAGGAACAGCAGCTGGTTCTTCGGACGTCTTGAGCTTCCAAAGCTGGTCCTTTAAGTAGACTCCAGTTCCTGCGAAGCCCCCAGAAAATGCGCCGAGCCGATCAGCGTGCAGATCAGCATGTCCTCTTGACGACGTTGACCTGGCTCCACCTGCTGCGCGCGGGCTTCCGTGTGAGCCGCTACATGGGGCTCTGGTGGAAGACCTCGGTGCCCAGCGCCGCGGTCGTTGAGAAGGGACCTTTGATGGGAGAAGGGCAGTGCGAAGGTCTTCGCCGGTTCTTTTTGGGACGAAGGTCTTATTGAGTCTTGGCCGGTGAGATCTAGAAAGATTAGATTCTTGATTAATAAGCCCCATTAAGCTCCCCCACACATGAAGAGACTTTACATGACTTTAATTGACTTTACCATGGAGTCTACATTAATCTTCCTTTTTCCTTCCGGTTTCCACTTCGCCTGACACGTGTGGCTGGGAGTGATCCAGGCGTCGACCGAGGCCGTTTCGAGGCGCCGCCCATCGAGATCAAGTTCGCCGTGAACCCCGCCGCGTGGTTGGGGAACCGGCTGGGCCGAGCGGACGAAGGGGGGGTGCCAGGAGCGAGCGAGGTCGGGGCGGAGGTGGGGAGGGTTCTCAGGGGGCCAAGTGGACGGACGGGAGGTGCTGGGATGCTGGTACAGTGGGCTGGTGTGCGTTCTTTTTTTGTTGAATTCATGAAGGACAGACGATGCAGGTGCTGGCTAATGGAGTGAAGCAGCGCGCTTCGCGGTGCTCGATCAATTCCCAGAGCACCCTACTTTACCTTTGGCCGCCCAAACTCTTCACTGCTCAAAACTTGAGGACAGCCATAAAGTGCTGAAGACCACCTACACCGTGGAGCGGAGGCTGGGTGTGCGGTGTGAGGGTTTTCCCGAAATGGTCGAACGGAGTGGGTGGACAAAAGCTTGGCTCAAAGCCCAAGTGGTACTCTAGTTGCTGGAGCTCATGTGGGAGGGCTACTCTTTGAGAAATTGTGCGCCAGGAGTTCTGATGAGTGAGGTGTATCAAAAAAAACCACTGTCCAGCATTCTCGCGAGTGGCTGGACCAAGGGCAAAACCCCCGGCGGGGCACGACTTGTTCCGCCATGACCAACCAGACACAGCTCGGCAGTCCAGTGGCAGCCCATCCGCCTCGTTACCGCCCTCCGTGGTGGACCCGTGACGGACCGGGTCGAACCCCAGGCTCGGGCGCATCGCGGCGCGCGTGCTGCTGCTGATTTGTGGCACCTTTCTGCTGATCCTGTGCCTTGGGCGGAAGCGCGGGAAGCGCGGGGAAGACGGAAGGGTCCGGAAGGGTCTGGAAGACGGCGATCTGGAAGATCTGAAAAGAAGGTCCACCCGGTCACCCTCCCTTTTGCGACTTGAAACCATTCAAACACCTTTTAGTGGAGACTCTAACTGGAGGGGGTGGCTGGTGGTTTCTCTACAAACCTAAAGAATTCTAAAATGCCACGGGGCTCGAAAAACGACAGACTTCTAAAGAAACTCAATGAAATGGTCACAGTGGGAACAACCATAATATATGAATATATTGTAAGGGCTCCGCCCTGGTGCCGCCGACCCCTTTTTTGTGAGCCTGGTCGCAAGCAATGTCACGACGGGAAAAATTAATCACCGGACAGTGTGCGGCAACCAGTTTTACGTCACCGCTGGAAAGGTGAAAGACCAAAAGAAGAACGCGCAGAAGACGGTAGGCAAGAAATAGCCCAGAGAGGCCGTTGCGGACCATGAGAAAAAGGGAAATGGTGTGCCATAAGAAGAGAAGAGGCAGGCCTGCGAGCTGCCGAGAAGAGGCAGAGGGCAAGGCTGCGGTGCAGGAGTAGGCCAAAGGCGCTGGGGAGGGTTTGCAGCCGCGGGGGAGGGGCTCTCTCCCCAGGCTCCCGCCTGACGCAGAGGCAAGGCAAGGCTGCGATGCAGGAGTACGCCAAAGGCGCTGGGAAGGGTTTGAAGGTGCGCGGGGGGTTTGAAGGCGGTGCAAAGTGCCTAACGTCGCTTTTGGAAGCCCATAAGAAGAGAAGAGGCAGGCCTGCGAGCTGCCGAGAAGAGGAAGAGGGCAAGGCTGCGGTGCAGGAGTAGGCCAAAGGCGCTGGGGAGGGTTTGCAGCCGCGGGGGAGGGTTTGAAGGCGGTGCAAAATGCCTAACGTCGCTTTTGGAAGCCCATAGGAGCACGGGCTGCACGTTCCAGGGCTCTCTC
>CAXAMN010025583.1:1319307-1342940 GCA_963970005.1 Durusdinium trenchii
ATACAAGCGTGTTTTAGACAGAGATGCATTGAAGGCAAATGATCCACCAGGAGCCGGCGTAGAATATTTCAAACGAGTACTACGACCATATTTCGTGAAAGGATCAACCAATGTATTCCTGTATAGATTTATGCAATTCGTGCGCTTCAATCGAGGATCAGCTGACATGATGAAATGGATGACAAGATTCCAGATTTTACTCCAAAGGCTTATGAGCAGTTGGATGGACATGTTAGAACCAGTCACTCAAGCACATCCACAGGTCCTAGCTCAGATGCAGGCAGATGCAGCGTTGACTGGAGTAGCACCAACGGCAGAAAGGATTCAGGAAATCATGCAGACCATCAATGGCAATATGAGGACTTTTCATCAGAACGAATTTCCTCTAGGAGAAAATCTGATTGCCTTACTCATGCTGTCACTTGCAGATTTGTCTCAGGACCAGCGAAACACTTTGACTTCTTTGATGACTCATCGTGGCAGGGTCCTGCAGCAATACACCGCAACAGAGTTGAGGACAGTATTCATTGAGATGTTCTGCACAACAAAGACTTCAGTAGACAATCCTTTGATGCAGCCGACAGGTGCTGGAGGTAGAAGATCATTTCTCGTACTAGACGAAGGAGAACTCGATGGTACATTTGGCTATTGGGCCGAAGATGAAGAAGATGGAACAGAAGGATTCCTAGATGCCCTAGACGATGTCTTTTGGGTATATGATGAACAGAATTTCTCTTGGTTCCAGAGGAGATTCCAAGGAAGAAGAGCCAGGAAAGGAAAAGGAAAAGGAAGAAGAAAAGGAAAAGGTAAAGGAAGATCAGGCCGCAGATTCTTCAGACCTCGTGGAAAAGGAAAGAGACAAGGAAAAGGCCACTATGCTGATGAGCAACCGCCAACTTATCCAGATGAGTATTTTGAAGAGAATCCTTATGAGGACACTTGGGAGTCAAACCAAGCAGCATATGATGCTATTCTTGCCGAAGATATGAATGACTATCTTCAAGGAGAATATGAAGATGCCAATGACTTTTGGCAACAGCTTGAAGAAGCATGGTTATCCCACAAAGGAAAAGGAAAAGGCAAGAGAAAAGGCAAGAAAGGAAAAGGAAAAGATAAAGGAGATGGCAAACAAGATGCAAACTATGCAAATCAACAACAGCCACGTTCTTTACCTGCACCTTCAAGAACTTCACGAGCATCAGGAAGCAACCAAGGTTTCTTTGCACATTGTGTGACAACAGTAGCTGAAGTCCATGACAGTGAGGTGGACTTGCTGTCAGGCATGATGACCTCATGTCAAGATGAAGCTGACTGTAATGTCAACAATGGTGAGACGATCTTCGATGGCATGAGTGCCCCTGTGAGGTACTCTTTGTCAAAGGAGATGCTCACAGATGCTCCTGATGGCTTTGCGCTTATGAGCGCTGAGGAAGAAGTGAAAGAGATGCAGGCTATTTCATTTTTGACTGAGAATCGCTTCCCGCCGACTATTGCAATCCTGGACATTGGATGCACTAGAGCTATGGGATCAAGGCGAGCAGTCGACCATTTTTGCAACTATGTCGACAATCACCCAGATTGTGGATTATGGTACTCTTTTGAGGCTACCAAGAGCAAGTTTTACTTTGCCAATTCCCAGAAGGCTACTTGCTCTCAGAAACTGGTGATTTACATGTATGATCGTGCATGGACGATCCACCATACAGAGTTCGACATAGTGGAAGAAGGAGAAGTCCCTTTGCTTATGAGCTTGCCACAGATGAGGAACTTAGGCTTTGAACTCAGGCTGACACCTCAACATGCTTATCTGACATCGGTGCCTCTTGGTATCAAATATTTGGAGTTGAAGGTTGCAGCCAGTACTCATCTTGTCTTGGACTTCCAAGATATTGCATGGTATCTGTCTGACGTGAATTTGCAGACTCGGCGCGAGAAGAGTTTTTACTCTCACTCCACTCACTATGAATATGGTCATATTTCTGTTGATCACAATAGTGATGAAGATGTAGCTGAACATGCATATCCTGTGGTTGACTACTGGGAAGTAGATGTTCACAAGAGAGAACTGATACGTCACCACAAGGATTATAGAAAGATTCTTTTTCCAGCAACTAAGTCCTGTCCTGTAGACACTGACTTACTGGAAGACTTGCGACTGACAATCATCAAGAAGAAGAAAAGAGGAGAAGAAATCAAGAAGCTAGATGATTGGCGCAAGGCAAAATGGAAGGACCTACAAATTGGCTATGAATGGCGTGGTAGAACAATTTTTAAGTTCAAACCAGATGCCAAAATTCCAGATCTAAAGATCAGGAAGGCTGGCATTGAGCACCGTGGCATTGGTGATCCCGATGCAGTGGTGCGCTCCTCCTCAGAGAAGGTTCCCATTGCAAAGGACAGGGAACCAGGCTTCTCGTCAGAGAAGGAAGGTGCACCATCAAGTGCCGCGGAAAAGCCCGCGCCGCCAAAGTTTCGGTATACTTCCAAGGGTTTTGATCCATTTTGGAAGGGACACAAGTCGAAACCATCTGAGCCTCAGAATGATTTAAAGGGTGATGATCTAGAGGAGTATGCTCCCTCAGAACCACCTGAGAGGCCAGAAGGTGAACTTGTAGAAATTCCTAAAGCATCAAAAGGACCATCAAGTGATAAACATGAACCACTTGAACCAGGTGATGGCGCTCTTGAGCCTAGGCGGATTTCAATCCCATTACCTGGTAGTGAAGTTGTTGCAATGACACCGGCATATAGGAAGATGTTACAGAGACTGGAGGACAAGGTAGAGCTTTATAAGCTTCATGTGAAGCACTACCATATGAGTCCTACTCAGTTTCGTAGACGTGTTTCTATGTTGAAGCTTCCTGACTCTGTTTTAGAGAAGTATGAATCAGTTGTCAGGAACTGCCGTGTTTGTAACACTTCAGTGGCACCTCCGCCACGAGCCAGAGTCTCCGGTATTAGAGCTTCATGTTTTGGTGATGTTGTTTTTGCTGATCATTGTGAGGTTGAACTTCACAAGAACAAGTATATCATCTTACTTGTTCTTGATGGCGCCACAAATCTTCTCTGGGCTACGGCACAGAAAGACCTCATAGATCAAACCACCATCCAAGCATTGAGGCAATGGTCTGATGAGAACAACTGTGTTCCAAAGGCCATCGTAGGAGACGAAGCCTTTTTCACCGATGCTTTTGTTGAATACTACAGGTTCCATGGTATACAACAATGTCCTTGTGGGCCAAGAACTCCTTGGCCGAACCGAGCAGAGACAGCTGTACGTTTGTTCAAACGTATGTGGCATGTTACGAAGGTAGATCTGGATGACCCACGTTTTCGTGGTGTTACGGTCAGAGAAGTGGTCAAGAAGGTAGTTTGGGCAAGAAATTGTCAGTTGACTATCAGTGGATATTCACCAGTAGAGATAGCAACTGGAAGACGTCCACCAGATCTTTTTGACCTTGAGACCGCAAGCCCTGAGCAATTGTCAGCTAATGCCGCCGCACAAGATCGTACAAATTTGGAACTACAACGTGTGGCTTTGAGAGCTCATCAAGAAGCACGACAAGCTCAGGACCTTCGAGCAGATCTTGCAAGAAGGACTATGCCAAGTGACGGTCCTTATTTCCAAGGAGAGAAGGTTTTTATTTGGACTCAGGATTCATCAAAGTTCAAGGATAAAGGACGTTGGGTTCGTGCCACAGTACTTGGACAAGAAGGAGCTATGGTCCAAGCCAATACTGGTAAGGCAGTGATACGTGTGAATCAGTCAAAGGTTAGACGCGATCACGATGAGTGGCATGATGTTTCCATACCGGCATTAGACGATGAGAATCCGGAGAACTTACGTGAAGATCACGAACTGTATGTTGATGCCGAATTTGGAGAACAGTCCTTTTTCTTCTGTAATGATGATCATCCTGATGTTGTTGAGTTACTTCATGGAAACAGTGGATTATCTGGGTTCCTTTCAAAGAATGGTGTTAAAGTTGCATCTCCTATGGATTTCAAGGCAGGATACAACTTTTCCACTATGAAGGGTCAAGATGGTATTTGGCAGCAACTGGAGAGATTGCAGCCCCACTGTATAGTGATCAACAACCCTTCTCCCAAACAGAACAGAGCTTCTATTTGGTTGCTATGTTGTAATGTGATCGAGTGGCAGTTGAGAAGGAAGAAACATGTGTTTGTGACTGTTCCCAAAGGAAACAAGTTTGTTTGTTTTTGCAGAAGTTCATTTCTTCGTTGAAGGATCCGATTTTTAACTTTGATGTGAATATGAATTGTTTTTGTTATTGTCCGAAGGGAATGAGTTACGTGACAGTCTTCCATTCCTATGCATCCTGCCAAGGATGGAAAGGTATTGGTGACTGTTCATTTCAAGCTAAAACAGTGCAAGCCACTAGAAGCAACCAGTACTTCAGGGATCCTGACTGGAAGAAGTTTCCGTTCTCATTTTTGGTTGAGATGAATCGTTTTCTTCCTTATAGTGAGACTTCAGATACACGTCAAAGTTTCCTTATTGAAGATCTTCTGGAGAACTTTGACTCGAAGTTTGTGTGGAACAGCTCTCTTGTTAGAGAGAGAAGCTCATCAGTCAATTTTGTTGAATTCCGTAAGAACGGAAGAGACGACGGAAATTCCGGTTCCACTTCGACACATACTACCACAAAGGTTCACTACTACTGAACTGATCAGAACCTTGAGGCAGGTAGATGCACTACCTCAGAGATCAGAGTTTGATGTGACAACATCCTCTGATTCTCGAATTGTGTCATTGATTCCAGGCCTGAAGGAGATTAGACGAAGAACCTTGCCACAGATGTATTTTGAAAGATGTAAGGTCTATCGTGGTACTTTTGGTAGAGTGCATCCTCTCTTCAACTCTGAGGATGATGCAGTGTTGATTATGTGGAAGCCAGGAAAATACCATCAGGTTTTCTTTATGTTTGTGTCACAACTGTCTCCTCATCATGAACAGTTTTTGGTAGATCATTGGAGTATGATAGTTTACGAAGCAGAGACGACAGGCGCCGTGAAGCGCATTGTGACTCCTGATGAAGTAGCTCTAGAGGATCCAAAGGATCAACCTCCAGACTACGGACCACCGATGGATGATGATATGGCTTATGAGCCGATTCCCGTCTCGGGGGAACAGCAGTATTTTGATCCAGATGATGAAGATATGTATCCGCCTGGTGATGGACCGGGTGGCAACCCTGATGATCACCAGGGTGGACAACCTCCGGGACCACCTCCGACAGGTTCCGTAGCTGGTCCGAATCAGTTCGGAAATCCCGATGTTCCTTTGGAGCAACTCGGATATCCATCGAGCGATCCGGAAGAGGCAATGCCGGAGATTACGAGTGAATCCCGTCCGCCAGATGATCCGGGTCAACCACCGATAGGGTTTCCGAGTGATACGGATCCCGTTCATCCGTTCGTACCGTCGCCAGATTCGAACACGCCGGAGCCAGAACCATATGTTCCGGAGAATCGTGAACGTCACAGTAAGCAAATGCGGAAGCTTTCTGTGAACTCAACTGATGCTTTGCCAAAGGCGAAGGTGAAGTTTCAGGTAAAACGTTCTAAGGTTCAGTTACCGGGACATGACGAACCTATTCCGGCACCTCCGAAGTCAGTGCCAAGAAGTTTCTTTCCTGGACATTCGGAGAATCCGACAGCATCAAGTTCGAATCAGCCACAAGCAGCCGACATTCCCGTGCCTACGAGCACAGTCGAAGACGATGACAATGAGACGATTGATACAAATGAAACAGATTCAGAACCTATTTTTGATGAAGAAGATGTGAAAGGTTTTGAGAAGGATCCAGACAAGGATCTGGACGATGAGAAGAATCTTTTTATTAGTTTTGACGATATGGATTTTTGTGTCGTAGGTCCGAATCAAGCTCCTCCGAGTTTTAACTCGTATGATCCGAAAGGCTTTTCACAATTCTGCCAGTATCTTGCGAAGACAGCGGCTAAGAAGACGCCGAAGGCAGAGAGTGTGATTACTCCGGAAGTGCTCCGGAAGTATGCGAAAGAGATCAAGCAAGCTAAACTAGAGGAGTTTCGCAGCTTTTTAGACTTTACTGCGATGAAGTATCGTGACCGAAGAAAGCACAAGATCGATAACTATGTTACCGGTCGATGGGTCCTGACTATCAAGATTGACAAAGATGGTAACTTTAAGAAGTTTAAGGCCAGATGGGTCTGTCGAGGCTTCCAAGATGCCCAGAAATGGGACCTCCAGACGGACTCGCCAACCGCGACCAGGTATGGTTTTCGCGTAGCATGTCAGCATGCAGCCTCTTCTTTTTGGGACCTGTTGCACATCGACTTGAAAACTGCCTTTCTTCAGGGGGAACTTTACGACCTCGAGCGACGCGTTATTCACGTTCAACTTCCGACCGACATCGGATTGCCTCCGTATCTTGTCGGATTGTGCACCCGTTCAGTGTACGGATTGAGTGATGCGCCTTGTCGCTGGTGGAATCGACTCGACAAGTTTTTGCACTCACTCGGATTAGTTCCGACTCGAGCCGATCGGTGCACGTACGTTTGCTACTCCGGATGTTTGAGGGTTCCTAAGGCTGTGAACTACTCATCAGAGGAGATGCCAGCCGAACCGGAACCGGTATCCTTCTACGTAGCAGGTGCGCCGCCAAACGAATTCCACGACACAGCGGAGGAAGTTCGTAGGTCTTTTCTGTGTGAAGAACGTCTGTTTTCGGTGTGTTACGGAAATAGGTCGGAGAAGACGGTGACGCGTAGCCTGCTTAAGGCAGAGGATGGAAAATGGACTCCTGTGGTAGATCAGGAACTCCAGAATTTCCTTGACTCTGTAGAGCACAAGGCAGGTTGGCACCAATATGCAAATGGCCATGCTCAAGTCGCTTATCGCGCTAAAGCTCTTCGCACTCCCGAACCTACGTATTCGCGTTCGCGCTTTTGTTTGCGGACTTCAATAGTTAAGTGTAAGGGTGTTTGGTGGCTTCTCGAGACAAACAAGGATATCAGAAACGAGAAGAATGCAGTGACGTTAGAGGAAGAAGCTGAAACGCTTGTCAGTCTTTTTCTTCCTGCAGAACATACGTATACTGTGACACAAACGCCTCAGCTTACACCTGAAGTTGTGGAAGAGTTGCTTGAGCATTTTATGGACCCTGTGCATGGCAGTAATTCTAAGAATAGGTCACCCATTGGTATGTGTTGTTTACATGTTGATGATCTTTTTGTGACAGGTAATGATATCTTTTTGAAACAGTTCAAGGATATTGTGAAGTCACAGTTTAAGATTGGACATGAGGACACTAATGACCTGATGTTTACTGGACAACGTGTTGCTTGGAAGATGCAAGAGAAGACCAAGAAGAAGGAGTACATCTCAGTAGAGCAATCCCTTTGTGTTCAAGAATTGACTGAGATTATTATTCCAAAAGGTTTGAAGGATGAGGACAAGTGTGACAAGGACATGCACACAGCCTTCAGATCCCTTCTTGGCAGCATAAACTGGTTACAATCCAGAACACAATTCCAAGCATGCTACCAATTCTCAAGGTCAGCATCAGCATCAGCAGGACCTACAATAGGTGATTGCAAGGCCCTGAACAAGCTGTGCAAACAAATCGTGACTGACCCTATGGAATTACGGTTTTGGCCACTTGAAGGTAGTCCACGTTTAATTGCTATGCCAGATGCCGCATTCAGGAACAACAGTGACAAATCCTCTCAACGTGCCATGGTTTTTTTATGGGTGAGCAAAGGAAGGCAAAACAGAAGAACACTAGAGGCTCACTTATTTTCTTTGAATCTTCTAAGATCAAGAGAACAACCCTGTCCACAACTGTTGCAGAGTTGTATGCATTTATGAAGTGTTATGGCACTTGCCAAATGCTTAGAGGCTTGATCAAGGACATTACAGGTGACTCTACTGACATTCACATGCGCACTGATGCTAACAATCTTGTGAC
Source organism: Durusdinium trenchii (assembly GCA_963970005.1). Lineage (NCBI taxonomy): Eukaryota > Dinophyceae > Suessiales > Symbiodiniaceae > Durusdinium > Durusdinium trenchii. The sequence goes on from CAXAMN010025583.1 coordinate 1,327,281, forward strand.
TACAGCTAGTACTACTCATGTTCCTGAGCAACAGGAGACTATTCATATGATCCAAATGCTTAGGAAGGAAGCATGCTCTGGTGCAATTGCTGACTTGTCACATATACGCACTCAGTGGTGTCTTGCTGACTGTCTTACTAAGAAGTCTGCTAGTCCTCAAGCCTTGATAGATGCAGTACGCAGTGGTTGTTTGAAGGAAGTTGATGCACATCCACCTTTTAGATCTCTTATTGAACACAAGGCATATATGCGTGGATGGCTTCCTACAGTATGCACACATGTTGACTTTTCACATGATGTGTTTTATCTTGGAGATTCTTTGCACTGAGAGTGAGAGGAGAGAATTCAATGCATGTGTTTTTGTTTGAGAGAAATTTGAATTTCTTTCATGAATTTGTGCCTGCGGCTCAAATTAGCTTGGCAAGATCAGCACTTTTCTTTCGAAGACTATTGCCTTGCATCGTTGACTACCTGTCATTTCTAAGACTTAGGACACTGGCCTCTGACCGGTGGACTTTGTATCAACAGAGATGGCCGGTCAGGGAGCGTCCAATCCGGTCAACATCTTTGAGTATGCTCGAAACTGGTCACAAAAGGTTCCCTGGGGACAACCTCAGAACTGGGCAAACCGTTTGAGACGCCCACGTGCGCCAGTTGAGTTCCATAAGAACTCAGAGCAGGATGAATTGATCCTAACTGACATTCTTGCAATGTGTTTGGCACCTGAGAACCATGCTAAGTTTAATTTTCGAGTACGGTGGTTCGCAGAGATTGCCAGATACGCTCTTGGCTATGTCACCCAAGAGGAAGAGGATGAATATGAGAGAAGCAGACAGTTCGTGGCAACAAGAGTCGCGTGGAGGCAAAACGATTATGGAAAGATAGCCACGGGGCTCAACTATATGCTACGACATGATCGTTATCTCGACAGGTTGATGGACAATAGGGCAATGATAGAGCTTATGCCTCTGATTACAGAGGGAACTGCTCGTATGCCATCACCTTTCCGTATTTATCCTCATGCCTTCTTTGCTATATTGCATAGCGATGAGAAGCAAAGATTTCATTTGGTGATTCGCCTAGACAAGAATGTTTGGCACAACACAGGCAATCAATATGATATGCCCTTCTCCATGCGTTTGGGAGTGAACCAGGGGCATACAGGACTCACGCATAACATCAGTCCAGAGAAGTTGAATCATAGATTGACTTCTATAGAGGCAAGATGTTTGGGACATGTTTTTCATGTTACCAGAAGGGAGAACTGGGCCAGCATTGAGAGTCATGGTTTGATGAGAGACCCTCAAAGTTGGAACAGAAGGAACAGAGGTGAAGGAAGAGATTATGTTCATTTTATGTACAGCAATCCACAAACTTCGCTTTACATTCCTTTAGGCCCAGGTACAGTGGTTCCAAGGGATTATGGACAGCCTTTGTATGTGAAGCTTAACGTGATTCTTTGGCTTCGGGCTGGACGTCCTCTGTACTTCAGCAACAATGGAGTGGTGCTCACACATTGTGATGTAGAGCCCAAATACTTGGACATTGGTGTGGATGAACCACAACCACAAGATGCTCCAGATCCCGCGAAGGAGTTGAGAAATCCTAAGTCCGCAGAGGAGATGATGGAGCTCATCAACAGTGAGAAGATGCAACAAGAGAGAGTGAGATCATTGTTCACCAGACTATCTATTGACAAGCCATATGCCAGAGAACTTCTCAGGAGGATTCATGCAGATGAGCCTGAGACAAGACAAGCTAAGAGGCATATGCTTCTCTGGTTGGATGATCTGAATTTAGGTGCTATCGCCAGTTTTGTCAGCTATGAGAATCATCCTGAACGTGAGTACAATCGTTCACGATTGAGGTCACGTCAGGTGATGTCAGAAGGCCATTATCCACAAGGATGGTCTTTGATTACACCTAAAGAGATTGATGATCGTGATCCTTGGAGTATCTTAGGCTATAGTGCTCCAAAGTTGATTGTCAATGGAGATGGTGTTACCTCAAGGTCCTTGTTTATGGTTCATCCATTAGTTTTGAGCAAGGATCAGGCGAAACTGGTGAAGGCTGATGAGGAAGTGATTCGTTTTGACCACCTTTGGAAGGACATCACTTCGAAGAGCTCAACAGCCAGGACTTCTGGAGAACCTCAACAAGATGAAGAAGATGACTCTGCTCATGTTGCTGAGCGTGAGATGACATGGTTCATTCAGAATGTCAGCAACCTGGTTCTCAACCCATGGATGGTATATGACATTGGCATGGTATCACTCCATGATCGTGTAGGAACACGTGTACTCCAGAGCACTGGAGAAGACGTGATTCTAGTGAGGGATTGGGACAGGTTGACAAGGCACCAGAGAGAATATTTTTGTAGAAGATACAAGTTGTTGCGTCCAAGTGTTTATGGAACAGAGGAGGACCCCAAGACGTATGCACCAAGTTTTGAACCTGGATTTTCTCAATGGATGGAGTTGGCACAAACTGGATACCAACAGTTTTTCTTCATCCGTGCTTGGGAGAATGGACGCCGTTGGGCTGAAATTCTGACAGACCATGGCATTGCTTCTGCAGAACTTTCAAGTTTCTTGGATATGTGCAGGGATCCCAAATTGCTGGGTTGGAACTTTGGTATCCCAGAACCTCAGTGGGATAATTTCGGCAACTCAGTGGAGGAAGCATTTAACAATCCATTATTTGCCAAACTGCACTATCGTTTCAAGCAGGAGGAAGAGATTGGCCGTGTCATGCACCTTTTGTCTGAACTTGTTTGTGACTTTTTCGTCAAGGTGCTTCCCAGGTGGGTTCTTAAGCATTCGATCTTGTGGGAAGAGTTTATGATCTTGGATCCACACACAAAGCTCCCTCTTTACAAGACTTCAGAGGCCGCCTTACAAGCAGAAGAGGATCCAGAGAAGTATCATACACATTTTGCTATGAACTTCAAGAAATTCCGTTTTTCTGCAAGAATTGTGTGGTATTTGATTGACCGTGACAGGAATCACTTAGAGAGTTTTCTTCACAACTCCAACAGTAGATTTGTGCAACATGCATGCTATCAACTTCGTGAGTATGTTCAAGCGCGTGTTGCAGTTTCTGATCCCTTGTATGAGATGATCAAGAAGGAAGAGTTTGAACGCCAATACAATTCCAAGTTTTTGGAGGCGATTTCTTGCTCTCGTGTTGTAGTTGAGCCTGTAAGTTCAGGGACGTATGAGCCATCATCGAAGCTGAACTTAAAGGTACTACAAGACATCCTGAAGGGTATCTTTAAGATCCAGAAGGATGAGGAGCATGCCAAGGAACGTGAGGAAGAAGAAGAAGAACAGGCAGCTCAAAACATCTCATACCTGTTGGCAGATGATATGGAGCTTGATTTCGATGATGATAATGTTCCAGTATGGCGCTCCATTGTCGACAAGTATAGAGAAGGTGATCAGGTGCTACAGGGAGAAGCTGTGAAGATTACTCACCTGTTCAGGGATCAAAAGGACAATGAGAAGGCGACAGAAGCTTTCAGTTCAGAGAGGACAGATTTTTATGAGACCTCAGGACCTCTTCCAAGAACCATGGGAGAAAATCTTGTAGAGGACTTGCTCACCAAGGATGTTGCAGAACAAGCTTTTGATGCAGGTGAAGAAGTTCCTCCTTATACAAGAGTCTCCACTATCGCTGGTGGAATCTATACTGGAAGTATGACACTTCTAGAAGATGAGGATATGGAAGAGGAAGTTCCTGAAGAAGATCCTGCAGTTGAACCTGAAAAGGAAGAAGAAATATTTGATGAGAATGCAGGTGTTTTTCCTTCAGAGGAACCAAAAATGGAAGTGGACCAGGAGGAAGCCAAGGAGGAGTCAACGCCACACTTTCTGTCAAGAGAGATAGGTGAGGACTCGGCTGCATCGCACTTACCATCAGGTGAGATGGATGCTAACCTTGATGATACTCCACGTCTGCCGAAATCTAAGAAAAGCCGCCTGAATAAAATACCTGATCCACATTTTCATGAAGAAGTTCAGGATGATGCAACCATGGAAGAGAAGAAAGAGGCGGTGGAGAAAATAAAAGAGGTCAGAGAGGATGATGGAGAGAAGAAATTGGAGGCTGAAATCCAGGAATCTTTCCCATCTGAAGTAGTTGTTGAAAAGGATACAACAAAAGTTGACAATACCTATGAGTTGCATACTTCACCTTTGAAGTTGCTTGGAGAGCTTACAGGAGATCCAGGTATTGGCCTTTATCAACAATGCTCCAGGGAAACTCACGCAAGATTGCTGAATCATGTTTGTTTCAGAAAAGGTGAGATTTCCCATCCTCATCATCAGTCAAGGATCAACGAGAATGATTTTGTTCGATCCATTCGTAATATCTGTCCAGTACCTCCACCTGATTGTTATGAACGCGAACCAGAGCATGATTTGAAGAGATTCTTTATCAATGATGATCGCATCATTCATTTGGATGGCAAGTATCAGGTCGATCCAAAGGCGCTTGAAAGGGCAGAACATGCTCGAGAAGAATTGGAGGATACGAAGAAGGAACTTAAGAAGGAACTGGAATCATATGGTCCCAAGGGACCCAGTTGGGACTTTGTCACCTTCTATGAAGAGCTGTGCAGAAGGTTCCTCAAGGGAAGAATAGAAGAACCATATGGAACTAACTTATTGGCCAGCTCAGAGTCCTTGACATTTTTATCCTGGAACTATGGCAACATGGTTCGTGGTCAGAAGTACACCACACCAAGGTTTCTCCAAGGACTTGATAGTGCAATGAGGCCACGCAAACAGAGCGCCATGTCACTTCAGAATGAGCAATCTGAGAACAACCTTTTCTTCAACATGCTCTTCTTTTTACGTGCACATGTCGTGATTCTCCAGGAAGCTCATCTTCTTGTTCCTGCCAAGGAATTTATTGAGCAAAAGAATTGGACAGTTTGTTTCAATGATTGGGAGAATCTTGCAGTGATGGCTAGATTGGCACCAGGTGGATATGTCAAGATCATTGCTGGACATGATCAAGAACTTGGTCACTGTGAACAGCGTGATGTAACTTGGGCTATCTACGAGATTTGTTTTGGAGAAACAAGGCCTCGTCAAGATTTCAAGGATGCAGACTTTGAATTTGATGACTATGGTCCTGAGGACAAGCGTGTTCCACTTACTCGAGCGAACATGCATACCATCAGAGTCTGTAATTATCATGTTGATACACACCGTGCTGTGGATGCCCACCTACTGACAGGAGAACAGACAGCATTGATGCTTTACGAGTGTTTTGTCTATGAGGTGGACATCATTTCTGGTGATGCAAATAGTTTGGCCTACAGAATGTCTGGGTACAAAGGCAGCCAATGGCTAACTACTATTACAGCACCATGCAGCATTGGATCCGCAGGTTTTCAGAAGCTCGTGTAAAAGCAGATCCTGGTATCAAAGCACCTATTCCCAGAACATTTTACAGTTCAACTTCACAGGTCCTCAAGAAGTGTGAAGTTTACTTTGATAAACTCTGGGAAGAATATTCTACTGTTGAAAAAGAAGAATACCAAGGATCACAGCTTGGCGATACATGTTTGTCTACCATTGTTGAATGGGGTCATTCAATGAGTGAAGAGGAATATGAAAATTCCACAGTGAGCGCGAAGGAGTTCATCTGTAATTTTTCAGAGAACTTTGCTATGATTGACACGGAGGTTATGTGCTCAAGACCCTCTGACGAGGACAGTCATGGTCCAATGTTTATTTCACTCAGACCAGCTTCCTTTTCATCTGGAGACAGAAGACAGTATCGCATGGGAGCAACTCTTCATGAGGCGAACTTGCGGAGGAAGGAGAGACAGAAGCAGAATAGAAAGAAAGGAAGGCCGCCAACTTCTGATCAAGCAGCTTCATCGTCTGCAGCGGCATAATTCCTGAGCGAAGGCTGAAATTTAAATGATGGCTAGGAAGTGAAGATACTTCTGGTTACAGTTGATACTTTGCTTCCAAGCTTGACTTTAAGTTGCCGGGCTGAAGTTTTAAACTTTAGCAGGTAGATATGGACAGTTTTACATAACTGATGATATCTATCACCACCGCTCTTATGAAGTGACCTCTAATGGACAACCAGTCATGGTTGATGATTAAGTCATTTCATGATTTGCAATTGTAGTGCAAGATTTTTTTGTACATACATTTGCCGGTATCTCCTTCTTGTGTTTTTGATGTGAATGTGAAAGAGAGTCCTTTTGATGCAGTTTTATTTTGTCTGTGGATGAAAGCGGTCGAGACCACGTCACGAGAAGATTATTCCTCGGACCGTACGCTCCTTGCATTTTGCAAGGCATTTTAATTAATTGCATTTGTGCGGTCTTGAGTTTTTGTTTCCTTGTTACGCGAGTGTCGTTTGATTCTTTTATAGGTCTCTGTAGAGAAAAAGCCGCTTTCCCTTTTAGTTTGATTTAGCTCAGGCCATAAAGAGCTAGTGAGCGCCGGTACATGGTATCTCCGCCTGTGAAAAATACAGTCTCCAGCCGAGGTACATTATCGTTTTGATTTTGTACTTGAGGTGAGTCAGCTATTGCTCCCTCACTGTATTTAGTAGCTTTGAGATTACCTTCTCTATAGTGTGAAACACACTGGATTAGGTAAGTACATGGCACCGTAGTTTTGTTTTAAGTTGCTAGAGCTAGCTGGACTGTTTTAGCCTTGCAGTAGAAAAAGAGTGTGCGACATACGCAATCAGCTAGGAGTGGACATGAATCTTGTGCCTGCTGAAAAGTAGAGCCTACCTGTACAGGGTTCCACTCCAACAGCCGATATAGTGTGTCCATACTTGACTGCTTCAAGGCTCAAAAGAGCAAGAGGATAAGACTCTGCGCATAAAAGACACTAGCGGTCTGCACCTCTACCGTGTACGCCCTAGTCACTCTTTCACCCCCCGCCCCCTTGGAATTGATTTTTCAATACAGCCCCCCCCCCCTCCCCCCCTCTAGGATCAATTCTCTCCTGGAGAACGTCTTCGTGAGCCTCTCATGATTTCAGGATAGTTGAAACCCTCTTGAACATTTAGAAAGAGTGAATATGAAATTCTAATCACGAAAGGTGTTCTGCGAGGGGATACATACCTAGAGTTTGTTTTGTGAAGCACGTCAATTCTCTCCTGGGGAGCGTCTTCGTGAGCCTCTTATGGTTTCAGGATAGTTCAAATCCTATGATGTTCCGATTCAATGCTCACCGATGATCTGAGCCATGGGGCAAGTTTGTTTTCCTAAGAATCTTTTTGAACATTTCGAGAGCATATGTTTGAACATTTAGAGTGCATATGAACATATATTTACGAAAGGTCGCCTCCGAGGGGATAAATCACCATGTCGAACATTGCATTTTTGTTCCTGCCTCTCGCGTTCTCTTCTCTTCCCGCTGTCCTACGTTTCGTGTCTCCCTCCTCTCATGTACTGTTACGGTGATAGTCCACCACCTGTCTGCCGCCCACCCGCCGACCTGATTAGACCTGCTGGCTTCGCTTTCTTTCCAGAGCGTCCCCGCGGCCAGCTTAATAAAGGCCATAGTTTTCACGGACGAAGCGCGCCAGATCCTTCTGAATGACCAGACTTTCTCGGAGAAAAGGAGACCCCATTTTTTGCACGAAGCAAAGACCTGACACGGAGCATCTCAGGCGCCAGGCCCTTCTCAATCTTTTTGACCTTCCCGTCTTCGTCCGGTGTGGTGCTGCGAAACCCGCGGCGCTGGTTTCGCGGACGCAGGAACTGGACGAAAAGACCATCGAGGTCACCAATGCTGGAGCCTCCGCCACTGGGGTGAAACATGAAAAACGGATTTTTGCGATCCTAGATCTTCGGCGGGTGGTGTCAAGGGTGTTTTTGTTGTTTTTTTCGTGGAGAAACGGACGTTTTCAAGATTTGAAGACATATATGTTTGAAGACATAGGACTCTTTTTTACGTGTAGGATGACCAATCCTGACTCAATGATTTATATTCCCTAGCAGAACCACAAGTGGTTGGACTGAACCACCATTGAAAGTGTTGAGGGAACTCATCAACGGGTCACCACTGATGTTGGTGTTGTTGGTTTACATTTGTTATCCTTCTTGTTGCTATTTTGCTACTATACAACCATTTGGCTCACAAGACACGTAGCCAGACGACAATCCACGTTTTGATGTTAGAGAGTTTTGTTTCCCATAGCCACAGTTTTTGATAGCCTACCAACCTGACTTCTATCCCACCAAAACTAGACAGTGGATGAGAGTGGTTCATTTAGGGGGACCTGTTTGGTTGGTGACTACCACTCAACATGTCCTGAAAGCACGTGAACGAAAGGAACCTTAGATGAAGTATGAAGTGATGAAACATTGGACAAGCTCTGAAAAAGCTGACAACACCAAAATCCAATGTGACCAACTTTTGACCACCCTTGTAACATCTTGTAACCTTTTTGGTTACATCAGCACCTCCCCATCTATCCTGGGTCCTACAGGGTCCCAAGATTTGCTTCGAAAAGTCCACGCGCGTCGCGCGTCGCGTCCGCACGCATCTTGCAGGTCCTCACCTTGGCGCGCGGGGCGCCGGAGCTCTGGACGAATGAGCCGGACGCAGGTGGGGCTGAACGAGAACTGGGGTCATGGGGACGGACACCGATTGGCATTCCAAGCATCCCGTTGATTTGATAGGCTTTGACCGAACCACCATATTGCTTCACTTGCTAATAATGTTAGACTATGTTAGACTACAAAACGAGGTCAAAGCTTTTTCCCCAGATAGCGATAGCTATGGGGTTCTTCAAATAAATAAGAACGAGCTGGCTGTGCGCTCTTTGTTAACCGGGTGTTGGTGCTGGTGCCGGTGCTGGATGCAGGTGCCAGTGCGTGCAAGCCCTTTAATTTATATTTTTGATATTTTTGCTGCATGACCGGAAGCTCTCATGTCTTTTTGTGAGACACTGATTTCTTTTGGACAGTTTTTGTTTCAACTGCTTCTGTCTTTTTTTGACCAGCTCCTATCTGGGGTCTATGCCGGTGTAATTTTCATGGTCTTGGAAGGCCAATGAAAGGCATCGCTGACATGGGGTGGTACCCTCTGACCATGGATGGCCTGACTTCTGGGAATAACCTTTTCATCTACAGATCTACAGATAGGGTGGTTTCCATTTCCATGTATGTGAGTCAGGGTGTAGCTGTAGAGTCTGTCACCATTTGCAAGCTTTTACGATTCTCGCAGCATCTCGCTGGCATGTGCAAACGAAAGATTCTGGTCACGAAGCATTGCCATTTCGCACACCCTCCTCGAACTCGCAGGAAACGGCATGAAAAGAACATATTTTTAGTGGTTGCTGGTGGCTGTAGTCCAACATAGAGGACTGACAGCAGACACCGTAATGGAAAGCCTCTGCGAGGTCTTCTCCGCGTGCTCGAGCGCAACAGCACCGGGCACTATGCGGTGTGCGGGCATACCTGGCATGGCCTGCAGCTGGTGGACTATGCCTTGCTGTCAGAGCTGCCGCACGGCTGTATTTTGTTTCAGAGGCAGAGGTCGGACTCGGGCTGGATGGTGCCGCGGATGTAGGCGGATGGTGCAGCACCTGCAGTTGGGAGGATTTTCTTTCACGTGCACGGTGCACTTGAGGGCCAACAGGCCGTTTTGGGCCGCAAGATGTCATGTGGGAAACAACTATAACTATAACTAAGGCTGGTAGGAGCACGTGCACGTCAAAAGCCAGCTGGATGACGATCTTCCCAAAACCGTCCACAGTTCACTTCACCGTGGTCATCCATGAGTCGACGGACGAAGAAGGTCATCGATCTGGGTGTGTGGGAGAGGTTTCAAGATCTTTCGACATAACTGGGGGCCAGTTGCATGGAGTCGGGGGATTTTCACTGAACCAGGAAGTCGGGGGAGGATAGGATAGTGCCTTACAACCACTCACATCCACAACCACCGAATAGATGTGACTCACAAGCACCCCACTCAGTGACTGTCCACGCTGGTAGGAGCATCCGATGGGTAGTGGGGTCCTGGTGGGCGTGATCTGAAGAGACCGTGTTCTGGCGGGCGGGTAAACAGGTGCTTCCAGAGTTAGTGTGGCTGAGCCTGCTTTTTCTGCATCACTTTGGGGGTTCACAGATTGTTGAACAGCCGAACAGCTGTTGTACACATCTGAAGACCAAGGGCCTACATCACGCCCAGCGAGAAGAATGCATTGCCAAAGTTGCTGCAGAAGCTTTTCCCGCACCTGGAGGTGTCAATACGACCTCTTCCTCCAGTGCAGAACAGGTGCCTCCGCTTGGGCAGGAGGGGGGACCCTGTTTTCGTGGTGCACCATGTGGTCTTCTCGCCAGGGGCCAGGTGTTGTTTGCTTGGACGAGCAGCGCCATTTTTCATGGTTTCGTTTGAACATGTGACCTTCGACAGTTACGGTCACACGATGACCGCACGACAGCCCAGCTACTGCACGGACTACACGATAGCTGGCCCCCGTTCCAGGGAGCTCCGGGAGCAATGAGCAATCCTTCTCAAGTGGAGATTCATGAGTATTCAGGACTGGTGTTCAGACCATCAATTCATCTCATGGTGTCTTTGCAGGGCCTTTTTCGGACTTTTCTATAACCTTTTTCTTTTTGTGGTTCACGCTCCGGAGCTTCCAGGCGCTGGTTAGAGTTTGAAGTGAAGCGCTGCGAGGGTGGAGGGCTCTGGAATGGATGGCAGGCGCGGAGATGGTACCAACGTGCATTCTCCCTCCGGCAGGTTCTCCGGTAGGGAGCCTGAAAAGGAGATCATATGGGGGATTTGGGAACATTTTTTGAAAGTCACATCTTTTTCAGTCGGAGGCAACTGCAGTTGCAGTTGGATTTCAATATGGTTGTGATTTCTAGTTCTGCGACAGGAGGATGTTTTGCAAGCAGTTAGTTATTGCATGCTATTACTATTTTGTGTGTATTTTTCTTTTTGTTTTTTACATCATATAGGTCATGTATTCATATGTTTTTGAGTGGTCCTGGAAAAACAGTATGTATATGACCTTTTTGATCCAGCAGGTCCAAGCCGCCAAGTGATAAAACATGGATGGGTACACACACACACCAATGGAGGTAACATTTCTGTTTAAAGTTTAGACTTTGTTCAAGTGCACCCTGAGACTGAGAGTTCTTCAGTGCTCATATGTCCCACATTTTTCTCCAACCCAAGGCAAGGTTGCTTTTGGTATTGCCATTCTTGTTGTAATTCTTGGTCAGAAGGCCTTCCCCTAAAATGACATATTGTTTATATGTCTTCGTTCAACGAGTCGCACCTGACCAGCCCGGCCCACGTTCAACGAGTCGCATACAAAGCCTTTCTGGGCAAACACATCCACGAGCAAGATGCTTTTCTAGTTGACCTGAGTGCCGTTTCTTCAACAGATGGGTCTTTTGTGTTAATCAATCTTTGCAACTTTGAACCACCCCCTCAGGATCAATCAGGATCATTCATTCTGTTCTTTGATGGATGTGAGTCCCCCAAAAGTACCTCCCACTCACTCAGGTGGAGTAGGTAGTGACCAGTGACCCCCCAAAACGACCAGTTTCGTGAACACAAAGCATCACACAACTGCATCTGTTTTGACATGCTTTGACTAATTGCTACATGGACCATACCAAACCACCCAACCCCAAAAAAGAACAGCACCTTTCTAGATGAGTCTCCAGAGTCTCCACCGGTGGTGCTTTTGTCCGCTGCTTTCGCCAGGGCTCGGGCTGCCGGCAGCTGTCCGTGGTGAGTGTGAGTGGCACCGACATCTCACGGATCGCGGATTACGCCGAGAACTTGCGGATGTGCCCAGGAGGAGATGGAGAAGGAGATGAAGATGACCTGAAGACAGGGAATGAGGGAATGGGTTTTGGTACTGATGGATGAGGAATGAGGGAATGGGTCGAAAGGATTCTCGATATATAAATTATTGGCAGCAAGACTTCCCTCATTCGCCACCAAGCACCTATAGAACCGGGCCCAAGTTCTGAATGCAAACCCAAGATCATGTTCCATGTCCCAAGTTGTTGATCACTTCGCAGTTAGGAATCCATGGACTTGCCGCCTTGCTCATATCAAGTGGTCGCTCCGGGCGACCTCCTTAGGTCGCTCCCGGGTGCCGTCCCGGGTGCCGTCCGTCCCCGGGTGCCGGACCTCGCTGCCCACCAGGTGGACGGAGCCGGTGGCGCTGCAGATCCTGCAGACGATGTTCCCCACGATTCGCATCTGGCCGCGGGACTCGGCCTCCATGGTGATCCGCACCATCCACGACATCCTGAGCGCTTCGGAGAGTGAAGAGCCGGAGAGGGCGGAGAGACGGCGGCGGTTGGAGAGTGAAGAGCGGGGGTGGTGATCCGTACTGATCGTGGGGAAGGGAGCGAAGTTGGAGAAGGGGGGGCGGGGGTGAGGAGCCGATGTATGCTTTGGCAGAGGCAAAAGAGCTGGATGTGATGACTGTTTTATTTGAGACCTGAGACCTGGCATGGGACGAAGGACCAAGAGGGTGTATTGTTTGCATTTGCCCATGATATCCCATGATCCAGATCACGAGATCAGGCGTCCTGCTCTCGCTTGCTCCTGCTCAGATGGCTTGGGCCTGGAAGATAACCAGTGGCATTACAGTGAGATCTTGGAGTATGTGCAGAAGATCCCCCGTGAGCAGGCCAGCGCGCGAGCGCGCGGACGCGAGCAAGCGCGGAGGATGGCAGGCGACCCCAGATGGCATGCGATTTTTGGGAAGACGACTTCCTATCTGTCGACAGATATACCATTTGAAACACTGTTATATACTCTCATTTAGACGACTACAGTGACTACAGTATCAGGTTGGTGAGTCAGAGGGTAATGAGTAGTCTGTGGGTCATGAGCGTGATGATGCAGGGGTGTGACCATAACTTAAAGATCGAGGTCTAGAACCCTTTCCCCCTCGCCGACTGAGCGCTACAGTACTGCTCTAGGTTGCTTTGGCCTTGAAAGGTTACATCGCCTGAAAACTCTAGAACTTTGCCGTTACCGTCCGTCCCCATCATGGTCCTTGTACATCCTTGTACTACTTCTGCAGATTTCGCGCTCCTGTGAAGGGAGCTTCGTAGAGCACTTCGTATCTCAACAAGTGGAGAAACAGCCATCTCACTGGATTTTTACCGGATCCCACCTGGGTATGACGCTCAACGACCCTTCAAAAGACATTTTGGATTCACCCTCGAAGCATTCCCAAAGCTCCCCAGAACTCTGGAGGATTTGGGTAGCTTGAAACAAGAGTCTGGAGCATCTTGACCAAATTCAAGAGCTGGTGGATGGATGTGGATGGGATGGTCACTCGTCTCATCTCTGTCGAAGGAGGTGGTGGTCACTGGCCACTCCTTGGGTGGCGGCATCGCGTTGGTCGTGGGCGCCCTGACCGATCGCTTGGCGGTGGCGATTCAGCCGCCAGGCGCCGGGGAGGTCGATGTGAGCTCGTTGCCGCCCAAGTGAGTGAAGACGCCCACGTGGTTTGGTGGAACTGGTTGCTTTCGGGCGCGCTGTGGTAATCGCTGCGATTGGATCGATGAACCAATCGATTCACTTCATGCTGGCACCCCATGTTCCAACGTCGACGGCCTAGAATCTACGACGTGACTGGTCGCTCTTCAGGACTGGCCGTTCGGCCACGTGACTGGACGACCCGTGGCCCAAAAGCGTCTCGCGAAGAGGCCGGAGTCGCGAGACGCGAGGTGTTTTCTACAGCTTGGCCAAGCACGAGACGCTCAACAAGCGCAGTGGCCATGGGGCGCTTCACCAGAGGCCCGTTCCGCCGCGGGTTGTGAGTGGAGAGCCCGATGGTGAGCGGAGACGGAGAAACGGGCCTTCAGATGGGGGGAAAAGACCTGGATCTTCCAACTGTGACACATGTCTACTTTTCATCCATAGAAAAGCAGCCCAAAGGCAGGCATTTGGCATAGTTGGAATATCCAGGTATAGAGGATGTCTAGGAGTGGGTGACTCTGTGTGAGAATATAGCTGAGATGTGGCTGGCAATACTAGTGGATCCAAGCTTTTAGTTGTGCAGTTTGTGCACCTTTCCAGGTGTTAATACAAGGTTTCTTGTAAGAATTGGATACAACTTACGGTCCATACGTTGCAATTGAGTGACTAGCAGAGGGCGAACTCCTCGACAGTGGTGCACCAACTCGAGATCTCTTTGTTTTCTACATCCACTGGCTGAAGCTGCTGGAGCTTCCATCGGTGGTGAAGATGGGATCAAGGTTCGATGAATTCAGAGTGCGCCACCACCTCCAGTCCCACTACACTCCCTGAAAAATTCATGTGGATGACACCACCTGCCTGGTATTCGGATGGCCTGGTCGTGTTTTGGGGCCGTGCCATCCGCATCAGTGACAGCTGATTCCAGGGAGTAGCGCCTTTTCCAATCACCTCATTCTGGGGATCTTCACCATCGGCGGGTTCGTTCCGCCGCATCCCATTGGGTCATAAGACTGTCACACGAGACGCGCCGCGACGGACGGGCTGCGACGGACGGACGGACTTGCGACGGACTCCGGTGCCACAGGAGCGTGTCCTTGGTCTTCGAAGGCGACTGGATTGGGACCCTTGGCAGCGCCGGTTCGACGAAGGAACGGGGACTTGGCGCTGTGGGTTCCGTGCGCCGTTGGGTGGAGAACGCGACGTAGAAACATCGTATCTTGATACAGTCAAGTTTACTGTGAACAAGGTAGTAGCGGTTCCTGGAGGTGCAGGCAAAGTAGTAACTGCGGTTCCTTTGGAAACAAATGGAAACAACATGAAACAACTATGGCGACCGACAGCGCTTTTCCTCTGGTAACTGCCTTGGCCACTGCCTTTGCAATAAGTGCTATGATGGACTAGAGTGACTAGATGAAGATACTGATGGTGTGCAGCCACGAAAGAACCTAGGTCCCAGGAAAGATTCTATGTGTCCATGGCATCGCAATACTCACCATGGCATCGCAACGCATCTCGTTCAGCTCATCTCAAGCTCATATATGAATTCTTGGTTTACTTCTCTGGTATGCGTTCGCAGGGCACGCTTTTTGCGACGAGGGTCCATGTCTAGACCATCCCTTTTCTTAAGCTTCAAGGCTCAATTGGCGGATGTAACCATATGTACAAAAACAACACCAACCCTGGAATATAAATGGATGACTCTCAAATGAGAGGAAATCCCCTTAAAAGCTGAAATCGGATCTTTGTGAGGAATTCTCTTTTAACGCACATTCTAGCTTTGCAGCTTTGTAGAAAGAGAAACATGCACGATCAACACCTGCTGGTATTTCGGAAATGTTTGGTGCTCATTTACTCTATTGCCAAATAACTTGGCTCAGGTTTTTGTAATGAGCCATTTATTGTGTAGGGAAAAATGCCTCTGGAACGAAAACACGCAGATGCAGATGGCGCAAGCCATGTTAGGCAAAAACCGTGACAATGAATGGGAAAGTACTACTCGGGGATGGGTTTGGCGCCATCTACTTTTACAATCCGTTTCGTGAAAGACCGCTATAAAATTTTTGGCCCTGAAAGCAGCAAGCACGACATTAGATGGCGCAAGCCACCATTCCAACGATGGCGCAAGCCACCTTTCCAACGATGCTTAGTCCAGAAAAGGGAGGGGAAGGGAAGGGAAAGGAGAAGTGAACAG
>CAXAMN010025583.1:1342950-1369127 GCA_963970005.1 Durusdinium trenchii
GGGAAAGGAGAAGTGAACAGAATTAAGCAACAGGAGATGAAAATAAGTACATGTTAGATACAAGAAGGACTGGAAAGGATAGGGAAATGAGTTGCGCCATCTTTTGGCGCCACCATAATTATCATCATTAAAACCAATTGACATTTAGCAGAGATGTTGTCTACAAAAATCAAGGACTTATATCAGTGTTCTTTGCAGAAGATGGCGCAAGTATAGGTGGAATGCCATTTATTATGCTTGAGGATGAATCACGGTTTGCCGCGTGCGCTTTTGGCACTTTCTGGTGCCATCTATTCGTTTCCGGATATAGCCATCTATTCTGAAAATGGTGTACGTTCTTTTTTTCCATGATACAACACCGACGTTAACCAGTTACACATCCACACATCTTGTGTATAGCGTTTGGTCTCCGCTATTGCGGGTGTCCCATTACCTGTAGCAGTCAAAACAATATATCACTATTTTAGAGACAGGCATGCAACCTAACCATAATCATCCACGGTTACAGGGAATAGGATATAACCCAAAAATATACATGCCATATGTTCCGGCCCGTCTCAGGAACTTTGATGGTCTGGGGCCACAGGAACTCGCGCCGAGGAGATGCGCGAGTGGCAAACAACTCGGCTTTTCAGAAAATTGGTGTATTTGGGAACATTTCCACCAATCAGGCTGCTCTCCATGCTTTCCTGTTGCGTCGTATCTTAGAGCTTTTCATTATGCTTTTACCAAAAAAGCATGCCTTTTGGCAGCGCAACTTCCAGGTTCTCTTCTCGCACACCTGTCGTGACCATATACTGTGGTTTCAGAGTAGATGGCACAGACCCGAACCCTTTATATAGATGCGGGTCCATCTCAACCACCGACCTTGGGGTAAAAGTGCCATCTACTCTCAATCCATTATAACTACCTTCCAACGTGCCAGACCCACTCAGACCGTGCGAGGTCGGTCGCTCGGTTCGCCCCAGCCGCGCGCGACCGGCAGGTCACGGTGGCTTGGTGCAGACCATGCTTTGCGTCCGACGCCTTAGACCGCCGGGCGACGAGTCGTGGCAGGTAGAGTCACAGGTAGAGAAACAGTCGTGGCTGAGGCCATGGCTGCAGAAGTCGAGCTACTGAAAAGTGGACCCTATAGAAACCACAAAGTATATGGATCAGGTCGTCTATTGGATATCCTTTTTAATTGTTGATCCCGACCTTTTCCCGATCTCTTTCCTTGAAAGAGGCAGCTCCAGCAAGAGTGTTGAATCGTGAACAGAAGAGGGAGGTTTTTTGGGTGGGAACTTGGCAAGTTGTCTTCGTTGGGAAGAGACCCACATGGAACCTGAACATGGATCTTTGGAAGCTACGTAGGCTTTCCTCCACGTTCACCAGTGGTTTTCAGGTTCCATGTGAGTCTCTTCCAGGGTGTATGTTGCAAGGATTTTCAATATCTTCAATCATTGGTGATGCCTTCAGGCTGAAGGGTGATATTCATGAACTTGCTCTGGGAACCCCCGCCGGGAACCGATCGACACGTCCATCACTACTACGACCTGGGGGCGATCGCAGCGATCGCGCCCTGGGGCGATCCAGACTGTGAACACCCAGCAGAAAAGGGATCACCTAGAAGTCGATCCACCATTTTTGAATAGCCTGGTCATCCCGAACAACCATTGTTACTAAGGATTTCTACAAAGCCAGATCAACCATTAGAATCAATTCAACGGACTTCAGGGGATCTACCAGCAACCTGCTCTGCTCCGAGTGCCTTTTTTCCCACCAGCCAAAAAACCAGTGCAACACCAGGACCAATCGAAGAGGAGCATCGCAGTTGGGTGGGGGGTCTCAGGACCGTGGAGATCGGATGGACCGAGGAAAAAGGCGGTTGGGATGCGACGAAAAGCATGCTCACCCGATGAAGACGAGTGCGACAGTTGATGAGTGTGGAGCAAGGGACTTAGCAGCCCCGAAGACCAGGGACGTTACACCAAGACGTACGGTGGCCTGTGAGCCCTTCCGCAAACCCAACGTACCGACAAAACGGGCTGGGCGTGCGATCGAGGGGCGACAAAGATGGTTCCAGGACCGTTGCACCTCTACCAACCATTTACCATCCATGGATAAAGGATGATGAACCAGCTTCTTCAAAGTGACCTTTTGATACCTTTTGAAGGTTCCTAAGTGACCCTTAGGACTTAGGAGGCTTAAGTGACCTCAAACCAGCATATATATCAAGTTCGGTCACTTTGAAGAACCAGGAAGGTCATCTTCTTGTCCGAGATGGAGTTCACCTTGGGCTCCCCCCGACACCCGGCTCTGTCACCGGTGACCACTCCGAACGCGCCGCCACTCGGTGTGACCGGCTCAGGTGCCACCTTCTGGAGGGTCTGGGCGCTCGGAGGGTGGATCGGGGTGCCAACATGGCAGACTCTCTGCAGTGAAAACGTCAGATTCGTATCTTGGGACCGGAAGCAAACATGAACCCCATTTTTGCATGCACCGGGATGAGGCATCAAAAGCTTGTATATAGTCATTAATAACATTAATATTTGTTGGTTTACCTCAAAGACATCCCATAGACGTTCCCGGCACCCACCAGTTCCCACCGTTGAACCCGCAGGTTCCCCCGATCGCTCGGCATTTGCTCGACGTTTCGTAGGCGCGATCTGCCATCTCCTGCGCCACTGCGGCGACGATGCAGAACGCTTCGACGTGTGTAGGCGACGGGTCGCGGTCACGGCGTGTCTTCGGAGGCATGTGTTGGCCTTTAACTACAGGTACTCAGACCCCCTTCTTGTCCTTTCGGAATTTGGTTTCCTTAGGTTGCCGTGTGGCGAGCAGCATTCGAGTCACTACGCATTTCAATAAGTGTGTGTTTTGTTGTGGTTGGCTTAAGAGCTGTCCCTTTGTTTTTCCTGCGCGAAAAGGAAGGCTCAAAAGACGTTAGGGGGGCAAAATTCTTCCTCGCAGGAAGTGGGTTGGGAGCAGTTCTGGATTTTCATGGTTCCCTCGCCCGAGGGCCTTTTGTTTTTTCGCCCATCTTGCCCACTTTCGCGGTGCTAGTGCTGCAAAGCGAAAAGTGATGGACGAAAGAACCCTTTCATCCTGCGTTTTGAATTGAATTCTTGTTTCCAAAGGTACATCTTGTTCCTAGTAGTAGGGCCAGGAGCCCCGAACGTAGCGTCCTTGCCCCTAGTAGCGATGCCCGAAATGTTCCGAACGTAGCGTCCCTAACCATCCATCAGCGCCGAAGATCGCCGCTTGCGTTTCCTTTGAAGCTTCCGGAGGGAAGAAGCCGCCGCCGGACGTCATGGGTGAGAACCCTCCATGGGACTGCCGATAGGACTGCCGCCCCAGACAGACCTGGCACCCCTGGGCCCTTTCTCGACCCTCTCTCGCGCGCGCGAGCTCGGTGGGCGCCGGGCCGCGTTCCGTCCGTTGGATTGGACCCGAGGTGGTTGACCCTGGTTGGATTCTTGGAAGTAAGATCCCAAATGCATGGCCTATAGGGTTGGAGGGGTGCTTTTAGATGAAGGTGGAGTGTTGAATAGAACATCCCGAGGCCTGAAAGATGTGAAACCCTTCTGGTAGGGGGGATTCTATTCATCATTGCTTGGATAAGGGAGCCTACCTTGTGCCCCATGGCAGGCACGAGTACAAGCCTGGGCACACCGCGCTAAACCTCGCGCGGACGGTCTGGCGCTTCGTGCAAGTGAGCATCCAGCCACTTGACACTAAAGTGGACGCAAGTGAGGTTTGGGCCAGTCAATTGTTCACAACACAGTACCAAGGAGATACGCCAATTTGTTGCATGGCTTTGTCGCTTCAGCACTGTCATGGATCAACTCCATTCCAGCAAGACTGAGAGGCTGAATGACAGCTGATGCTCACTTGAAAGAACAGGTACGGATCGTATAGCGCATATAGACACTTCTTGTGTCAACCCGATGAAAGCAACAACTTGGGAACCTATGCAGAATGCACCGCCAGGCATGCCTGAAAATTAAACAGCAGATAAAAACCAACCTCTTTTGGTGTGGTTGTTACAATTCCAAATTGAACAACCATGAGTCAGCCAGAGATGCATGTGCTGCAGAGGCCATCCACTTGTATTCCAGAGATACACTCTGAATCACGTTCACATGGAAGTGGCATGCCCCAAAGACTGGGTTTCTGGACCAACCCCGTAGTGGTTTGAAACTCGGTCAGCACCGGAAGTGTGGGCTGACTTCCGTCTCCCTTCCGCGTTCGCGTGGGTTCGGGAACGGCACCTGCGACGGGAGGTCCTCCTTCTTTCAGCTGGACCTGCCGTCCGCAATGGTCGCGGGACTGGGCGCGTCCTTCGTGGCACCTGAGCTGAGCTTCCGCGCGCGCGTGCGCGCGACCGAGGGCCTGGACCCGTCCGGGGGGGAGAGGCGTTTGGGACGTCCAACACCGCGGCCGTAGGAGCTGGGGAGACCTGGATGGGACCCAAAGAGAGACGCGACGTGGAAGGTTTGCACCCAGCTGAAGAGTGGAGATAGCTATTGGCTTCCCCACTAAGAACCAATAGGATCCAATAGGTGGAACTGAGGCAACTGAGGGAGTTGGCCTCTTTTGCACCCTTGGTGAAGATCCTAAGCTCTTAGGCTTTTCCAACCCAAACCACTCACCGAAGATCCGAGCGTTCTACCGCCGCCCGCGGCGAACACGAAGAACTGCGCCGCGCGAACCGCATTCGCGCGAGGTGGTGCTACGCCACGGCGCGCCGCCGATGTTGCGGGCTGCCCTGCAGCCATGAGCGCATGAGTTGCGCGGCCATCCTGGCAGAGGCCAGGATCCTGGCAGGTGGGCCTGGCAGTGGGTCCTTCGGATGGAAAGAAGGCTGAAGGTTCGATGGTGGATTCCTGGAGCGTTCGAGATTGCTGGGAGTTGTCCGAGATGAGAAGTCAGTGGAAGAGTGTTCTGATCATTCTCACAAGTATGGCAGGGGTTGAAGGGGTGTCAACCCACATCCATCGTAAAACTACAGGAAGCAAGGAGAGTGCATCATGTGTTTTATCATTCTATAGAGGGACTTTTTCCTACCCACTCAGCGGGTCTCCTTGAACCATTTTGGGAGATCGGTTTGCCCACGCAAAAGAGCAAGTGGAATAAGGTTGCCCTCCCTGAAACAAATATGGAAGCGGACAATGGCCCCTTGGAAGACTATGTTCCTCTACTAAGAGATCTAAGAGGGGGGTGTCCACTTCCATGATTGTTGCAGGGACGGTAACTTCTAAGTTCTATATATAAGGCTATAACATGCAATAACCAGGATTTTCCAAAGAAACTGAGGGCGTCAGTTTTCGTAACCAAGACATTGATAGACACTATTACGTACGTGCCGTGTTTGGTCGTTTCCCGAATTCACTCGCACGATGCGCTCCCTTTTTGTTTTAGACATGCATAATTCGGACTAATTCGGACAAGAATCGTTTTGAGGCAAGCAAGAAGAATCGATCCATTCTTCGAGCAATCCACTTAGGATAGTGTTCAGATTTTCGGTTCACCGCTTGCATCTGCAAGCGCACATGTCTGCGATCGACACGGAGTCGATGCGTTCATGGAAGACATGAAGCAAATGCCATGTTTTTTCCGATTTTCCAAAAAGGATCCTAGGAAAACCGATGGAAAGCAACCATTTTCCAATGGACATCCATTTTCCAAAACCATCGGTTTTCCATTGGACTTGAACAACGACAGCTTGGGGAGATCCAGTTGGGGCTTTCCTCTCTGTTGCAGCAGTGCTTCGCCGAAAAAAGGCGACCGATCGACGTGGAAAAAAGGCGACTCTGCGCAGCTCTTCGGAGGACGACCGTGTCGACCACCTCGACCGACTTCCTGTTCGAAGTCTTGAGTGGCAAACCATCCTACTGGTTGAGGATGCCGCGAGAGCGTTCGACCATTCCTTTTTGATCCTTTTTGGAACATCCTTAAGCGCCCTGGCAGACCTGTTGAATAGCAGGCGCCTGAACCAGACGTTCTTTGCTTGCAAGACTCCGTGTCACATAGCGAGCAAGTTTGCATGACAGCTGCACCAGCTGCCAACAGCTGCATCTCCGCCACACTAGGGTTGATCTGGCTGGCATCCTTCGAAGCCTTCTTGAGCCTTGATCAAGGAAGATGATCTTCCTCCTCCATATGGATCAAGGAAGTTCATTTTCCTCCTATATACATATTGTTGGTTCAGTGACTCCAGATCTGCTCTCCACCGAAGCCAAGGCCTCCACCGCCCGGTGGGAAGGGTGCTCCACACGGTCCCTGCCCAGGCTGGGACTCACCTGCGCCCCTCTCCTTGATCTCCAAGGGTTTCGGGCCCCAAAAGTCATGACACACCCCAGCAGATCGGGGGTCGGGGGTGGCCGCCGGGGTGCCACTCCTAGTCGTGCTCGGCCTTCTCCCATGGCTTTGGGACGGACGCAGTGAGTGGCGGGGGGGGGGGGGGGGGTGGCGCCGATTGTCGGCCGAGCGCCAGAAGACAGCTGGGAGAGGGCACCAGACCAGACACACCAGGCACCTTGGGGGCGCAAACAAGGTGTCTCGCGATGTGCCACACATTTGCAGCCACCAGTTTGGTTACCCCAAGAGCAGTGGGATTGTAAAGGTTTTCGAAGTGTTCAGTCTCCAGTCAACAAGATCATAGTTACTTGCTCATGATTTAATTTTGCCGATCAACTCATTTCGAGTCAGAGCCCCGCGGACCAATCGACCGAACAACAGATCAACCATACCAACCATACCGACCTCCACAGACGATCATCCCAAATCAATCCCTTCAGAGTCACTTCCGGATGGTCCTCTCTGATCGCGACCGACCGTCGATCGACCGTCGATCGACTGCATGACGAGACGTGGCGAGTAGCCATGGAGTACCCATGGAGTACCCGGCCTGCGAGAACATGGCTCATCAAAGCTTAGCTCGATCTTTCTCTGCATGGCAGGGGTGCATGGGGAACACTGAAAAAGACACATTCTCGAGTCATGGGTTCTACAATCATCCTGCGCTGATTGTAGATGGAATATGATGGAATATGAACCCATCCGAGAACATGACAAATTCCTATTGGTTTGGATCTGGAGATTTCACCATCTCCTCTTTGCTGCGGTATGACACTAAAGCTTTGAGCAACGTACACCCAGGTCTCTTGCCACACCTGAACCAACTCACGCCACGCACAGGTAGGGCTCCACCACCGACAGGAGCGGAGAAACGCCATGTCGTCGGTTTGCAGCGGTCTATTTTTCACATCTGATTTCTTTGGGCATACATCAAGATAGCGGATGCGGATATGCCTGATCCATGATCATGATCCATGTTGATCCATGTTGAAGGACTTGGGTGACTCAACACCCCCAAGACATGGCTGCCCAAGACATGGCGGCTTCAACTAAGGATCCCAGGTTCCCCACCTGCATCGACGGATCGTTCGCCGGTTTGGGCATGCCCCCCCCTGCAAGGTACCGGTGGAACCGGGGGGCCGGGGTGAAGGACAAAGGATGTGGTCACTACTTACAACTAGATGCAGGAGAAGTCTGTTGTAGGAGAAAGTCCGACCAGAGGAAAAGGCCACATCAATCCAGCCACAACAACGTGCGTTTTCCCTCAATCCGCTCCGGCAGTGGCAGTGCCAGAACAGATTAAGCGTGCTTTTGGCATTTTTTTGCATTCTTTTGCTCATACCACGGTCTCAATATTACTCCACAAACAGGTGAAGATGCCCTTTTGTGGCTTCCAGTTCTCCCAGTGTCGCTCGCTTGGAGGATTCCGCCCTGATTCGACTGGAAGGCCGTTGCCGGATGACATGTTCCAGTGAGAGGGATCGCGAGCCACGCGGATCACGCGGGGGTGGGGAGGCCAAGTGGTTCGGCACAATGACCCAGACCATTCATTCATGTATGAAAAATACATACATTATAACTATATTCCATACATGGATTGTCTGAGCTGGACACGTCCCTCCACCAACCCCTATAGAGGGGGTGCCCGCTTCCCCAACGGATGCCAACGGGCGCCGCCGGTGTGACGACCGCGATGACGAGGCTCCAAAAGGGCAGCAGTGCGTGGGCAGACATGAAGCGGGGGTCTAGTAGCAATGCGCTCGTTACTAGTAGCTCTCCTAGTAGCAATGCCCTTTGCTACTAGTAGCTGATGAACTAGGCGAACTCGGCGGATTGAGCCGGGCCGAGCTTGGGCATTCAACGAAGCATGCCGGATGCTGAGTTCTGTGCATAGCTTTGTGCGTAGCTTGTGAAAGCCTGTAAGACAGAGGTGTTGCTGGTGCCTTGAATCCACGCCTTGGAGTTCTCCAAGAGCTGCAGGACCATTGGAAAATTTGGAACGATCAAAGATCTCAGGTGGTTCCTGTCTCACATATATCCTAAGATCAGGTGGTTCCTAAGATCTCAGGTTGAACCTTTTTTAACACATGCAACTGGGATGTCTCTGTGGCCTGGTTCAGCTGATGCACAGCCGGAAGGAAGATACGTCGCAGTTCATCGATCTGTTCGACACGCCCAACAGACCTGTTTTTCGGTGGCCAAAAAAGCGAACCAAAAAGCGATGCCGACCTCAGGGCAGAAACGACCTGTTGGGGCCCGCTGGTTTTCATGGAGCTCGGTTTTCATGGAAGCCTGATGGAACCCAACAGCACCAACCTGATCTTTCCAAGACCAAGTTCTCCATCACCCTAAAGTCGGCAAGAACTAAAACGCCCACAGAAACGCACCGCAACGGGAACTCCAAGAAGGCATCGCGGATTGATTGAGCAAACACCCTGGCTCCCGCCGCTCTGGTACAAAAGCCGCCATGGTGAAGCCGCCGCCGAAGATGACGACCAAGGTCCCGTCCAAGGCGTTGAGTGTTGGGGAGTCAAAAGGCGAAGAACACTGTGACATGAGTGAAC
The DNA here is from genome assembly GCA_963970005.1 of Durusdinium trenchii. Lineage (NCBI taxonomy): Eukaryota > Dinophyceae > Suessiales > Symbiodiniaceae > Durusdinium > Durusdinium trenchii. The sequence continues at coordinate 1,351,857 of CAXAMN010025583.1, forward strand.
TAGAAACTCCATCACGAGGACGCTAATAGGTTGGAGGCCACCGCGGTCAGTAGGTTGGAGGCCCTCACTAGTAGGTTGGAGGCCACCGCGGTCAGTAGGGCGGAGGCCATTGAATTGCTATTAGAAACTTAAGTCGTCTTGTATGAACCATGGGGGAACTCTAAATCACAGAGGGAGCTTTTTTGGATTGGCGAATAACATGGGGAAGTTCTAGATCGATGAACATCCGTATGTTCTACGGTAGCTTCAGTTTAGATGGCTCACACACACACCCACACAGAAAGTTTTCAGATTGGGCATCCTGTAAACCATTGGAAACAATATATAATGGGATCTGAAGCTAACAGCCACAGAGCGGGGAAGAGCGGAGGGGAATCTGAACTTCGACACCAGGACAGTCCTTCTGCTTGGCGCCACAGAGGGATTGCCCTGATGATGCACACACCATAAACCCCAATCTTACAGGATCCATTCAAGGGATTCAGGGTCCCAGGGTGGTGCAAGAGCTAAGCAGCTTTTGATGCGACTTCTAGGGTTTGATTTGCCTCAGGTCATTGCTCAAGATCTGCAACATGCGATGCATGTCTTGAGCTCGCCGCATGGCAGCAGTTGCGACCGAGATCGGAGCGTTTGGCTGCGCGACGGAGTGTGCGACTGGCTGCGAGGAGGTTGCATTCTGCTGTCGAGTACATACTAGAACCTGAGTGATGGGTTTGTAGATACTTGAACTGCTCAACACATTGCCTTGTTGTGATTGATGATTAAAAGTTAAAAGCATTAAGGGTTCAGTTCTGGAATCTAATCATTCTAAGGAATACTTTGGATATATAAGGTCGTATAAACTCACGCATTGCATCCGTTCCACCAGATTGCGAGACGCCTTGGACTTCACTGGACGGCTTCAGCCCAGTCAGTCGCGCTGATTCCCGGCTGAATCGGGCTTTCAGCTCCATTCCGCGCACCCCTCCAGGAACCACTGCCACACCGTCGTCCCGTCCGCCGTGCCCCACCGAGGCCCCACCGCATCCGGGGCATGGACCTCAGGCGACCGGGGAGACTGGAGGACTGCTGGTTGAAAAAGTCTCAGGACTTCCAGGAGTTGGGTGGTGAATGGACACCCCGAATCACAGCGAGGGCTCGGTGGTTTCAATAGACACCCCCGAACGAGTCGGGTGGAAGAGATGCAACACCGGAACCGGTCGTCGAAATTGGACCGCAAGGCGCGGTCTTGGAGCCTTGCACTTCGAAGTGCCCAACACCCAGCGCATGAAAAGCGTATCAGCGGACTTCCCCGCGGTACGTCAGGGGTCTTGCACCGGTCTTCACCGGCTGCCCCACCCATGCCTTCCGTGCTTCTGGCGCCCTTCGCGCCAGCGACCCGACCACGTTCTCACCGGTCGCAGGTACCGGAAGATCGGCGACCGAGGCGGCGGGTCGCGGGCGCGTCGCGGGCTCTCGAGGCGGACGAGATCTGTTTTTTCAAACGATACATGGACCTGTGCGACGCGATGCGACGCTCAACACCCACCAGGCAGCGGGGTTCTTTCAATAAGCATGGCGGTGAAAGATGACATTGAACTGACACACCCTGGGACTGGCATGGCAGCTTGAACCAGACCAAAAAGAGAGGGTTCTACTATGTTCATCTATGTTGTATAGAAGATTTTGGGGAATACCAATGGAATCGATTCAAGAGAGAGAGGTGTGATGACTAACGGGCAACACGTCTATGTCACTCTGCTCCGTTCCAACGGACCTGCTTCGTCCTGTGCGAACGGTCGGAGGTGCAGAGTGCCTGGCTGAAGTGTTGTTGGAGAACAGCAGCCTGCAGAGGCTGGAGCGAGGTTAGCCCAGACAGTGTTCCGGGCGAGAGCGAAGCAACAGGCTAGCCGCCCCCGATGTTGGGACCGGATGTTTGGACCGCCTGCCGCTCGTGGGGGATAGGAGGTCCGTGATACGTCCGCGGAGCAATTTGCTCGGTCTCCGATGGTTGTGGAGGGATCCCTTTCGTTCCGTCAAGGAGTCGCACCAGTCAGGGGTGAGGGGTTGGTGTTTTTTTGTTTTGGCAGCTTGGTCATGGTGGTTCTCTCGTTCCGTCGAGACTTGTGACGAAAGCAATGGGCTGGTTCTCCGGGCAGTTCTGGCGCCTGGTACTGGGGCAATGAACACCGAACAGCATTGAAGACCTCAAAATTCAATAAACATATATAAACATATTGTGTAGGTTCAGGGCACTTGCATTGCCCATGACTTGTGTTCATGGGGTGACGATCAATATTTGAACACTGAATCAAAGCAATAACTTACGGTTTTGCGCAGGACTCACGGTTTTGCGTTGGAATTCTTACATAACTCTTCTCTTGAGAATCTCTACGTAGGTTGAAACGCACTGCATGGAGTGATGTTTCCCTGAAGTCTTAGCACATATAGTATATTTGTCGAAGTAGCCGCCCAAAACACTCCCCATGAGTATCACGAGTCCTTTGTGCATCATCAGTGCTACTTGTAGTGGTTAATGTTAATTTTTGTAAGAATCCGGGCCCTCAAATGGAAAGTGCTTTGAGCATCCGGACCCCTACACAAATGTTGGGTCCGACCCCTGCGAAGAGGTCTGGTCCAGGGATATATCAGGGCAGATAACTGTTCATTTTGGAGACGCCCATAGACTCAATATAGAGTCCAAAGTCATGTCGAAATGGAGCCGTGGATAGACCGTGACACACCACTGCGAAGCAAGTCAAAGGAAAAAAAGGCCGATTGGTCTTCAGGGGTGTCTATCAACCTCTAGAGTATCATTTAGAACAGGACCTTCACCGCCCTGTTTTCATTGGAAAGGACACCATCCCCCTAATCCATATCCATCCCGTCCCTTCTCAGCACCCTCTCTGAGGCTGGACTTCAATGGCATCTCCTCGGGGGGCGCGGCTCGTCTGGCCGAGGCCGCTCCGCTCAGCGCTCCGCTCGAAGCCATGGAGTTCCGGGAACCCCCCGGGGAAAAAAGAGCATTGGTGGTTGTACCTGGAACCTCCTGCGGCCACTTGCAACCTTTTGCGGTGACCGCAATGCCGAAGTTGGATGGATTTGCGGAGTGATGTTTTGTGGTTTCTTCTTGTAACCAGGTGCTGGTCAGTCCAGTCAACAGACTGGCACTCTGATGATCGGAACTGGTCTCGTCCTGTCTCATCCTTTTGCTCCAGCGAGCTGCCGTGCGAGCTCCACGCGGGGCACGGCGACGACGAACGGGGGCGAACGACCTGACCTGAACGCGCGACTCGTGCGGTGCGGACTCGGCGGTCGAGGTCCTACCGAAGAACTCCACGCTGACGCACTTGTATCTGTGCCTTGGACGCCAAAGGAGCGATGGTCGTTGGTTCGTCGTCTGTCGTTGGTCGTCGGTCGTTCCTCCGTAGTTGGTTGGGTCGGTGCAAGAAGACAGGAACAACGACGGCAGGGAAGCAGCATGTTTGGCTCCTGCGGATATATACTAGTCAGATATAGTCAGAGGATTTTTTGAACAAAGGGGAAATCACACAGGATCTGAACTGATACAGTACTTGAGGCTCCTTGGTGGCGTTCGACCTATTGCCACCCGTTCGACCTCAAGATGTCGACTAGAAGTTTTAATATGTTTTAACCCTTTTATGGAGGCCATGTCACCATGTCCAAGTTGAGTCGCTCCAAGGCAAGACACGTGAAAACACGGGAAGTTCGTTTCATGTTCTTCCTTTCGGCCCCATCTCCCCCCTCAGCAGCTTCGTCCCGTCCCGCCCCCCCGGTCGTCCGAGGTGCCACAACGCCATCGACGACGAGGGCGCGATCCACCTGGCGTCGGCCCTCGAAGCGGGCTGCGCCCCGGCAGCGGCTGGGTGGGTGTCGGAACGGAGACCGCTTAAGGCGGGGATCGTTCGGTCCGGCCGGGTAAAGCGGTAGGCCGGGGGGTTCCAAGTGCATGGTCTCGGTCTGGCTGCAAATTTTCCATTTTCCATGATTGTTGGAGGGGAGGCTGGGGTTTTACGATATTTTACGTTGATTTCCTAATGTCTCCACTGAAAAGGACCATCAAAGCTAGGGATTAGAGTTTTGACATGTTTTGACCTGTTTTGACCCTCGCTGTTCTCTTTTTGGCCCTCGCTGTTTCGCGGCTCAGGTGCGCTGAATCAGTTGTACCTCTCCGGGAACCGCATCACCTGCCGTGGTGCGACCGCGACGCCTGGCATACCAGGACCCTCCAAGCGGTGTCTAATGGACTACCCCACACTACCTATATAGGCTTCCATTGAGCACCCCTTGGAGGGTCCTGGTAGTAATTAGTAGATCGATCTATAGTAGCAAGAAGCTACTAGGTCGCAAGGTGTGCAGGCTATCGCTATTCAGGTTGGAGGCCATCGCCTGCTATAGTAACTATAGTAGTTGGGGCATGGTCCGACCGAATGCGGACCGAATGATACCGAATGACCTGCAAGGAGGGAAAGCAAGTGGATGCACGTGGCAAGGACCCGCAAGGACAGTAGATCCATTTTCCCCTCGTCGCATCCTCTCGACCGAGGATCTTGGCTGCTTTGCAGAAATCTGGCGCGGTGATAGATATTGACCTCTCCCTTCAGAGCGTGCCAGAGGACTGTATCCAAGAGATCAGGCGGGTCGGGAGGTTGCAGTGGCTTCGGTCGGCCGATGGAAGGACCCAGTGGGGTCGAAAAAGAGAGGCGCCATGCCTCGAGAGAGGCAGTGCATGGGAGAATTCAGAGTTCCAATATGTTCCAACCCATTCTAGATTCTGAAACAGCTCTCTGAACAGAGTCCTGTGCTGCTTCTCCAATGTCATGTCCTCGCCGTTCCGTAGACATGCTTCTCTTTCTCATCTTGCTTTGCCGTCGATATGACTCCAAAGAGGCAGGAAGGACCCCGCTCGACCTGAGCTCTGCAATACTAGTACCAGCATGAAGCAGCCTAAGTACTCCAGTTCCCTTGCATTCCCTTGCGATCCTGGAGCACGGACCTAGAACACTTCCGTACGCCAAGCCCAACTGACCCTCGGGTGTCCCGAGAAAGGCCCAAGAAATTGCTGCCGAATGTCGAGGGTTTGACCGTCTGACCATGCGAAGTTCCTCCAAGGTCGCCCGGGGCCGCAAAGGGGTCGCAACGTGCCCAGCCCCATCCGTCCGTGGTTCGGACCCTTCGAACCCCGTTCCTGCCGACGTTCGAACCGGTTCTTCAGGGCCGCGTTGCTGGCCAACGTTCAGACGAAGGCAGGAAGCGTTTGGTGTCTTTTTCTTCCGTGACGGGTTCCCGGCTCCTGGTGTGGAGGACCTGCTACCTTTGAACAGGTCCCTGCTACAGGTCCCCGACGGTCTCGAGACAGAACCGGGTCGATGGCGAGGGGTCGTCGAGGTCGTCCGGTGGTCCGGTGGTGGTGGGCGACACCTGGTGGCACTTGGCCAAGTCTTGTATGTGACACATGTTTAACAGCTTTGATATTTGGTCTTTGGTGTTCTTGACTGGTAACATTTCCATCAGATTAACAACTGAATTAAGATATCTATATAAAGATTTCAATAGCTGATGGGTGCCACGCAGTTTGGTGGAAAGCGCCTTTGTGTTGCTCCATGCGGGTGGGTACCTAATTGAACGTAGGAGGGTGCAATTTAGACACAAAGGCACACTGTATTTAGCGATGTCCTCCAAAGGGTGTTTCTTTAAAGGAGAGAGAGCTACTCAAGATTCCGTATCCCAGGTGGTGCAAGATGCTGGCTGCTTGTTTGGCTGACCCCAAGGCCCGACCCCCCGCGGCCGCACCGGGCCGCGTCTGCACAGGCGGCGTCCCGAGCGTGAGCGGACCGACTCGGTCCGGGGGCCCGGACCCCGGTTGCGCGGGCCGCGCGGGCGACGCCTCAACGTCTGGACCCCACATGGAGCGATGCTTTGGACCTATCAACGGATGGGAAACCCCGGTGCCCAGAAAACAGCCACTGCTCGAACTCCGTGGCCGGGGTTGTTGGGGCTGTCTTCAGGAGGCGGATGACCAATGCGTTGGACGAAGACGGTGTTCCATCTGGACAACGCCGAATCAGTGAGACATTCTGAGAATGGAACCACTGAATCTTGATGAAGCTGTACACGAACTGATCATCTTGTTGCAGAATATGTTATAGAATATGAATATTGCAATTTGATAGAATCAGATCATCTCACACAACCGGCATCTTTTGCCAGAGCAGCTTGGTGTTTTTTACAGTGTTTGATTGCTATATAGGCTCTAAGCACTTTGAACCCGATCCGATGCTCACCCCCCCCGGTCAACGCGTCCCTTTCCGAAAGCCCTTTCGATTCGAACGCGTCGACGGTCACCGTCGACGCGTCGTCCGGTGGTGCCGGAACGGGTGCGGTGCGGCGAAGAAGACGGTCCATGGTCTTTGGACCTTTGATTGGCAAGACACGCTTGAGACTTGAGAACTGTAGAGATAGATAGACAGATACTGGTAGATAATATAGATAGATAGATAGATAGATACAGTAGATAGATAGACAGACAGACAGACAGATAGATAGATAGACAGACAGACAGATAGATAGATGGATAGATAAACAGAGAGCGAGAGAGAGAGAGAGAGTGCCGCGCAACAGGCGTTTGTGGCGGTGTGTAAGAACATGCAAGGACTGACAATCCATTTACATTTTGCACTCCGTTTTAGAGCTGCAGCCTTCCATCGAGAATCAAATGAGGGGATTGTAGGGGACAGAACAAATTCACAAGGCTGGGTGTACTTTGGGGCTATGGGAGATGGGATATCAGATATTGGGCAGTGTTTGACCAGTGGCGGTGCGCGATGAAAGGCAGGCTTGTCAAGGTAAGGCAGGCAGCACCCTTTTGCACTGAAACTAGGGTGAAATGGTTGTCTATCACCCCGTAAAGGTAATAGGGATAGGAGACGGTTCCTATCCTATAGGATTCAGGGTAGACGGTTCCTTTCTATCACCTAGGATGAATTGGTCGTTCCTATCCTGCTCAAAGGTCCTGGGAACATGGGGGGTACCGGAAGCCCCCAAGTCGCATCAGACGCTTGGCGGTGGGGCTGCAGCTGCGTAGAACCCTGGAGCTTCCGGTGCGTAGGGCAAACGCATCCAGATGTATCCACCTAGCTGGATCGTCATTAGTAGAATTTTGCTTCTGCCGGAGGTATCCGCCCTAGCAGTTTTCCATTCCAAGTCGAGCATGACGGTATCCTCTGCCATCGTTCTGGTTACCTTGAGACCGTGGTCTAGAGCGTTCCAGTTGTTAGGTTTGCCAAACCAGGAAGCTCCCTTAGCTCAGTAGATAGGATGGCCATGCCGCGGGGCGTGGCTGCCAGTCGCGTGCCCTGGAAGCCAGTCCGTGCGGCGGAAGGGTTCGCTTGGACTTCCCTTCCGTCGCCCATCGAGACGTTCAATCTATTAGGATCCTCATGATGCATAGCAGAAACGGCCGGGCTCCAGGCAGCAAGCCGCTGGCAGTGTGTTAAGTGCACAGTTCACCTTCTGCCCGCTTGACAGTGGATCCGCGCGGAGAATATGTGTTGCGGGGTGGATCGGGTTGCGCCATGTTGCAAACAAGGTGTTCACCCCATGAGTTGAAGAAGTTGGATACACAATAATTGCAGATAGTATGAAAGTCTTCCATTCATTGTTCTGAAGACGGTTTTCGATACCAAAGTGCTTTTACCTACTTCAGGAAACTTGTTCTATGGACCGCAAGCCTGCCTGCTGTCCCACACCATGCATATATATGTATTATATTGTATTATATATATATACACAGATGTTATTTTTAAAAACACTGGCAACCACAAGTCTTAATCAACCCATGCATTCTGAGATTTGTACCCCTAGTTCATCGTAGTTCCATATTTTTGGAGCAGACGCCAGCTGCTTAGGGCTCGTGTTCTCATCGTTGGATAGCTAAACCAAAGATACATTTTTTTTTGTGTTCTTTTAATCACAATATATCACACAATGACATAAGATACAATACATCATAGTATATAAATGAATCAATTGCCAATACATGTTGAGAAAATCGATCAATTCAGAGGAACGTTCCTTAATTCGGCCCACATTGTTGCGTCGTTGATTCCTGGATCCAATGTCACCACAACTAAGGGAGTTGTGGCATTGTTTTTCCTTGTGCTGAACTCAGCGCAAGCTTCGGTTGCTTCAGAGCCCCGAGCACCTTAGGTGGACAAAGTGCGGTCTCGGTGATGCGAAGTGCTGATGCGAAGTGCTGCTTGCACACTTGATGCATGCTCGCCTTCAACACATGTTGCAAGGCCTCCCAGTGACTGGGAGGGCAAAGAGACTGGAGCCTCAGATGTCTGAAGGACCATCAGACTGCATCAGCCGACCGTGCGTTGTTGGCGTGGTTTTTCTGGTCTGACTTTGGGCAGCAAACTGCCACGCTGCAGCATCATAGGCAGCTAGAGATGCTAGAGCTTCTGGATGGTGCAGCTTTGCTCTCCGCTGAGATTGGCTCCGAAAGCGAGTAAGGCGATCTGGATTCCACAAGCAATTCCACAAGCAGTCCAGAAGAATCATTCAAGTTCAGAGTTCTGTTAAAGTGTTCTGAATGTTGAAGTGTATTGAGAGAATATAACACATGATGTCCTATACACGATCTCAATTTGTTTACTACTGGCTATACCTGAGCTAAAACTATTGCTTGGAAGTTCAGAAGTGCGGGTTTGCTTCGTCTCGACATAGAGGCTGGAGGCTGGGGGCCTCAGCCAATCTGCACGGTCGCAAGAGAACCGCATCTTCGAGCTATCCATAGCTAGCCTGTCCCTTTTTTGATTTTTTTGGCTGGTGGTGGTTTGCAAGCGGTTTTTGCAATATGTTTAGATTATTGTTTATTTGTCCGTCCCTCTTTGGAAATGGCCCCACGGACACGTGGAAAAAGGCACCCCGGACACGTTAACAGGTGGAAAAGGCGGGTTTCGTCGCTGAGACGGTGGTCGCAGACCCCGGCGGTGGTCGCTCACTCGGAACGTGTACCGATTAGCAGGTGATGGTGACCGATGTACCGAATGCGATGTGATGGGATGCTAATCTTGAAACAACTGATGAGACCCGACGACAAGAACTGCATGGTTCCCTCAAGTCTTTGGGGTTTTCAGACCGACAGAAAGATGCCATGTTTCCGTTTGGTTTCGGCGGTTTTACCCACGCACAGTCACATCCAGTTCACATCCAGTCACCTCTAGTTCGTCACTCGCCGAAGAGTGTTCACAGTTCGGAACCCCGCCGCGGCCGGGCCGTCAATTGGGATCAACTGAGACTCGATCGCACCGGCATTTGTGTCTGGAGAACATTGATTTGAGACATGCATTACTGTACTTTGCTCACATTGAACACATCATTCATTACTCTTCTAAAGAACCGAAGACGCAAAGAACCTTTTGCTCTCTCACGCCGATGTTTGCCCAGCTCAGGATTTGAGGGTCACTGCAGAGGATGGTGAGGGGCCTCAGGCTTCTTGTGGCAGTTTGCAATTTATACCCCCCATGTGAAAACTCTTGGCAAACCAATCTCAGGCGGTTTGGGTAGGGTTTGGTCAAACATTCGGCCCAAGTATGCCCAAGTTGGTACTTGAAACTCTTGAGCAGCTGAGTTTCAGATGCGGGGTACATTTAGCCCAGTTTTCATCGATGAGTGTTTCTGAGGGGTCCGCAGTGGTTCAACCAGCTGTCCAGTGGTTCACCCTTTTTTCTGGAGACACTCGTGAACGGGTGAAACCGTGTTGGTGTGACTGGCCATAACTGGTGTGACGCTCAGAGTCACCGGTGATCACATCTGGGAGCCACCGTGCCAACGTTTCCTTCCAGCTGCGAGCCACGAAGCTGCGCGGATTCGACGTTCAGAATCTGAGGTGGAAACTCATCTCCGGCGGTCAAACACATTCGAAGCATGAGAAAGATCATGGTGTAACACCCAACATTGTAGCTTGTATACTGCTTGGGTCTGTCCGCACTTACCTGGTAACAGTCAGTAAACAAGCAAATCACTATTTTTGAAGAAAGGCCTGCAACTGAACCATCATCATCCACTGTTACAGGATAGACCCAATGTATACATACTACTTGTAGCCCTTTGCATGCACATGTGAAAGACAATGTCGAAGTTGCTTGTTGAGATGATCCTTTGTCAAGGCCATCTCGAAACGTGTCACCCACACCGTGGCCTTGTCCAGGTCCTCGGCCTTGTCGCGAAAGCACGCACTTGGTCGATTGAAGCGGGGTGATGTCGTTTTCAGGTCAGGGACCGTAATCTTCCAGTTCAAGGGACCCGTGATGTCGAATGGAATGGAATTGACATTGACCTCGAAACCATCTGAACCTGCGAAGGCGAAACCAGACACCAAGCTGCTGCGAACCTCCTGGACACCTCTGCACACCGCTGTGAACCGGTCAGAAGCCGCTGCGCTGCGAACTCTGAGGCTTGGGACCACTTCGACGAGGCGACGAGGCGACCACGAGCGACCATGCGGGTCGTGGGTCGCGGAGCGGGTCGAGTGTCCTCGTGGGTGTTTGGGTCGTTGATGGGCAAGTCTATTAGAGAGTTTCAAGAGATGACAACTGACTTTCTTGTGAGCTAGGATTCCCTATAGGATTCCAACCAGGATTCCAAGCATGCTTGATTTGAGGGTGCCTACCAAACTGCCAGTTTAGACAAAATCCAGGTCAAGATTTCTTTCCATGGTCTTGGAAGGCTAGGGTATAGTCATCATAGATGATTTCTCCAGGTTTCAGTTGAATTGAAACTCGACTAAAACAGCAAATACAGTGAAACTGTTCCGGCCTAGTGTGGGGGGAAAAACGACTCGGTAGCACCGCTCAAGATCGCATCACTGAGCCACTGCAGCAGGAATCACAGATACATCACCAGAGCAGTTGGAATCTGTTGGACATCTTTTTGAGGAGTCGCACATACGACGCGCCCACCCGAAGCCTCATTCCTTCCCCCCCCAGTCTCCAAACGTCTCCAAATGTCTTCACCCGGGTGGCGGCCGTGAACCCCGAAAGGTCACCGCGCCGAATCGGCCGGCGCCGCGGCGCCTTCCGCACCCGTCTTTCGGTGGAGTCGGCAGGGAGCCCAACTGCTGGGACACGGCAGCGCCGGTCTTCATCCTAGGCCGAGCCGGAAGTGTTCACCGGGGGGAGGCGAGGTGTTGGAGAAGGTGTTAGAAGGTAAGATGGATGCCACCCCCAAAACCAGGAAGCGAGCTCAGCGGAAGAAAAGACGGCGACGAAGACTTCTTAGTTGTTTATAGAGACAGGTTCCATCTCACGAAATATTTCAAGATTCCATAAGATTCCTACCCTCCTTTTAAAACGCACCACTTTGGTCTTCCAAAAAGGTCGTTGACGCTTCTCCACTCGTTTGGTGTTCTCCGAGGGAGTGTTCACCGGTCCTCTCCTCCGCTGTCCTCGCAGCTGCAGGCGCCGACGGTCAAGCGCACGAGACGCGGCCGACCACCTCGCTGGCGGCCGACTTGGCCAGGCGAGACGGGGGAAGTGGGGGAAGGAGGGTGGGTGTTGAGGGACCAGTTGAGGGATATGCCTTGGGCTCTGGAACTGGAAACTGGTTCTGGAAGTCAGGAACATGGCTGAAAAGGGGAAGATGGAGCTTTCTGGATCGCGACAGATGTGAGTACAGCTCAAACGCATCAGATCGTGGCTGGTGTGACTCCCCAAAGTATCAGAAACAACTGGTTGTTCCATGTTGTTCCTGGATGTTCCTGGTCACCTTATGCTTCCACAAACGTAATAATTATTTGGGACTCAAACCATTTCCAACCATGGTCTTTCTGCAGCGATGCCTTGCTGCCAACAGAGGTTGAAAGACCCTATACGTAGACTATCCCATAGGTACCCCAGTAGGGTCCTATATAAGGTCACTTAACCTCTCTTGGTCCATTGGTGTATCAGTATCAGGTACCGAGAGCCATACCGAACCGACTGACCGATGCAGGCCGTCGAAGGGCGCCGGGCCCTCCGTGAGGCCGGGTGGGCTTGTTTCAGGAATCTCTCTCTTCTATTTTTTGGTGGAAGAAAGGGATCCGGGTAGGGTCAACCTGATTTTAAAAGAGGTCCTGCAAGATGCTACAAGTACTAGAGGTGCCCTTCTCCTCTCTCCTCTCGGACTGGGTGTGCCGATGTCCAGGCGCCAGTCCGAGGAGCGCCCCATCGCCGTCGCGGCGGGGGAGCTCGGTGTGGGGGGATGAAAGGGGAGCAACCCGAGGGTAGGTGAGGGGGGGGGGGGGGTTGCATGATGTGTTGCAGTTCATTAAACCAAAAGTTGCCACCATTGCTCTGACTTGCTGTGGCTTAGGGCTTAGGGCTCATGGTGGAGTGGATCCGAGCGCAGAGACTTGGGTGTTCAATTGCCCCAAGGGGATCGAGAGAGGGTCCAGACAATGTTATACCTGTCTGAGGATGGCTCATAGCTCGCTGAAAGTACTTTGAGAATACTTGAAAGTATATTCGGCCCCCTTTGAAGCCAAAACACATGGTCCTGTCACGGCTTTGGGACGGTTCCAATTCCCCAAACTGCTCAGGCCACAGGCGTTCTGCCGCCCTCCGAGGTGGGTGGGGAGGGAGAGGTGTGATGCTGATGGCTTGGAACATGCGCAGAGCATTGGAGTCATGGGCGCATTGGAAGTTACGCAGTTGGAAGCCCCTGGCTCAAGAGAGACAGTTGTTTGCAGCTGTCTCCTAGGTCATAGGACATCTTCCAAACACCTCTAACCGTTACAACCAGCTTAACACATCCAACCCTACAGACCTTCACATTGCCAGCTGGTCTTCTTGAGATGCGAAAGAAAAGGAACTCAGGAACTCTACAGAGATCTGCACCTCTGCACCTCTGAGTCCTTTCAACTTCGGGTCTCCACAGAGGGGGGTCGATTTTTGGCAGCCGCGCGCCCCGCAACACGCCGAAGTTGCATGGCGCGGCATGGCATCCCAAGCATCTCTGGAGCGAATCGCTTCGGCGGGGCAGGAGGACAAGTTGGATTTGGCACCTGCAAGAGGGATGAAAACGCAACTTGAAACCAAACTTAGGAGTCTGAGAACATCTAATTGATGGGCTTTGTCACTTTTATCGTTTTACCTGCAAGTTCTAGTCAAGGTTTGGTTTGAGACTATCAAATAGATAGATGACCTTCTGCGTTTGAAGCTTTGCTTTTCATCCACAGGCAAACCTGGTTCTAGACACAGCACATGCTGGTTGGGGCTCATTTGCCAAGAGAAGCTGCAGGTGTGTATTGACACATTGGCAGGCCCACAACAAATCGGTGTTGATCTATTTCCTTCTTCCCTTTCATAGTTGTCATCCTTCGCCTCTTCCGAGAGAACGCGGCCTCCTATAGGGGCGGCCACCGTCGCAAACCAAGATGCCATGTGCACCAATCGCTGGTAGCCATTCCTCCCTTTGGAACGATTTGGACGCACTGTAGTACAGTATATTACAACCATTTACATATCTATCATATTACCATTCATAGCATACTAGTATACATACCATTTACAACCATTTACACTGTATATCTATCATATCATCATATCAATCAAACAATCCCACCACCCGGACAATTTAGTTTTCTTTTCCTTGATGGCACAAGTGCATAGTAACGAAAGGTAGCTTCAGCATGCTTCAGCTACCTGGTTCTCCTTGCTTGAGCTAACATGTGTTGTATTCCCTGGGAGTCAAAGACTATTAAAAAATGGTCTTTAGGGGACCTGAAAGGGAACTTCCTTTACTTCAGCCGGTCAAAATATAGCTTTGTACTTCCGTGGTTTGCAGTGAGAAAGCATTCTTTATTTTTGGCGAGCCCTCCTCGTGCTCATGCATCTTCTTGATCTCACCAGGTGCGCTCAGCTTCATCCATCCGAACAGTTTTCTGTCATCCTTTGCTCAATCCTGTCACTGAGGTATAGACCCCCTGCTTACTACCTATACCTACTATATATAGCTACCTTTTCTTGGCCCCCCCATCTCATCTCAAGTTTCCCACCTGCCTTGGCACCTCCAGTTTCAACTGGCCCATGTGAATCCGCCCGGACATCGCGTGTCGCAGGATGGCGAAGATCGCTCGCCGCTGAGTGCCATTTTCCAGGATGTAACCGTGCTACCTTTGGATGAGACCCTGGAATCCCTGCGTGGGCTCGTTTCCGCGGACCTGGCCGGTGGCGGTGAAGAAAGCGAGGACGGGTGGGCCAAAGAAGCAGACTGAGTACTACACAGTACAAACATACAGTAGACCATGTATAGGGCGTTGGCAAGGACCCAGGATTGACTTGAGTGGCGTTGATTTTTTCCTGCATTCTGCACCAGCCTGGGTGTTGGACATTGAGGGCCTTTGAGTCTGTGTTTCCGCTTCAAAGCCAGGAAGAAGGCGCGCGAGCTCCAGAAGGACTTCGCAGAGCTGACGGAAGATGAGCGAGCCATGTTGACGCTCTACACCATCGAGATGTACCCTCGCGAAAAGTCGTTCTATTACCTGATGAATGCAGCCCTTCGCTCAAGTAACCGGCACGAGGCGGTGAAGCCTTGGCGCCATGCCATTTGGCTCCTGTTGATGGCGATGCGAAAGCTTCCGCCCGTGCGTGATCGAGTCCTGCAGCGAGGAGTCAAGAAAGACAGCCGTGAACTGGGAAGCTTGACCCGAAAGGAGAACATGTTGTCCATGATTTGCATGTCAGAAATAATCTGAATGTTCTATAAGCAACGTTCCCTTCCGCAGAAGGATGGTAATTTTGATTGATTCCAACATAACATACGTTTGTTTTGATTCATCCTCCTCTCGTTTTTGAGCAGCCCAGGGAAGCAGACTCGTGAGGGCGCGGAATTCGTTTGGTCTTCCTTTAGCAGCACCACCTCGCACGTCGGCTCACTACAAGCCTTCCTGGGCACAGAGGGCCCTCGCACCAAATGGCTCCTGGAGCTGCGTTCCGACTTCCACGCAGTCAGTATCCAACCATTTTCCCTCTGCCCTGGGGAGTTTGAGATGTTGCTCCCGCCCAACGTCGAATTCCTGGTGAAGTCCACCTACAACCACGGCAACGGCCTGACGGAAGTGCAGTGCATTCAACTCGAAGAGACAGAGCCGTTGATGGACTTCTCGACGAAGGCCCCGGCATGATGTCATGTTTGCGATGAGCGGCAAGAGATGAATGCCAAAACAAGGATAAGGAGATAGATAAGGATACTGTAGTGGATACTGTCCTCATGTCTTCAAGAAAAACAAGGGCCATGTTCCAGTAATGTACTGTTTGGTTTTGAGTTCGTCACCAATTCTGAGCAAGAAACACTGTGAACATGTTGGGCCCGGGCCGTTTGGCTAGCATTGTCCTCGCAGGGTAGAGGTTTTTCTGCGAGCTTGTTGACTCTTCACGCATGTCATAGACAAAGTTTGATCAAACTGCATAGAATGTATAGGCTGATGATGTGGCCGGTGACATTTGTTTTGCAACGCTGTTTGGGTTCCTGTCAAGTGTGGAACACTAGAAGCGTGCAATGAGTTCAAGGACCCAAGGAAGATTCTGCAGGGGGAAGCAATGTGGTTCGCAGAAGGGTGGACTTAAGGTAACACAAACGAATCGAACAAGGTTTCAATCTCCACAGACAATCCCAAATTCTAGCGAGGCTGCAGTTGCCATAGGATGGACATAGGACGATGTGTTAGACAAACCTGTGGTTTCAAAGAGTAGACAAACGATTAGCAATATCCCTACGAGACAGATAGCTGACATGTTCCTAGATCATCCTAGATCGCCAGCCTTTCTGTCTCGGGTTTTACTGCGAAAAACACCCACCTGCAGGGCCAAGGCCAAGCCTATCCCAGTGTGTCGGCGCCCAGCCTCGCAGCTGCGCTGGTGCCAACGCCCAGTTGTGCCACTGCTCCGCTCGAGGCGCCGAATTGCCTTGTGACAAGGGAAACCAGTTCCGGTTACTGTATGCAGGTCCAGTGTAGGTAACTCAGGGAGACTGCGTATAATCGTTTTTAGTGCCCAAGGTTACTGGGATAGGAAGCCCAGACATGAGACACACACACATCAATTACAGACAGGGATACTGTAGAAGGGCAGGATCATGCAAAAAAGCCGGAAACAAGCCAGACGCACCAAGAACAAGGGGAACTGCAACCCCACAGGCAGGAGGGTCACTTGCGCATCGGGGTCACTTGCGCATCGATGGGCAATGATGGTGGGTACTACAGGATTGGCCCAAGGCCACATCATCACGACACACACACACACAGTTCTTTATGATCTAAGACTGGCCATTTCTCTGTGATCTAAGGCTTGCCACACACTTCTACCTGAGATGTGGTAGTAGTAGTAGTAGTAGTAGTAGTAGTAGTAGACAACACCAGACAATACCAGACGCACAAGCGATCCAAAAACGCGACGCACAAGCGACCCAAATCGCGCTTCACAAGCGACGCCCCGCCCAACACCACAGCCCCAGTTTCCTTGCTCTCCTTGTTGCTTCCACTGTCATGGCAGTCCACAGAACAGCAAGGCCAGCCAGTCTGCATAATGTCACAGGGCCAGTGGCCGGAGCCCACATAGTCAAGACACGTGTTGCTCAGAAGAGTTTTTCTCAATCGAGCCACAGCTGGAAGAGGGTTCCGCAACACACACACTTGTGTCATCTTGTGTCAGGGTTGCGGAGCTTCTTGCGGACGAACATTTGCATGTGAAGCATACACAACAACACTGCGGACTTTGAGGTAAAACACCGAACATGTGCCTGTTTGTCCTTCTTGCAGCCCGTCCTTAACCCTCCTTGCCGCCAGGATCTAAATTCAACAGCAGGCTGTAAATTAGCTAAATTGAGGTCACTGATGATGCACATGACATAATCATAAACAACAACGTTCGAGGGTGATGGTGGTGAAGGACATCTCCTACACAGGCCGCATAACCTTGGAATTTGTCAGTGGCCTTGACATGTAGGTTGATTGGCTGGCCATTGGAAAACAAGGGGGCGGAGACGTTGGTGGCACGTTCTACAACAAACAGGAGATGTTGACATTGTTTCAGTGTTTTCAAATCATGTCAAAGCTGCAACATAGATTCCAATCAAGTCATGTAGCCTCAAAGACGCGTCGTTTGCTTGTTCCAAAGGAGTGCTATCAACATGCCTTGAGCAAAAATCCAAACTATGCCCCTGCCTGGAACGGTCTCGGGGTCATGCACGGGGGCAAGGTTGGTGGCATACACTTTTCGGAGAAGGAGT
>CAXAMN010025583.1:1377711-1389943 GCA_963970005.1 Durusdinium trenchii
TTTTTGCAATGATTGGCTATACTTCTTTGAGAAGGCGTGACTGGATTGAAGAGTTGCTTTGCAATTAAATGTTGTCATGGTTTCATTAACTATTGTTGTGATTGCCATGAGTTGCGGCACAGGTTGCATTATTTTTAGGTTGAGTCTTTGAACCTGTCATACATTCTATACCACTGCTCACCGCTCGTTTGTTGAAGGTATTGTATGTTCTTGTTCGGCGCAGAGTTCATGTGCTATGGATTGCTGGTAATCACATTGACCTGTCGAATGTTGTTTTGACATGGTTTTTGTTGGATAAAGTTGTTAGCGTACACTTTCGAATGTTGTCTCGCCGCTCGATTGTTGAAGGTATAATATGTTCTTGCTTGGCGCGGAGGTCAGGCGGAATGGATTGTCAACGGGCTGTGCGCCAGAACTGCGAACTGTTTGGTTATGATATATGTGTGAACGTTGAACGACCAACCCAATAGACCTCCAATGCAACTTACAGTGAGGGTTGCCAGGAGTGACTCCTATATCGGCTCATGTCTCATGCCAGGAGTGACTCCTGTCGGCGCTTGCAGACCATCTCACATTGAAGTACTTGAGTACTTGAAGTACTGTATGCGTTTGCAAGGGGTTTGTTTCATAAACCTATAAATGTTATGTTGTTTGACAGTCATGTCGGCCTATAGTCAAATGCAGTCTTCACCTCTGCTGCTGGCGAGCTCACAGGCCCAGCCAGCCCACTGCCTTGGAACGTGGACCCTGAGGCGCGCCTCAGTGCACTGAAACCATGAACTGAAACCATGACCTCGTGTGAGGTTTGTGCCAATGGCTGTTGTGTCCCTCCTCAGCTGGATGGCTCACATTGGCGCTTGTGGCTGCACTGAACATGTATAGTGAACATATGTGGCATCACTTACGCGTACACGTTCATCATTGCGCACACTGTAGTCCTATGTATTCAAAACCAGTAGTACACACACATTGTAGTCCTACGGACCATGTATTCAAACCCGGGTAGTCAATATATTCTCTATATATGCCATGTGTGATGAGCCGAACCCAGCATGGAGCGCTGACGACATTGAGCTTGATGACGACTGGGGTGAGTGGGACGAGTCAGGACATAAGGCGCGAGTGGGTTGGCTGGAGTGGAGTGAGGTTGATGTGCTCGGGTTCACACTTTGGTCAGGGCTTTGATCGAACTCAATTTCCACATGTGTTTCCACCTGTGCCACCGGGCGTGCCAGACTCTTGCGGTGCATGTCAGCCTGTGATGCTGTGTTCATGTGAAGAGTGAACGTGTTGTAACGAATAGTGAACGTACTTGTTTCATGTGGCGCCAATTGATCTCAGGATGGATATCGAACCGAGGCTCGCATTGAGATCATAAAACAAGTACTTGCACATTTGTGTTCATGTGGACCACATCATGTGTGTGGTACCTGTGCATGAGATGCAGGGGGCTGAATGGCCGCGCGTGTCAGACTTTGCAAGACCACCGCCGCCACCGCCTGTACCGGAGCCTGCTAAACCACCGGAGCCTCGTGAGCCACCCCCATGGAAGTTGAACACTCCAGTGGCTGCTCGTGCTTTGAATGAGTCTTGGCAACATAGTTCACCGACACTTTATCAATCATGGCAACTTGTTTGGTTAAGCTTCCTCGCGTGACATTGGCTATATGTGGACATTGCATTTGGCAAGCACGTAATTGGTCAGATCAAAGCGAAGCCTATGCCTGGCAAGAAGCGCAAGATGCTGACTGACACATCGCAGCAGGCCAACCAACATTATTGCAAAGGAGTGTCGCACACGCATTGCAACCTGTCATCCAGTGGCCTGACAGGTGCGACATGCATCAGCTCCACATTCTGAGCTTGCATCGAGCTGTGTAACATGCAGTGTACGGTCACCTCAGGCGGCAGTTTGCCTATACACGCGAACACTCTTTTGAATGAATATGTGTGTGAGTGATGTGAGTGCTTTGTTTGTGAATGTGATTGAACATATGGTGTTTGTGTCATTGTTCAGGCAAGCACTACCACGCTCAGTGTGAGGGACCCCCCTAGGCCTCAAGGATATCAATGGTTGGATGCCTTTTACACGGTCCACGGCAAGGTGGGACGGCTTCGTGCAGAGTCTGGGCAGGGAACCACTTCAGGTTTCACTATGGCGTTGTTGCTTGCACGCAGGATGCCACGCCTCCCACAGGGTCGGCCTTGACGCCGGCCTTTCTGCAGGACTTGGCGTACAGGAGCATGGAACTGCAAGCAAAGGCCACTTGCGATGTCACGTTGGTGGTCCTGCATAGCCATGTCTTGCGCAGGCCATGCAGGAGGAGGCCACCCGTTGGAATGCTCCTGAGGAGGAAGAGGTGCAGGATGAGGCTCCTGAGGGTGTGGTGATGTGGCATCATGGCAAGAAGGACACCTGGCATGGGAGGCAACACATGCTTCTGCAATAGTGTGGAATGTTGCAGACACATACATACATTGCTTCAGGTCTATCATGTACAGACTCACCTATGTGCCCAATTGATCGCCCAAGTGATCGCTCAAGCTCAGGAGTGCTGGCTGGGTAATGGCTTGGTATTGATTGACAGAAAGCTGATCCCAGAAGCTGACGTCCCGGCCTACCGCGCTCGCTCAGTGGCACGTTTGACCTCTACAAAAACGCTGATGAAGGCCTCTCGGTGCGCGTGCTCCTAGACTAGAAGCTCACGTTGTCTTGTTTCAGTGCGCAGTGTGGTTGATTGAATGGCCTGAGTTGTTTGTGCTTTCGTACAGGACGCTCAGAAGGACCTGCGCAGCGTTGAGGATGACGTCCCTTAGCTCAATGTTTGCTTGCGTGCATGCAATTCACGCAGCACATCACTCCATGTGTGTGTTTTGTGGTCCCCGATTGCAATGACGTTCTTCACCGCTCTGAGGTAGCCAGGGGAAGCGGGCTGACGAATGAGGAGCGGCGGGAGACTATCACCGCTGTGAAAGACATGGCACGTGCCTTGAAGGACGTTGTGCAGAAACACAGATAGACCTGCAGCCAGCCATGGTGGACATGTGCAACTATGAACTCAACACTCAACCCTCAGCATCAACCCTCTCACACATTCATTTATGCAAATGTGCACACTCTCATATCAATTTACACCCTCACTTAGAAGATGGCAGGCTGCAGGTATAATCGTGGCCATCAATATAATGATGGGCCACCTCCTTTTCACAACCACTCCAATGTGCAGGGACAGTGACTGGCTTGGTGAATCAGTTTCACAAAGCCCAGGCGTATCACATGAGCCTGCAGGAGTCACTCCCGGCAACCCTGCGGCAGTCCCAGCTGTTCTCAGTTGGGTGACAGCCGCACGGAGTTGCTCCTGGCCAGGCACCCATATATGCGGCAGTCCCAGCTGTTCTCAGTTGGCCGACAGCCGAACAGGAGGTGCTCATGGCCGAACAGTCCACTGCCGTACAGCTTTTCGCAGCTGAGCGACTGAGACCCAGAAAACGCGAGGCTTGCGTGTCCATGCATGGTACATATGAGTGCAAGTTCATCCGCTGTGGTGGAACAGGTGTTTTTGTTTTGTGAACCTGTTGTACCGCCTGTGCTCACGCGTTCATGGTTTTCGAACAAATCCTCTGCCGCCCTGCCCACAGGTTGGTTCATCATCATCGAAGCTGGTACATGCCCCAGGCGCGCCTTGCGTGTGGTGATGCCAGTCATGACTTGCCTCGACGTTGTCATTGGTGACACACAACACTAATGCAAGTGCATCTTTGTGAAGCTTGATGTCACCTACCAGTCGAAGAAGCACGATGTGTGAGCACAGACCCTCACTATATAGCGTGGCCCAAGTATATTCGGTCATGTGTTTGAAACGCGCAACTCATTGACTTAGGGTTGCACATCGTGGTTGTTTATGTGTTTATAGTTGCAAGACCCCATTGGAACAATCAATAATGCTCCACCTAGGCACATGTTTCACAAATTGTAAATTGGTTGACACGCCTGTGCACATTAGGTCATGTGTGTCGGGGCTCAGTATATAGTGGACTGGTTGTGCCCTGCCCATGTGCGCGCGTTCAATCCAGCATGGCCACCCCAGCAGAGAGTCTTGCGTTGCAAATGGTACAATGTGTTTCTTGTTTGAGGGTGGTTCTTATTTTGTCTTCATGGTCATTAAACCTGATGTTGGCAACGGATACATATGTATAACCATATATAGCCGATATTCACGGTTACACTCGTATACATTTGATGGTTGTCAGTTGTCAGCATCAGGAGGTTGAAGAAAAACATAGAGGAGATTCAGAAGTTCCTCCATTCCCAGCCGGGCAAGCCCAGGTTCAACGAGATGAGGGCTGCCCAGGCGAAGCAGCTGTGTAGGAGCATTTCCGAAAGTGGCCTGACATGGAGCGGCCTCACAGAGGTCAGTGAATTGTTATGCTCGTCTGCGGTGTGGACACCGGAGCAGGTGGCGTCATTCCAGGACGCGGTGAGCGCACTTGCCATTGAAGAACCCACACAGCCAGGTTTGCGCCGAAGCAGACCGCCTCAGACCTGCAAGCACTTTGCGCCGTTTCTCACAACAGAAGATGTGCTGAAGTTGAAGAGCTCTGACATTCCGGCCAGCTCAAAGGTCGATGTGTTGGTCATCAGATGTGTTCCCAGATTGCACTTCCTTCCAAATGTTTGTACTGCATGTGTGTGTATCATTTATGCACTGATGCGCACCATATAACAACATCAAAATAGTTTTTTGTAGTGTTTGAAGTTTATATAAACCTATCCCAGTTCCTGTCAGGGTACTTGAGCGAATTATAGGTCATATCAATTAGTATTCCTGGGCATAGATGTTCATAGTCGTTTTGTGATTTGCGCCAAGGTATCTATTGGCCTGAATCTTCCAACGGAACCCACGATCAGGGAAGTGTTCAGGGCTGGAGTAGCCCTGGGTTTGCAGTTGCCAAGGAAGCGGACAGAGCAGCTGGCATTGCTTGATCGCTTCAAAAAATTCTTGAAGTCACAGGTCCGAAACAGCGGGAAGGTTCCAGGCGAGCAGCTCGTGCGTGAGTTTCCTGAGCGACCAGACTCTCTGCCGGAACAATGGAAGATAGGGTACGAAAAGGAACCATCGGCAGGTGTCATGCTGGAGGCTAAGCACATGATGCCCGAGTACACCATTTCACTGAGGAGCAGCGACAAGCATGTGCAGAACGAAAGGGCAGAGGTTGAACACCCTGCAGTCACGACAGGTGTGTCTTCAATGGAACGTGCGATGCGCATGATGGCTGAGATGTTCCAAGGTGTACTGAATAAGAACACAGATGATACTGGCTGCAATCTGACCATGACAAAGCCGAGAGGGAGGAGGCCGCTCATGTTGCAAGATGCAGAAGAACACGACACTCCGACATCGGCTCGAGGATCGCCTCCGGAACCATCACCTCGAGGATCGCCTCCGGAACCATCACCTCGAGGATCGCCTCCGGCACCATCACCTCCGGCAGCATCGCCTTCGGCAACAGCCACCGCACAGACGGCAGGCATGCGGCTACCGACAATAGACGTTGAAGAAGATGAAGAAGATGCTGCAGAAGCCGATGCTGCAGCGTACAGGGCTGCCAAGATGAAGCGTCCAGCCGCAGCTGCGAAGCTTCCTGGCGCTGCGGGCGCCAGAAAGAAGTCGAAGCTTGCGAAAAGAGTCGCTCCTGCAGCTGAGGCAACTGGAGGGGTCCAGAAGCCGAAACTGCCCAAAGAGGTCGCTCCTGAGGCAACTGGAGGGGGCCAGAAGCCACCGCTGCCGAAAGGAGTCGCTCCTGCAGCTGAGGCAACTGGACGGGTCCAGAAGCCGAAGCAGCCGAAAAGAGTCGCTCCTGCAGAGGCCCGGCCGGCAAAGATGGAGACGGGCGATCCCACAGTCTTCTACAAGGGAGGCAAGATTCACCGGAATGAAAAAGCGACATGTTTCAGAGTCTTTATGTCTGAAAAAGACAAATGTGACAAAAAGATCGCGTGGAAGACATGCGGCGAAGATGCTGCTTGGGAGAAAGCATGCAAACTTTTGGAGGACAAGTGATTGTGCCGTTGTCGCAGTGGAGAAAAACATGACGTGGCAATGCTTGAATACCTTATGGTTCAGGTTATTCAGGACATCACGTGTTTGCTGTGTGCTGCGCTGTGGCTTTTGTTCGCATCTATCTATATATATATATACGCAGCCATTTTCAGTTGCCAAGCTGAATGTTTCTTTGTTCTTTCTGTTTCAATCCTCGACCTGTTTGCTGGCCGGAGTTGCTCCTGGCAGCGCTAGAGGATTGAAACTCGAACGGCTTCATCAAAGGAATGCCAGTCCAACCCATATATATACGTTCTTTTTGTTTCAATTCGCACTCTGCTTGCCTGCAGGAGTCTCTCCCGGTATAGCGGTAGCGTCAGATGATCAACTCTTTTGGCAAGAGATGTAACTATGATCAGTTCTCATAGTGATATATATGGTGAAGCAAATCATGACCAATGCTCATGGTGCAACACATCGCATCAAGGCTGAAGAATCACATTATTTGTGAGTTTCGGAGTCTCTGCAGGCATGGTCGTTCTGCAGCGATGGCGCCCAAGACACTTTCGGATGTCAGTGGAAACAAATTCGTTTCCTCCAGCGCTTTGAGCGTTGTGCTGACCAATGTCAAACACAATCCTGACCTCCTGAAGCAGGGCCTGACCCGGTGGAGCCTTAAACGCAAACGGGTGGCTGAATTAGCTGCTTGGCTGGTACTTCACAATTGCAGTTTGCATTTTGTTGTTGAACAAATAACTATAGTTCTGCGTAGTTTTGGTGTATAAACAACCATGTTATACAGCTGCTTCGTGAGCTTGAGGATATTACCGGCCCCCACGGGCACTTGATTCGAGAGATCACCTTCACAATGACGAAAGGTGCTCCTTTGAAAGTGCCATACATCGACCCGGTCAGCTGGCTTGACCACATACTCCAGCAGAGTCCAGCCGTACATCAAGTATATTTGCAGAAGCTCACGGAGTTTCCTCCAGAGCAGGCAGAGTGGCGAGTGGTGATTTACACCGACGAGGTGACCCCGGGGAATCCTCTGAAGGCCCGGAACAAAAGGAAGGTTTGGGCAGTGTATTGGTCCTTCTTGGAGCTGGGGGAAAATCTCTGCAACGAATTGTTTTGGTACACCTTCCTGGTTGTGCGCTCAGATGAGGTTTCTTCTGCCAAGAAGAAGAGGAAACGTCATGCAGCGCCAACCATTGCAGATGGCATGTCTCAGGTTTTCCGGGAGGTGATCAAAGTTTTTGTTGACGGAACGTCGTCGCTGATCCACGGGAAGATCATGCATGCCCTTGATCGATTGCTAGTTGCAAAGCCAAGGGTGCTAATCGGCGACGAACCGGCGATCAAACACTGCATCGGTCACAAAGGAAGTGCTGGGAACAAACCCTGCCTTCTTTGCAGGAACTGTGTGAACTTCCGGTCAGACCTGTGGAGACACCACCCGGAGCTGGTTGCACACAGCGCCCACCGCTTTGAAAGCTTCCGTGCTGCCAGCAATACGAGCATATGGTCAGGCGTGAATTTGCTGAACAGCCGGAAGGACATTTTGACCAAAAAGGAGTTTGCAGAGCTGGAGCAGTCCATTGGTCTCAACTGGACACCGCGCTCTGTATTGTGGGATGAAAACTTGCGTAGTGTTTTCAAACCAGCGGAGATGATCCAATACGATTGGATGCATGTGTTTTTGGTACAGGGGTTGTTCCAGCTGGAGATCAACTTGGCACTGGGCAGGTTGTCCTCCAGAGGCTTTTCTTATGAACGCATTCACCCGTTCCTGATACCTGGCCGATCATTAAGCAAAGGTGTGTGTGTGTTCGCAACTGCTTTTGGCTACTGCATGGTCCCTTTGCTAAAGCAAACCTCCGTAACATATACATATGTATTTCACTCCAAGTAGTATAATGAATAAATACATATGTATCATCATCAACCGAAATCGTATCATCACTCCAACTATGTATTTCAATGCATATGTATATCAGGGCTGGTCACAGGAGCATCGCCCAGCAAAGTACATGACGCCCAAAGCTGTTTCCTTTCCTTTCAATCTCCTTGCAAGGAGCTCACTCAATTGGCCAAAAAGGATGGAACGCAACCACATTGGGGCCTTCGAGTTTGAAGGCGATTCGTTTTCATGCACAGCATCAGACGGCTTGGGCCTTTATGCTGCCTTGAGATCTTATATGTTTGAATTGGGTGTTCATTCTGAAGGAGGCCCTGACGCCGATGTGGCCAAAAGTTTTTTGACGTTGATGGATTTGATTGAACTGTTGCATATGTCAATGAGAGATGCCGTGGACGCTGGTCGGTTGGAAACTTTGACCCAAACATATTTGAAGAGGTTTGTGAAGGCCCATGGGCACGAACCTGTCGTCCCCAAGCATCACCTGATGCTTCATTTGGGGAAGTGCCTGAGGGATCAGAAATTTATCCTCAGCTGCTTTTGCCACGAGAGACGGCACAAGGAGATAAAGAGGTATGGAGACAATTTACACAACACTGGGCCATGGTTTGACAGAAAAATTTTGGAGGAACTTCGGCAGCAACGGTATGTCACATGTTTTTATTGACGCTTATATCTATCTTTCTATATATATATATATGTATGTCCTTGTGGTGTTCCACATTGTTGATTTGGTGTGTTTTATGACCATTGGTTGGCTTACGTGTTCTTTGGGGTTCCACACGAACCATGTTGCGTCCAGCGCAGGAGATCACGCTATCGCAGCTGCAGAAGCTCCAAGCTCTTGACCCTTTACAAGACACCGTGTGCTACTTGGAGCCACCTCTGCGAGCGGCTCCTGCAAATGCGGGTTTTGAGTCCACATCGAGAACTGCAGTTCTTATTTCCGGTGCATATTGCATGGCTGGAGACGTGGTCTTGTTCGAGGATCCTACGGATGGTCAAGTCAACTTTGGCAAAGTTGAGATGCATGCTTTGCAAAATGGTAAGGCTTTCACATGCGTGTCGGTGTGGCCAGTGTCAGGGGTGAATGAACTGCGTCCTGACAATAGTCAGAAGTGGTATCCAACAACATGCGTGAATGGCTGCCTCATTTGGCACACTTTGCCAAACGGAGTCGTAAAGATTGCGCCTCAAAAATTCTAACGGAAATCTTCGACCTGTTTGCTGGAAGGAATTGCTCCTGCGCAGGATTGAAGTTGTTTGCTTTGTTTCACGCAATCCTCGACCTGTTTGCTGAAAGGAGTTGCCACTGAGGGGGGCGCCGCACAGGGGACGCATCATACAGCTCAGACATGTTCAGACATGTTTACGTTTATTTTGTTTGTCTGTTTCATTCCTCGACGCTATCAGCAGGAGGTGCTCCCGGTACCTGAAAGGAATGAAACTTTGGTGGTTTTAGTCCCTGCAGGCGCCCCTCCGTGTGCACTTCTCAGTACGATCCAGGACGTGTTAAATGTGCGGGCGCGACTTGTGGAATTAGCATATAGCTCTTCTCACAGCAAAAGGGAGGGAACCAGAGGGCTGAAGAGGAACCAAACCTGAGGGATGCAGAGGGCTGAAGACACCAGAGGGCTGATTGTTTTGATCCGGAGCCCGAATACATTATATATATATATACATACTGTATATATATACATACTGTATATATATACATACTGTATACTGTATATACATACTGTACCACACCTGTATATCCCACCATACGATTACTGTATATACATACTGTATATACATACTGTACCACACCTGTATATCCAACCATACGATGGAATGGCACGAAGCGTTCAGGCCTCCAACGACGACATGGAGTTCACGGGTTCTATTCGCCGATCCTGTACACGCGAACACTCTTTTGCAGGCTTCTAGAGAGGCGCTCGGGATTCGGGATACAGCGGCAATGTATATATATATATAACACTTGCATGTAACCAGGCAATTGATTTGGTAGGATGGAATGCCTATATGGTTTGGGTGATCTTTCTTGCCATCTACCCTTCAGGGTATATACCGTTCCAACCTGCTCATCCATTATAGTTCCATCCCACCGAGCACACCCCGCGTCGTTCCGCTATAGAGCGCACTCGGATATAGCCTGGCACTGCCAGGCTATATCCAACGCAGACATGACGGAGACATTTGCGGAGGCCGGCGACCGGGAAATTCATCTATGCCAGATTCTTCTACACAGATGTGACCTATAGTAGACACATATTTCGTTTATACGTTTGTTCGTTTGTGATTCTTTTTTTGTGAGTGCGTTGTGCGTTCATGTCATTGAAGCCCTTGCGAGACACAATTGTGTGTTTCCTCAATTAAACATCGAAACGTATATACATAGCGCTTCATTAATTGAAACGTTTGTCAGGAGAGGGTCCATGATTATATAGGCTTCTGTTTGGTCGCAAGAACCACGTTTTTTGGCCGCACCAGGATTCTAATGCTCATTTTTGGGATCACTGTTCTTAATAGTTTACATATATAGGATGTTCCTTGCTGTTGGATATATAGTAGTTCTAGAATTTCAGATATACACAACAAACCGCAAATGCCAAGCCCTGCCAACCAGTTTGCAGTGATTTGTTTCATCCGTTGTTCCATCCCACCGAGCCGAGCACTTGCCAGGAATGACGAGTCTGATGATGCAGCAGAGAGAATGAAAAAAAAACGTGCGGCGACCGGGAAATTCATCCATGCCAGATTCTTCTACGCAAGTGTGACCTGTTTATGTGGTTTTTTCGTTTGTGTTTATGTCTGTTTTGTTTGTGTTTATGTGTCATTGAGACCCTTGCGATACACGTGTTCTAATTGTGTGGTATAATGCAACAGTGTTTCCTTGCACCGGCTCGCTGACACAGGTTATAACAGGCAGTATAGGTGGATTCAGGGCATGGCAGATTGACATCGATTGGTGTGTTGTATCGTTGTGTTTTATCTTGAACGCTCTAAAGTTTGATTATCTAACATCCGGAAGTGATTTTTCCATGTATATCAATGCTGAACTGCGTCAATGTTCAGTTAATTTCATCCGACAGTTTTACAATGCCCAGGCCAAATCCAACTCACGGGATGCGGATATATGATTTCATTTCATGCAGTACTCCATGGCACAAATCCAATTCCAACGTCGTATACTATAGACTGTGGAATTGCTTGCGTGGAATATAGCCTTCTGTTTGGGTATTCGACGTGGCATCATACTTTGCAAGAACCACATTTTGTGGTTGCACATGGTGGCACATAAGCGCGCAGAGTTTAATATCATTATTTTTTTTAAAGATCACTATTCCTAATATGGTTCCACTGTATATGTACGTTGTGTTAAAACTTTAATTCTTACTAACATTTTTTCTATATGTAGGACGTTCTTTTGGATCATTATTACTAACATTGTTTTCTATACGTAAGATGTGTTTTATTTTTGAATATAAACTGTATATGCACCATGTAGTTTTTTTGGAATCACTCTTCCTAACATGTTTCTGTATGTGTTACTTTTTGTGTTACTCTTCCTCATATGGTTTTAATGTATATATTGTGCGATGTGTTTTTGTTTGTGATCACTCTTCCTGATTGTTTTTCTATATGTATTGGTTGGATCACTCTATATATGTTTTCGAAAAGGATATAGCACTTCCAATGGTTGTTTGTCATGCTCATGGAAGGGTCAAAAGCCTTGAATATATACCCAAAACGCCACTGCAACCATTGCGTTGCGGGTATATATTAAACATAATCAACAGCCGAAAATATATTTGTGTTCCGCTTTTTGTAGCTCTCACAATGTGTTTTTTTGCGTTTTTTGATTTATGGTTATCGCAAACCAATATGTTTATCTTAGTTTTCGTTCCACTAGTGTTATGTTTTTTGTTTTTTTATATACAGTATCAGCACTTTTGGCGCGTCATAAGTCCAACTTGTCGAACTTAGCCAAGTGATTTTTTTTGAACATGTTCTACTTAGTTGCACTTAGCTATGTTGGACTAAGTTCGACCTAAGTACAACACGTTGAACATAGGCCACTTGGCTAAGTCCAACTAAGTTCAACACTAAGTTCGACGCTAAGTCCGACTAAGTTCGACTTAGTATGTAGGCTATGTTGGTTAGTAAGTGCACTTATAAGCTGGACAACCAGGCTATCTACTTATAACCCCAACCGCACACAGCTGGTCCTGGTACAACCTTGCAAGCTGTTGCGATGGCGGCAAAGTTG
>CAXAMN010025583.1:1399303-1455131 GCA_963970005.1 Durusdinium trenchii
TGCCAGCCTACAGGCCTAGAAGTTGCTCCAAATAGCTGAGGTAATGACCTTTTTTAGGACTTGCGGAGCTGTAGGTTGCCAGCCTACAGGCCTGGAAGTTGCTCCAAACAACTGATGTAATGACTTTTTAGCACTTGCAGAGCTGTAGGTTGCCAGCCTACAGGCCTATTCGTTGCTGAAAAAATCTGCTGTAACTGGTGCAATGACTTTTTTGCAGTTGCAGGGCTGTAGGTTGCCAGCCCACATGCCTAGCAGTTGCTCCAAATCACTGATGTAATAACTTTTTGGCACTTGCAGAGCTGTAGGTTGCCAGCCTGGGCCTAGGGCCCAGGAGTTGCTCCAAACAGCTGATGTAAGGACATTTTTGCACTTGCAGAGCTGTAGGTTGCCAGCCTACAGGCCTAGAAGTTGCTCCAAATAGCTGAGGTAATGACTTTTTAGGACTTGTGGAGCTGTAGGTTGCCAGCCTACAGGCCCAGAAGTTGCCTCAAATAGTCGATGCAATGACTTTTTGCTCTTGCAGAGCTGTAGGTTGCCAGCCTACATGCGTGGAAGTTGCTCCAAATAACAGATGTACAGGATTTGGCTTGGCAGCTATTTGCATCTATTATTGTATAACTGTGAGTTGCCAGCAAACAGCCAGAAATACAATTATTGTATGCTACCCGCGAACCTATTAGTGAGGGAAGCAACGAAGTTCAGACTAACTACCAGTCAGGAACTCTTCCTGCTTTGCCAGTCATCCACATTTTAAGACTTAGATGTTCTATGATGTTGAGAACCATCCACACACACATCCTCCTTGTCCCGACCTCGTGCCCAAAATCCATGCGGATGGTTCCTTACGAGACCTCCCTCCCATGAAAGGGTCCTGGCCCACGGCCCCCGCGTCAAGATGATGTGGAAGGAAAGGCAGAAGACCTTCCGAGTAGGCCGAGACAGGACCCACGTAGTAGTCGAGACTTGGGATCTAAGGACAGTTAAACCGTAAGTCCATTCAATTTCCTTAGGCCTTAGTGGTGTTTAGTTTGTTTGTATGACCAACTCGAGTAGATTGAGATCCAACTGACCGGTATGGGAATCCTGTCATCCCCTCACACGACCGACCGATGAATGGACAACAGGGGATGCTGGTTTTCGAAGACCAGACTTTGGTTAAGGCATGAGATTTCAAAAAGAGTAAGGTGTTTAGTCCCCAAGTGAGTGGATAATGGCCACCCCTATCCTCCATTAAGCACCCCTTCGTGACTCCTGGTATGTACTTATTTGGTGACCTTGGAAAATCACATTCAGTAGGATGACAGTGGAATATGTGCTGCGTTGGCTAAGCTTAGCTTAGGATCCCATGGTAGGCTGCGTCCTGACGCTCCCAAGTTGCACCAGATGAAGGGTTAGTTTCTGCAGCTTCCATTGCGGACAGCGCCGGCGGTTGATGAACTTGACCATGCACACACACAAGCGGGGAGATGCTCAGGAGGTTTGGGCTTCTATGAATACTGAAGGATGATCAATGGCTTCTATAGGCTTCCTAGTCCTACAAAGGACATGACAAGGGCATGTGGGGAATCCATGGGCAAACTTGTTTCCGGGCAAGTTTATGACACGGAAATGGAGGGGGCAGTGCAGGGAACTGGTGTGAGGGGAAACCCGCAGAAGGGGAGCCACATGTTATTGACATTTTTGTTTGATGGCTTTGGGCAGTTTGTAACTGTATGATCGTGAGCATAGGGTGACGCCTCCTTGGTAAAGATACTTGGAAAGTCGGAGACTGTTTGCGAAGGCTGGAACCTCTCCACCGGCTGGGAATGGGGAGGGCAGGAACCTTGCCATACAAGGCTCAATCCAACATCCATGCTTTTGGTACAGTTTTTTGCTACCAAGCCTTTGAGGCCTATACATCCTACTTAGCGTTTAACATCGTTTAGCTATGTTTGTTTAACTATTTTCTTCGGCGCTTGAACCCTTTGATTGGTGTGCTCGATTGTGCTCTCGTTGTTGTTCTTGGAATGCTGGGCCGCAGCCGGGGTGCCCAACGTGTGCAGTGGTGGTTGGTAGTCTTTGGTCCATGAGTAGAGTGGGCGGCTCCCAGTAGTTGCAGTTCCATCAAAGGGACCAACTAGGATATGATGTTTGGTCTATGAAGTTGTTTGTTGCGCTTCGGAGAACCTCCAAAGCATCCTGGTCGTGTTTGGGATCGGCGGGATTCATCCACGGATTTTAGCGATCTGTCAATGTGTCTTGCTGGGGATCGTTCCGAAAGCTTGGCCCTGCAAGAACTCTTGCCTTGGCACTTCCCTGAAAGAATGATGCGGACAACCAAACCATGATTATTGTTTCAGGGAGGGTATGTATATAAATCCATTCTGAGCGTTCAATTCGCAGAAACTGGTTTGAGCACCACCCATTTGAAGCACGGAGGCCTCGGTCATCAATCTTCTTTGGCAACATATTTGCACAAAATCTGTGCCACAAAATCACACAAAGACACATCACCACGATCCGGCTGGATCGGGGAAGACCAGAGCCGCTTCGAGCTCCGGGGTTCCCGAGGTCGATGGACCAGCCGGGCTCGTTGGGCCGAAAAAACGGGCTGCGACGTGGGGGCCGAGCCCGTTGGGCCGAGCCCGTTGGGCCGGGCACGAGAGGAGAGGAGAGGGCACCAAACAGTCAGATGCCATCGGATTGATGCGATGAAGGGCTTTTTCGAAACGACACTCTTTTTTGCCAACATGTTGCCAAGCAACTGGGGGTATGGCGGGGGTGCTTGGAGGAGAAATACTCCACGGATGCTTAGTACGTGCATGGAAGATAGTTTAAGAATGTGTTTGACAGACGATTCTTTGCCGCAGGTATCGGATACCCCCCCACTGGCTGGGATGATCGAGAATGATCTATAGGCACTGTTTGTGTTTTGAACTGGCCTTGTAGCTGCCATTTGGCTCTCGAGCACAGCAAACAAATTACCAAATGAGTACTTTTCATGTGTGGAGCTTGGGTTGGTGTCGTGCCCCCTGTGCACTACACTAAAAGGTTTTGCTTCTGGGGGCAGCGCCCTTGCACTCGGACGTATGGATCGGGCAGTCAGATGCCTCGCCAGTGGCTCAACTAGTAGGATGATTCTTCAAGTCGCCCAAACTCTCAAGGTCAAGAAGTTTGTTTGGGTTTTGGGGCCGTGTCCCCTCCCCCACAGCCCACCTGAAACACTCCAACTTGCACCAGACGATTTGAGGCCGAAATAACTTTGGTTGCGCCCCAAGCCCGTGAGTGAGTTGTCCCTCAGGCCATCAGGGTTCTTTTGTTTCAAGGCTTTTCCTCTTCCTATAACAGGACAGCTAGACCATTTAGCTACTATAGATTCCATTCTTTCCCCAGTTCTCGCTGTTGACTTCGCTGTTCAGAAGAACTCCACCTACCCAAGAGCAAAGACTCCCACTCCACGCGGCCCCTTCTTCCGCGCGAACCTCGCGTCGTTGAACCCCCGCAAACCCCGCCAGCGCCTCCCCTGCCATGGGCGTGTGGGGCACGCCTGCGCCGGGCGCGGCGGGTGTGAAGAGACCCGGCCAATGAGCCTGGCGCGACGCTTTCAGCTGGCGAGGAGGGTCTGCCTCACATGCCGAGAGGACGGGAGAGGGAGGGGTCTAACGTCTAAGACATTGGGATGGAGTGTTGTTGAAGCCTTAGGACCAACTGATGCATGATGTATAAAATATCCCTTAGCTACCGATCTCATAAAACGCCTAGGCAACCTGTTGATCACCTTTTCCGGGCTTTCGCACGTCTTCGTTCCCCTTTTCTTGCCCGACACCTTCGTTGGAGGCCAAAGAAGAGACCCTTCCCAGCAACAGCCGCATGCGTTGCTCGACAGTTTGAGTGCTGATTGTTCGGAGCGGCCGGCGGCCGTTGCCGCTGGGGCCCAGCCCGGGCCTGGCTTTTGGCCGCAAAGGCCCAGGAAGAAAGAAGGATTTGGTGGACGTACGGTCGAGAGTCGAGGTTTGCGAATTGACCACTATATATATATATATCTCTCTCTCTCTCTATGTTGGTCGTGGTTCTTATCAAACATTCAGACTCAGAATCACACCAAGCGACCTCAAAACAGGGCTGGTTTGTTGTTCGTCTCAGCTCCTGTCCTGTCGCGTCCCAGCGCCGTCCCCGCCGGTCCCGCTTATCGCCCAGACGTCTCGTCGGTCGTGTCGTGTCTCATGACTCATCGTCTCAGGTTGGGTGGCGCTGGGCATTTTGAGTCTGGACATTTGCATCAGTCCCTTGGGCACCTGCCTCTCCGGACGACGTGGCGCCTGTGGAGACCGGACGGTGAGGGCGGTACGTGGAACGGGAGGGCGAACGAAGTGGACGGGGGGTACGGTGGCGTTGGGACGGAGGGGCGTGGAAGAAGTGATGTCAAGGGCTTTAGCTCGCTGTACAGCTTCTACTGCCCCTTGTGTTAGATGCAGCGCAAGTCTTTGAATCAATGGAATCTTGCTGGACAGGGGCAAGGAACACAGAGGGCCAAGTCCTTGAGGGCCCAGCTCTCCGCGGCGACCGTTTTGGTGGCCTAGGCTACGTGCCGCAGTACACCTTCGTACCCATCCTGCGGCAAGGGATCTTTGGCACCGATGCGATACGCGGCGAAGAGGCAGGGGTCATAGGCCATAGGCGATGAACGCGGAGGCGACTGCAGCCCTCTGAGGGGACTCATGCAGTTGTTCAATGTTGTTCATCTTCAACAGTTAGGAGGTGACGTGGTTTTGCACCCCTCTGAGCGTTCATGAAACATCTGGAATCTCCACGAATCCTCGTCCATCCAAGGATGCACGCTCTGCATGTGGATGAGGCTGCGATGAACTTCCTGTGCATCCTCTACGCACTGGCGCGGCTTGGGGGCTTTCACCACTTGACCCAACTCTTGCTTGCTTGACATGAAGTAGGGGCTCTGACCAGCCGCCAGCATGTGCATGCTCGTTCTGGACCCACCAGCTCCGGTTTCACCACCCACCCGCGACTCGCACGACGCGCACCGCGACGCGCACCGCGACGCAGCGGGCAGGTCTATGTGCCCGGCGCCTTCGTCACGGGACCGCTGGTGTCGGTGCTGGGGTGTCGCTGGACCTTTGTGCTGGCCACGCTGCTCATCGCACTAGGCAGGGGCGGAAAGCTGCAGGATTTGCTGATATGAGAGGCGTTTGTTTTTTCCTGGAACACAGCGATGGGTACCTAGACCTAGTGACGACCTAGTGGCTGTCCCGCAGACCACGCAACAAAAACACGGCTCACATGTTGCTTCATGATCTTCATGCCTAGCCAGTCGGTGAACTGTCCCTCAGACGTGGAAGTATTTGTTGGGCTAATCTGACAGGGGTATGGTCCGTAGCGGTCAGTCAATTGCTTCGACTCGCTTGCTATCAAGACTGTCAATATGTGAACTGGCAAAGTGTCCTGTAAACACTGCTGGACCGGAGGCTGTGCCTTGCGAAGTGCTTCTTGGACACTTGGCAGAGATGTCTTCCCCACCTCCCGGTGCGGGGAAGGTGGTGGTGTTTCTTGGGTAAACATCAATGAGAAGGGGCAGGTGCTCCGAGAAGCCCGCAACACCTCTAGAGACATGACGTTTGGGCCGGGCCATGTCTGGTTTCCCATGCGCCGCGTTTGCACCGTGCCACGGTGCCGGGGTTTTCACTCATTCACCTGGACCTTCACGGCGGGAGACCCGTGTGGACTGGCGCGGGTCGAGCGGAGCCTCAGGATCAGTCCGGTGGACTCCCATGGGTCGAGACGGCTGCTGGAGATGATGCTGCTTGGAGCGTGGAGCATGGGAAGCTGATGGAAGCTGCATAGGGATGCCATAGGGATGGCATAGGGCTTGTTAGATGGTGTGCTGTGGGGATAGTTGATGGTGCTTGTGAACTCTTGTGAGTAGAGAGTTCACAGTGGGGGTTGTGGCCAAAACTAGACTTGCTTGGTTTACCTCGCACTTTGAAATACTGAATATCTTTGAATCGTATCCTAGAGGGAGGGAAATGGCCGAGGGTATCAATGACTGAGGACAGGTCAACCAACTCAGGTATCCATTTTTGCCCCATGGAAACCCCATCTCCAGGGACCCACAGTGCACCAGAGTAGGTCGGAGTCGGGGTCTTCCGCTTCCTGTCGCCTCCGGACGACCTGATGAGGCCGGTGCCGAGCTGGATGGGCAACTCCGCCTTTGCGTCACCCGACGGGATGGAGCGAGCGGGGGTTTGGTGCTGGACCACAGCATGTTTGTGCGAGGTTGGAATTATGTTGGGATTGTTTGGATGGGTTTGGGCTCTTGTGAATGTAGAATATGTAGTCAACGAAAGGTGTATGGAAAGAGCTGTGAGCCGTTGGCAAATTGGACTGTTTGCCGAAAGCCTGTACTGTGCAAAGCAACGTGTTTGAGGTATAGAAACTTAGAGGGGATGGGGTTTGAACAGAGCCAAACGCATTCCAATGCATCAATCTTGCACGCTAGCCATGATATTCAACCAACCTGAAAACATCTAAAGCGTTCGCCGTCGTTCTTTCCAGCATGCTGTGCAAGCGTTAGACCCTGTGACTGACGTGGACGTCGTCCAAACTGCCTGGGCGACCAGGTATTTGCTCATCGGGCAGGGCATTTGTGCCCTAGGCAACGCGGCGGGTGTGTGGGAGGAACGCGTCGGGTTTGCAAAGCAACCCTGGCCAACCGGGAGTCACCAGTTATCACAGAGTGAGAGGGGAGGAATCCAAACAGAAGAACAGCACTGAAGAAAGAACAAACCACCCATTGTGTTTTGTCCTTTTAAGAAAAAAGGACACAGAACTTGATCCCTTGGCAATTCTTGGGCCAAAGGGAAAGATGCCATGCCTTCTTTACGGTGTTTGCATGTGTTCACTCCTCGAGAACCTCGTATAGGTGCAGACTACGCATGACCAGGGTAAGCTGATAATCATAATTAAATTGTATTGTACAATATAAATCCTATTCTTTAATAGCATATATTCACAAGATCTGTTTCTCAAGAATCAATCTTCCCAACAAACAAAGACCGAACTCCAAGATTCCTGCCCTGCACCCAAACCGTCCAGACCAAGGGCTTGACGTTTTAGGACCTCCTTTCCACCTCTGTTCCTCCGAAACCCTCCGGTATAGTCCGCTCCTCCCACTCTGCACCCCTCCGGTGCTCCCCTCCCCGCGGTTCCCCTCCCGGTTCCCCTCCGTCCCCCGGGTTCGCACGGTTCGTTCGCACCTTCGTTCCTCCCATCCGCCTTCGCCCGAGGCCAGCCGCTGCTGGTGAACTGCACCTCGGAGATGGGCGCCGACTGGTTCGCGCCCAGCGACCGCCCGGCGGCGGCCGCCCGGCCGAGCGGTACGGGCCTTCCCGAAGGGACGGAGGGTCGGATGGATGGGCGTTGCAGGTTCGGATGGATGGGGAGGACAGGTGATCAGAAACCTCAGAGGTGTCAACTTGTGACGAGACCATACAAGACCTGCTTCTGATCCGCCAATGGTGAGGGGGGTGTTTAAGGGGGACCTGGCAGATACATGCAAAGTACAAACCTACACCATCCCACGCCCAGCCGTCTTAAAAGTTTCAACCCGGTTCCACAAATGCGTGCAAAGCTACACCCGTCCATCCTTAACATCTTAATCTGTTCCACTTATAACTACTTCTAGTTTTTTGATCATCGATCTTAGGCCATGATCTCCAACTTGATGAACTTCGTCGGGGGTTCCCTGTCCTTCGTCCTGCCACCACTCTTCGTGGACGACAACCCCAGCAACTTCGTGGCGACTTGGCGCATCAAGGACACGGACACCGAGGCTCCCGGACTTGGTTCAAAAAGGAGCATCTACAGGAAACAGGATATGCCCAAGGCATGATTTCATGTAGATATGCAATTCAAGGCAAAGTCCATCAGAATCCATTGACGGGCATGTCATGTGCTGGAAACTAGAACGTGGCTGGCCTTGTATCCCAACATATCCCAACTGATTGTCACCATCTCCTGGCATCATTGCAGCGCGGCTTCGATCGGGTTTTGGGTTGACTATAGTCACCAAATGTCACGAAGACCACGCGGATTCTTCAACGTGCAGAATGGATCAAGAAAACAGGACTCGTAGTTCCGAGGTGAAACACTGCCGCAGTAGAATCGCACCAGAAACCGGTCCTTACATGTCCTCATATAATCTTATTATTATAGCGAATCCCCTACCTGTGGTTGCTTGAAGTGCTTCGAGCTTGATGTTGGTACAGTTGCGACTTTCGTTAGCCCTTTTGTTGTTCGAGGAAAGAGGCGCGACTCCTTTTTGCGAATTTGAGGGTTATGAGCCCAAGATAGCGCCTTTTTTGCCATGTCGGAAAATTCGAGTGCTCGGACACCGGAGTCTGGGCAGAAGGCATTGGAGGACATCCAGCCGGAGCACGGCGCCTTGGTTCGGCCAGCAGGGCCGCCGGTTTCGCTGGGACCGAATATCAATCCTTTTTGGAGCGAATCGGCCCGTGAAGAGGCTCTCCTAAGGGCATGCCGCCCTGCACATCTTCCTCGAGAAGGGCAGGAGACGACTCCACCACCAACTTCCTCGTTTAGCCCACAGAGAGACCCACCTGAGGCATTCAGAGCCATGATGCAGAGCCTTTGGCAGGAGAATGCACGTCTCTGGTCGGAAAGGGAGGCATTCGTGAACCAGGGGATGTGGAGACAGCAGGCTGGTTCGTATGGACCCCAGCAATCCTGGTTTGGCAATGTCCTTGGTGAAGGTTTGGGGCATGAGAGAAGTGGAATGGGTGCCATGATGGAGGTCATGAAGTCCACGTTTGGCTCCGGTGCAGTTCCAAGGGAGCGGGGCATGCTAGGTGCGTTGTCAGCGCCGGTGGAGTCTAGTGGTGGGGGAATTTTTCAACGGCAAGATCCGGGTGTTCTTCATGGGCTGGGTTCTTTGTCGAGGGGAAGTTTGATGGAATTCTTCAACATGGTTTCCGGCGGAGGGCCGATGAGTTCGGGGCTTGCATTTGGAGGAGTTGACCTTGGGAGAAGGGCAGCTGGTCCAATTGAATCAGGCCTTCCGTCTGAGAGGTCAGCCAGAGCTCCAGTTCCGGGAACCATGGAGCGGGTGTCGGAGAGTCAGCGGGAGAGCAGAACTGGTCAAGAAAGTGGTCCACCTGAACCTCAAGGGGGTCCTAGTGTTGCTGCAGGGCGTCCAGGTGACAGTGGAGAAGGTGGTAATGACCAAGGTGGTTCTGGTGTTCCTCCTGGTGATCCTCCTCTTGCCCGAGATTCGAATGGCAATGGAGAGAATGGTCGGGATGGATGGAGACCGTCAGGGCCTGGCTTTCCTGGTGGAGCGGGAGGTTTTCCCGGTGGTTTCGGAGGGTTTCCTGGTGGTGATCCTCATGGGCAAGGTGGATTTCCTAATGGCTTCTTTGGTGGAGGACCTCCTGGTGGAGGTGGGTTCCCGCATGGTTTTCCTGGTGGCCCTCCAGGTGGACCTCCTGGAGGTGGAGATGGTGGGGCGCCTGCTGGACCATTGGGGCCTGGAGCATTTGGTCAGTTTCCAGCTTGGTTGGGAGGTTTGATGGCCCAACAAGAGTCGGTTAGAGCTGTGGACCTGCCGACTTTGCCTGAACTATCCGAGTCAGAAGTGGGACCGCTTTTGGCTGGTGATTGGTTGACCACAATTGGACCGTTCTTGCGAGACATGAGCACGAGTTCAACATGGTGGTGGGATGAAGTGCTGCGAGTGGCTGGAGCTTTGTATCGAATGTGGCTGGAGTCGGAACCAATGGAGAGACTTCGTTTGGTGCCCATTTCACCTCCAGCTTTTCAGACACCTCCGTGGCTCAGGATTGAGCAGCGGGGATCGGTGGGCTCTTGAAAGCATTGCCGGAATCTTTGAGGTCAGAACTGGTCGCTCAGAGAGAGGTCAGCTCCATCGGGATCATGTTCAAGGTGTTGAGGGTGTACCAACCAGGAGGCCTTGGAGAGAGAACCACCCTCTTGAAGCAGCTCGTGGATCAGAAGGTGCCTTCGCCATTGAGTGAATGGATGCTCGCTCTACGATCATGGAGAAGGTGGCTCACGCGAGTGCAGGAGTTGGGCATTCAACCCCCTGATCCTGTGTTGTTGCTTGCTACGTTGGATAGGTTTGCTGTGGGCTTGGCACGTCATTCCCCACAAGTCGCATTTCGACTGCAGATCACTCGAGCCGCTCTTCGTGTTGACACTGCACCAACGGAGAGGAGCATTCATCAGTTTTCGGAGTCTTTGCTGGCGGAGGGAGAGGCTGTTTTCCATGGAGGATCATCTCTTCCTATCAAAGAGTCGGTCAAAGTGAAGGCGATGGATGGTGAGCAGGTGCAGACGAAGGAGGACTCCGTCAAGAAGGACGTCAAGGAGAAGCCCAAGGAGGGGACAGACCCAAAAGATGCTCGTGATGGAAAGAACTCCAAAGGGGGCAAGGCAGATTCCAAGGGCAGCAGAGATGATCAAAAGGGCAACACTTCGGAGAAGCCAGTTTGCCGATACTTTCTGTCCGATGCCGGTTGCAAGAAAGGTCACACTTGCACCTTTCCTCATAAATGGAAGGGGGTGTCAAAAATGGGAAGATGCTGGAACTGTGGTTCGTCACGGCATATGAGGTCTGAATGCCCAGTCAAGGAGGCTCCCCGTGTGAAAAAGGAGGGTCTGGATGACAAGAAGAGCAAGGAGGTGGAGACCAAACCTGGGGAGGCACCGAGTTCGGGTGCTGGGGCTTCGGGAATGTTTCATCCTCCGGCAGATCTTGATCCTGCTCCTGCTGAGGCATTGGTGAAGGAAGCTGTACAGCTGCTCAAGTCATTGCGGCCGTCGATCAGAGCGGTTACAGTGTGTGCGGTCAACAAGGACCAAGGGCATCTCCGTGCACTTTTGGATGGAGGTGCGACCCACATCCTCAGGCCAGCCAAGTCCAAGGCTGAGTTTGAACAAGCCGTTCCTATCCAGGTGGAATTGGCTGCTGGTGTTGCAACCCTTCGGCAAGTCCAATCAACGGGGACCCTAGTCACCGATTTTGACACCCAGCTGATCGTGCCGCTTGGAAAGGTCGTCAAGTTGGGGTACAAGGTCATGTGGGAAGGAGAGAGCTTTGAGTTGGTGGACCCCACGGGGGTGAAGGTGGAAGTGGTTTTGGAAGCTGGTTGCCCAACGGTAGATTTGACGGTTGCTGGTCGGCTGGTTGAGGAGCTGGAGGATCAGGAGTTGGAGATGAGTCGAAGGGTGCGAGCGCTGAGGGCTGGTG
Organism: Durusdinium trenchii; assembly: GCA_963970005.1. Taxonomy (NCBI): domain Eukaryota; class Dinophyceae; order Suessiales; family Symbiodiniaceae; genus Durusdinium; species Durusdinium trenchii. Next base: position 1,410,582 of record CAXAMN010025583.1, read on the forward strand.
ATCCTGGAGATTTGTCCCCGAACATTTGGAGATGGCTTGTGGATTTGAGGAAGATGTGGCCGGAAGTCCCGGATGAATTGCTGGCCAGGGTTGTTCCCTCTGGTCAATGGAGTGGGGAGAAGGTTCCTTTCAACCGCCATCAACGGAAACGCTTCTTCTCGGCCGAGTCAGTGGTGATCCATTTGTTTTCTGGGCCGGAGCAAGCTTGGTGGAGGAAACGGTTGGAGTCTCATACAAGGGCAGTGATTTGTGTGGACAAGTTGGTTGACCCGTCGCAGGATCTCCTTTCTGACCAGTTGGCTAGTTTTCTGGCCGACTTGTGTGAACGGGGGTCGGTGGACGTCATCCTGGGAGGACCTCCACGCAGGACGGTTTCCAAGCTCCGCTTTCGACAACCAGGACCGCCACCGTTACGGGCAAGATCAGGTCCGGAGAGGTTTGCACTGGAGGCGTTGTCAGACCTTCATCGAGACTTGGCTTGGAATGATGCAGTGCTCTGGATGCGACAACTCTGGTTGTATGCGCTGGCTTCTGCTGCTCGAACAAGGGGGGTGCTATTCCTGAAAGAACATCCTCGGGACCCGGAGGAGTACAAGGACCGAGAGGATCCTGTGGAGTACCCTTCGTTTTTTGCCTGGCCGGAGTGGAAAACCTTCATGGAAAAGTTCCTCATCCGGGAGGTTCGCCTAGACTTAGGAGCTTTGGGTCATGAGCGACGGAAGCCTACGACTCTTGGCACCAACGTCCGGTATCTACATCGACTTGAAGGTCTATCGGATCATCGGCGACCTGGTGATCTTCCTGGTGGCGTTGGGGGGTTGGATCAGAGGATATCCACCAGTCGGTCTTGGGCGGCATGGCCTGAGCCCTTTAAGATCGAGATCATCAAGGGCATCCTCCTAGAGTTGGAAGGGGGCAAGATATTGGGAGATGGGGGAGAGTCTATCCCACAGGCGGCAAAAATGACAACGGAACAGTGGCGGCAACATGTCTTGAACGATCATTTGCCGTACTCTCGGGAATGTGCCACTTGTCTTCAAGGAAGTGGGAGAAGCCGCCCTCACAGGAAGGTCCAACATCCAGATGCCTTGACGTTGAGCGTGGACATTTGTGGTCCTTTCAGGCCGGGTCATGATCGATTGGTGGAGCCAAGATACTTCATGGTGGGTGTCTTCGCTATCCCTGTGCGCAAGGTGGAGGGAAAGGTCAGCCCACTTCCGTTGAGCCTGGAGGAGACTTTGTGTGATCGACGTGAGGAGGGTGAGCCAGATGGTGAAGAGGTGCTGCCGGCTTTGGAGGAAGAGGAGCTGGAAGAAGCAGAGAGGAAAGAGGAAGATGCCAAGCGCTTAGAAGAGTGGATGAAGTTAGAAGTGGAGGCTGAGGAGATCGAGATCCAGAACTACACCATGGTGGAAACCCTTGCGTCTCGAAAAGCGGCAGAAGTCAAGGCTTGTCTGGCCAGGATGGTCGCCCGACTGAAGTATTTGGGCCTTGATGTGAGAAGGGTGCACAGTGATGCTGCTGGTGAAATGAGGGGCACAAGGAGATGGTGTGAGGATCGAGGCATCTACCGGACCTTCACTTGTGGAAGTGATTGGAAGGCCAATGGAAGAGCAGAAGCCGAGATTGGAGTGATTCGCCGCGCCATCAACACCTTGATCAGGTCCTCTGGTGATGGAGAAGACTATTGGCCTTTGATGGCGAGGCATGTTGGTGAGCGAAGAGGCCGTCAGCAGCTGGGCACTTTGGGCTTTGTTACGCCCCAATTGCTTCCGTGGGGGCAGAGAGTTATGGTCACCACGAAGGGCTGGGACGACTTCCAAGGTCATTGGAGAGCACGGAAGAAGCCGGGCTTTGTGAGAGGACCAGATCCCAACATGAGCCTCACTAGCGGGGGGCATTTGGTGGAGGTTGAAGACGGGAAGTTCATTCGGACGGATGACATGGTCCGCATCGGCGACTCTGAGGTCAAAGACGTGGTGGAGTTGGCGATTCGGGATCAACTTGGACAGAACGGTGCAACCAAAGAGGAGATTGACAGAGAAGACTTCTCTGGCCAGAATTGGGGGAGTGGAGATTCAGCGCAGACTGCTGAGGGGGCAGGACTGGGCGAATCAGGAGTTCAAGAATGTGGAGGTGCTTCCCATGGAGGAGTTCAGTGTGGCCATGATCGCGGACATGGATATGGAGAATGCCCTCATGGAAAGGTTTCTGCAGGAGTCGGAGGCCGTTGTGAGAAGATTGGAGGCAGGTGCAGCTGCATCGGAGTCGGAGGAGGAAGAACTCTTTCTTCAGACCAGGACTATCGGGCTCAGTGAGGTGAGAAGGACGTTGCCTTTGTGGATCCCATCACTGAAGGAGGAGATCGGGAACTTTGACTCCAACCAGGCCATTCAACGAGTCTCGGAGGAGGAGGCCATGTGTCTGGTGAAGGAGGCGGAGGACAAAGGGCAAAGAGCAGAAATTATCCCAGGAATGGGAGTGTTCACCAGAAAAGCAGGTGACGGAAGGAGACGAGCCCGCATTGTTTGCTGCGGAAACCACATGGAGTCCCGCACTGGTGAAGAGGTCTACGCGCCAGGAGCTGATGCCACTCAATTGCGGTCCACACTTCGGGTCGCCTCACTACGGGACTGGCAGTGCTTGTCGCTTGATGTGAAATCGGCCTTTCTCCTAGCCCCGAAGGCTCAGGGGGAACTGGTCATCGTCAAACCACCAAAAATCTTGGCTGAAGCTGCCTTGGCCCAGCCTGATGAGCACTGGGTCATCACCTCTGCCATGTACGGTCTAGTCACTTCTCCGAAGGACTGGAGTGTTTACAGAGACTCTGAACTTCAGAAGATGGAGGGGAGGGTCACCACCCAGGTGAAGGAGAAGGTGATGAAGGAGGTGGGCTTTGGCTTTCGCCAGCTGGAGGATGCTAATCTGTGGGCGATTCAGGAGTTTTCATCATCTTCTGGAGCCAGGAGCTGGGGGGCCGTGTTGGGCTATATGATAGTGTATGTCGACGACGTGCTGATGGTCGGCCCGAAAGAAGTCACTGACCAGGCGTCCCAGATGATTCAACGGGTGTGGAAAACATCCAATCCAGAGTATGCGGTGCCGGGAGGGGCTCCTATGCGTTTTCTGGGCATTGAGATCCAGCGATTCAAGGACGGCATGTACTACCTTCACCAAGGTTCCTATGTGAGGGAAGTGTTGGAGAGACATGGGGGTGGTGGCACCATGCCGTTCATCAAGGTTCCGAAAAAGAAAGAGGAGGGCAGTCCTTCACTTGCTCGTGTAAAAGAGGCACAGAAGATCACGGTCGAATTGTTGTGGTTGTCCGGACGAACCAGGCCGGATATCTCCTGGGCTGTGATGAAAATGTCTCAGTGGGCAGTGAAACGACCAGTTTGGACGTTGGAGTTGGGAGAAGCGATCCTTGCGTATGTGCGGGGCACGATGGACTTTGGGCTTCACTATCCCATTGGAGTTCCGGTTGACTCAGATCCGGAGCTGGCTAGATCAAAACAGCGAGGACCTGGCACCATTGAGGTGTTGGTGGATGCTTCTTTCAGGTCAGGGGACAGTCACAGTGTCTCCGGGTCCATCATCCTTTTGGCAGGGTGTCCTATTCAGTGGGAGAGCAAGAAGCAGGGCTTGATGGCCTTATCCACGGCAGAAGCAGAGCTCTCAGCATTGATTGAGGGTTTGCAGTCAGGGAGATCAACACGGGCCTTGGTTGAATTGTTGCTTGAGGAGGTGACTTTGGAGCTCTACAATGACAACAGGGCAGCAGTCATTTTGGCCTCGGGCACTGGTGGGGGATGGAGAACTCGTCACCTACGGATCCGTGCTCATTGCCTGGCTGAGGCGATCAAGGTGGGTGAGGTTTCTTTGAATCACAGAGCAGGGTCTTCCTTATGGGCTGATGCACTGACGAAGTCTCTTCCTCCGTCGTCTTTGGAGAAATTCTGCCAAGGGGTCTTCCTACGTCTCATTTCCAATGGTCCTACGGTGGAGAAGAAGGTCCTGGCTAATGAGGAAGTGGGGAGGGTGTCGAGGTGCATGGCTATGATGTTGACAGGGGCATCTTTGCTGCCGGTGGGTGGTGCTAGCGAGGTTTGCGAGAAGGGTGATGCAGATCAAGCACCGGGCGGATCAATGTTTGGAGACCTGGGATGGTTTGTCTTCTTAGCAGGCTTGGTGTGTTTGCTGCACATTGTGAAGGACTTTGGCGTCAGCATGATCCAGCGTTTGATGTCTGGAAGGGAGGAGGTCAAGGTGAAGTTGTTGTCTGAGGAGGCAGTGATGCCATCGAAGGGTTCTGAAGGAGCAGCAGGATGGGATCTATGTGCTTCAATGCAGTGCCACCTGGCTCCAGGTGAACGTCGCCTCATTTCGACTGGAGTGGCTGTTGAGATTCCAAGGGGGTGCTATGGACGCATTGCTTCGCGGAGCTCTATGGCTTCCCAGGGCATCGACGTGGCTGGTGGGGTGGTAGATGCAGATTACAGAGGTGAGTTGAAGGTCATTATGGTCAACCAAGGTGGGGAATCCAGGACGTTCAACGTGGGGGACAGAATTGCTCAATTGGTTGTGGAGAGGATTCCATTGGCACCTTTTGTCAAGGTAGATGACCTGTCTACAACTGCTCGAGGCTTTCAAGGCTTTGGGAGTTCGGGTATAGCAGTGAAGAGTGTCCGGGAGGCGTCAGGTGGGCTACATCGGGAAGGTGAACTTCTACATGAAGGTGGTCTACATGACCGTGGGCTTCCTGGGCATGAACGTGGCTCCTCTTCAGGTGGGGAAGGCTTGCTGAGGGTCCGAGAGAGCGGAAGAGTGATCACTTCTGGCAGAGTTCCAAGCAGCATATTCTTTGAGACCTTCACTTCGAGGGGCGGGGAAACTATGCAGGAGTTTCTGAGGCGCTTGAGGGAGGGCGAACTTCAGTGTTTTGCCTGGCTCTTTGCTGATAGTGTGCTCCGTTTTGTGGGCGAGATGCCTTTGAGCGGTGCACCGCATGAGGTGATGGTCGTGTTTCCCGGGTCGATTGTGACCATGAAGATTCACCGGCATGCCACGTGGAGGAAGAAGCTGTATGACAGTGGCATGTCCACGCCGCCAGCGTCGCAAGGTGTGGCATCGGCGGTGATCACGTTGGCTTGGCTGGAAGATGGGAGAAAGGTGGTTCGTTCCGATGCGAGAAAAGGCAGCCATGGAATGCACTATCTCCAGCAACGCTGGATGGGCTACAGCATCCTGTTTCGGGTCTCCGACATCTCCGAGACAGCTGCTGGTGATGGCACGGGCTCGTGCTAAGGTGTGACGCATTTTTCGGCCGGAAAGAGATGAAGTGAAGAGTTGCATTTTTTCTTGAGGCTGGTCAAAAGCTGTGAACGGGGCTTGAACTTTGGTACGCTGCAACATTCACAGTGGGGTGAATGAAAAGGTGTCACTTCGAAAGCTGCTGTTTTTAGATGGCCGATGACTTAGTGTCTCGAGTGAGAGTGCAAAGGGCTTGAGCTGGGACAAACATGTCCATTTTTGAATGTGAATTTTTCAGTCAATGGTGGGAAGAAAAACACCATATATGTTTGCCGGGATTCAATGTCCTGGAAAATCCAGGAGGGGAGAGCGAATCCCCTACCTGTGGTTGCTTGAAGTGCTTCGAGCTTGATGTTGGTACAGTTGCGACTTTCGTTAGCCCTTTTGTTGTTCGAGGAAAGAGGCGCGACTCCTTTTTGCGAATTTGAGATTATATATACATCGTATTGTTTATCATAATACGTGGCCATATGTTGAATACCCCCCCCGCAACGTGCACCCTGAGAATGGACACGTGGATAACCATTTATATACAACCTAGTGATAGGACGTAGTGGTTTTGGGTTCCACGTTGATCTGTTTCGGGGAGGCACGGGAGCGCGGGAGCCATGTAGGTTGTTCTCACACCTCGGAGACCGCTGTCAGCTGGTGTCGTTCATTCAGACCGACTCGCTGAGGAGATGAACGCACAAATTTCATCTTTGCTGAACTTCCAGTTTCACTCGGCGCTCCTCGTCACACGAAATGACAGATCACAGCGCAAATGCGTGAGGGGTTCATGTGAGGAAGCAGATGTGAGGAAATGGATGGACGCATCACCGAGGAAAACCCCATACTCAGAACGGGGGGGGCTGGACTTTTGGTTCGCAGTGACATTTCTCATACACTCAGCTCATTGAGTTCTTCTCGAATGTACACGAACTGTTCAATGGCTTTCTCCAAGTCCCCAAAAGAGAATGTCTGAAACATCCTGAGACTCTCTTCTGAGGCCAGGTCTTCACACAGGTCTTTTGGATGAATCTCCCGTTGTCACGGCAAGGATGGTGGCCTTCGTGCTCACCCTTTGCCTGTACCGAGACACCGGGCCCTTTGCGAAGGCTGGTGTGCATGTACCTGTCAGATCCTGTCACATGCACTTACACATGCACACACAGACTGCTGTAGGTACTATCTTGTGCCATGTCTTTGGTGCCTTCCCGGGGGACGACCGGTGGTACGGCCCGCGCACGACGGGTACGGTGGTACTACGCGTCCGGTTTCCGTCCGGTTGGCCGCGCAGACCGCAGAGCACCGGCCGCCAATGAACTTCGCTGCGGAGGTGCGGGGTTGGGGGGGGTCGGTCGAACACGGACCTTTCTCGGCGGTCGTTGAAGACGCGGCTTTTCTAGAAGGAAAACCATGGGAACTTCAGGTGTCCATTTATAATATGTCTTTAAATCAGGTGGAGACATGTGGAGCACTTTTTGGGTGAAGAGGCTTTTTGGGACATGATAGCATGGAGAAGAATGGCCCAGCATGGCTCCTTTGCAGCCATTTTTCAAAACAGGTTTCACTTGGTTTCCCTCAGCGGAGCAGAGTTGAGCAAGGTCTGGTGACTTGTGCCTGTGGCATTTTTGGATGCTCAAACGGCTCCAGTTGAAGGTGTCCTAAGCACGGCTGGTCATTCAACACCGCAAAAACAACACAGCTTGCCACAAAACCTGCGGAAACGGACGTCGCTCGATCAACGTGCCCAGTCGCACATGAACCGGCCATTCTCAGTGCGACGAAATGCGCCCAGTGTGATGGAGCGTTCAGGTCAAAGGAATCTTCCGGAAAGCGGACTTTTGGATCATCAATTTCCAGCGCCCCGGATGGGTTTGGAAGGGTTTGGGGGGTTGAAGCTGCGGTTCCATCGACGGGATGGTGGGGGACTTCTTGGCCGGTCAGCTCATGGATGTGCAGATCAAGCGCCCAGTGATGAAGACGGCATCCCCAGACAGCTTGTGTTTGATGGACTCCGTATGGATTGCGGCCATGATGGAATTATTCAGTTTTACATTGCCCCCCCATTCTCCCACTCTCTTGCACTCTGTCGCACCGGTCTCCATAGATTCTCTAGTTGAAAAAAAAGACCGTCTCCACGCACGAGCTGAGGTTTATGATTTACATCTCCATCGGCCATGCTTTTGATGCAGTGGAGGGCTCCCTGCTGGAGAACTATGGCAGCTTCACTGCCTGGAGTCGTTTTTTCTCGCGTTTTGCCCGCGAGATGCGGGCAATTTGGGGCGGTTTGAGACTTGGGTGGTGCCAGTGAGAACCAAGAATCAAGAATTGACAAGCATAGAATCTAAATCAGTCTAAATGAGTTTGAATACTCCAAGAAATAGAGGGCCCATGCAAAGCACATATATCAACCTGAACAACCAAATGTGAGCATATACTATAGGTGAATGTACATGACCAACGCGGTGATTGAATGGTCGGATGCTTCCCCAGAAACATCAACACATGTCCTAGGTCCCAGACCCACCCCAACTCATCAAGAAAACATGTTTGATTCCGCCAAAAACATATTATATATACACGCGCAAAACAAACACAACATCTCCCAAGCCGCTTGGATTCTCCCCCTTTCCGCACACGTGAAGGCTACAACGCCTCCTTGACGAGCTGGACGGCCATGGCCTGCGCGGTGACGTCCATTTTGAGCACCTCGGGCCGAGCCGCCGGTGGGTCCTACGGTGGGTCTGGCCGCGGTCCCTTTGCTCCACCAATTCGGTGCACCGTGATCTACATCCCGATGATCTTAGGCTGGGCTCAGGAACGGAAAACGACCTGTCGACTGACCGTTTTTCATCCGGTTCGCAGCAGGTGAAGCACCCGCGATCGCATCAGTAGCTTCGACGTCGATCGGAGCTTCCGACGGAGCTTCCAGCGTCAGCGTCGATGTCCATCGGTCCATGAGTGTTGCTCGCAGCGTTGGCCATGCGATGGAGTCGAGATAATCCCGTAGATAGCAACCCAACATTGTAGCTAGGCGGTCCGTACTGGTCAGTCCCCCCGAAAAAAACACTGTACTGACCGAGGTCCTAGTACAACCGGGTGACAGATTGAAACATTTTTGAAACCTTAAAGCTCGTTTGAAGGAAACATATGTTACAGGAACTGGAACCGTCGTTCAGGTGTCCGGTCGATTCTTTCCCAGAAGGACCTTCCGAGTGTCCTGGAGCACGCATCGAAGTGAGGCACCATGGTGGAGGCGCGGTGTATCACTTCCGCAGCCTATTACCAGGCGCGAGCCGGAACCGCTTCCGCCGCGGCTGCGCCGAGCCCCGCGGTGGCCGGCTGACGGTGCGCCCGGTGTGGTTTCGGCGTCTTTGGGGAGGAAGGAAGGAGCTGGCCGAACCGGAACCGCACTGTTGGGTGAAGGATGGCAGACCACAAGAGGATGGCAGGTGATTCGAATCAATCTGACAGACGTTTTTTACATGACGGGCTGCTATGACGGGCTGACCCGATTCGATGCTCGAGACTCGACCTGTGTCACGACCTGCGCGGGTTTCGCTCGCAGGCGGCTCTCTTGATCTCCAATGCCTTCATGGCGATTTCCCTCCTCATGGGCTATATGTGCGGAGCTGTGAACATGGGCAGGGATTCTCTTGATGGAAGACAATCCGAACAGAAGAGCAACACCTGCCCTTCACCACATGTACATGCTTCCGTCCTCCTCCGTCCTCCGTGCTCTTCACCGGTGCGGTGACGTCGCACGAGGTGTTTGCACTATGGCTGGTCTCCGGGCATGTTCATCACGGCCGTGGGCATCATGGGCTTATCCACCCCAGGAGAGTCTCCACATGTCTCTGCGTCGTCGATGCCGCGAGATGGCCGCGAGACCACGAACGGAGACACGAGAGAGAACTTGGGGTGAGACGCAAAAGGTTCACTTGAAGCCAGGTGAAGGGAAGGTTGAAGTTTGGTGTTGAAGTTTGAGATCTGAAATTGATGCGAGAAATCGCAGCTGTATGATTAGTTTGGATGGACACCCTCTCCATCCCCCTACCTGTCGCTCAACATGTTTCTGGATGAAAGAAGGAATGTGACTACGTGTAGTGTAGTAGTGTAGGACTGGTGGGATGGTGAGAATGATTTGACTTCATGATGCGTTGTCTTTTTTTTTGAACTGCAAATTCCAATCGCCGATTCTAAAGCAGACATGGCAACTTGTCCGTTTTCCATGAGAGCAAACAAAGAAAAGGGTAAAGTTGAGAACTTCTCATTTCCTAGTAAAGCAAAGGGGAGGCCCCGAAGCCCGCGCCAGGATGGGGCTGTTCCGCCGAGCTGGGCTCGGAGGTGCCCTAAACCCGCGCGGTTGGCTTCTCAGGGCCGTAAGAGCTGGGAGTCCAGTCGACTTTAGATGACCCAAAAAGGACTTTCCTTTACATTTGCGGGTACCAAGTATAGTCTTTGAACTTCTAGGGTAGGGCATTAGAGCTGGTTGGAGTCGGAGTCGGAGTCTTCTTGATGTCTTGTTGTTGCCAAAACTACCACCAGTTGACCAGTTGACCAGCCCATCTTTACAGAGGAAGCTGCCCCGCCCCATCCCGGAGAGTCGTGGAAGCATCGAGCAGAGTGCTCAGGGGCGCCCCACCCGATGCCCGACCACCCTTCGGGCCGACGGTCGGGGCATCCTGATCGATTTCCTTTGTTTTATTTCTACCACTGCTGGGCGACCAGCACCTTAGAATCGAACAATCAAGTGCTCCTCCAGTGCAACCCCCCGGTGTGTCCTCGATTCGATGGTCATTCAAACATAGAATGAGCATTTGATGAAGTCAATTAATTTAATCTTCCTTTCCACGGCCATTCAAGGAGACCTCAAAGAGGTGGTGCTATCCTGAGGTGCAGGGTCCACAGGCAGAGACGCCGCCAGGGGGGAACCACTCGTGTCCGTGTATTTGATGGTGAACAGCACGGTGCAGGTCTGCTTCCCCGCACGGGAAGCCACGGTGAACAGCTTGCTGGAGGCACATTTGATGTGGGGCACAGCGACTCGACGATTCGGTGAAGCGTGTCACTTAATTCCCAGACACTCCACGTATGCCATATGCCTACATTGACCCCCAAACCCACTCCAATGTAGGCATATATATATATATGCATATATGGCATACATGATACATGGAGTGCCTGGGTATAGACCTCCAAATAGATAGAAAAGTTTCCATCCCTTTCAAAGTGCCTTGGACACCGTTTCTAAACGAAAAAAACTGGACCACGATACTGGATGCGGCTGGGTGCAGAAGTGTAAAGGAAAGACCATCGCTTCCACTCGACCGTCAGGGACCGGAGGGCCTTGCACGTCGACCGTGGAACCGTCGACGTGTTGCGGTGGTCGCCGGCAGGCCTTCAGCAACATGGCCGGCGTGGCATCCATCGCTCCTCGGACGATTCGGACGATTCGGACGGGTGGATGGCGCGAGGACGGATGGATGGCCCCCCACGTCTCGCGTGGCACAGAATCGGTCCATGCGGGCTGGGCAGGCTGGAGGGGGGGTTGAGTCAAGACATGTCAAGACTCACTTAGATCATGCATTGAACGGTGTTGAACGTATCATGATCTATCAATCAATTTCTATCCAGATGCGGTTTGTGAGGTTTCCTGGGATTTCCTGGCATAACGATACGGGGCTCCTGGAAAGGATTTTCCCTGAACAATACCCTATTTATCCCTATTTGACAGTGCTGCCAATTGCCAAAGAACTGGGGGGGCGTTTGAATCCTAAATACAAACACCCTAAACATCCCTGAGGAAATGATGCCAGCAGCAACTTATAATAATTAACACATTCAGTTTTTGTTTGTTCCATACTGATACAGTAATACTCATGTATATACTCTATATTATTCCATAGTGGCCTTGAAATGGACCAATTGTTCATGAATCCCCTTATTACATTCCCTTCAAACACATCTTGAAAGTTAACTGTTGAAGGAAAAAAACCTGCACCTCCTGCCCCAAATGCCATACATACATGGTCCAGTAGTTCCATGGTCCAGGTGCCGGTTCCGAACGGAGGAAGGAACGCCGTGCCAGCCGCCTAAAGCCAGCCCCCTGCTCACATCCACTCACTGGATGTGACATATGTGACTCCTGGCTGGTTGTTTGGTTCAACCTCTCTCACCGCTTCGGACCCTTCCACCGCTCGAGGTCTGGGCACAGGATGGGATCGATGCTCACTTGGGCGCGGCCGCCGGACAGCTCAGAACGGAGGGGACCCGGTGGAGCCGGTGGAAGTCCTCAACGTTTGAAGCTCGGGATGGAAAGACTTGGGTACGGAAACAAGACTTATTGTATATTATTTACTCCCCAAAGGATTCTTGGATATTCTTGGTACTTGCTCTATGATTCGGTGATGAAAGGACTTGGTATAGTTGGTAGTCCTTTCTCCAGGTGGTCGCCCGCCACCTTTCGTGTGACATTGCATATCGTGACTCCTCCAATTGTGGCGTATCGACATATGCTGCGCCGTGCCATCCCAGGGCGTGCGCTCCGGTGGTCACACTTGGACCGGAGGTCTTGAATGGGACCATGTGCCGATCAAAGAGGTGCTCTTGAAGGGTTTGCTGTTGGGAATGGTGTTTTCGCGACAATTCTCAGCCCAGCTAAAATCACAATTTCAAAGTGCAGCGATCATTCCAAAATATTCCAAACGTGTGGTGTGATGCAAATGCTGCTAGAGACCCGAAAGCATGGTGCTGTAGTCACTTTTTCGTGGCCGCAGTGCGTTGTGAGAGTGTTGGGAGTGGCAGGGAAGCTCTGTCCAGTCTATATAATTCCATCAAAAGACGTCAGAAACCAAACATGCAAAAGGCAGGCATGCCAGGCATGCGGCGTGCGGCGTAAGTAGTGCTCCCCCCAGGAGCCAGCCGTTTCAAGTGCTTTGGAGCTTTTGATGAATGCTTTCATGAGCTTTCATGTATGCCCACCGTGTCGGTTGGAAAAGCACACCTAGTTTTTGGAAACGGTGCACATGAGGCACCATTTGGCTCTAGCAAACAGTTTAGCAGTTTAGCAGAACCTCTTCAAAAATCGCGCAACGCGCCTACCAAAAGAAACCTCGATCGCCATCCAAAGCGCTTGGGCGTTGTCTTTTGGACCGCCCAGCGTTCACCCCAAACGTCGTGGATTGCTGTGTTGTTTGCGTCGTGGGCGTCGAGGTCTTGGCCGTGATGGCCGGCTCGGCGGTCTTGGGCATGGCCGTGCTGGGATGCCTTTCAGGCTTCCCCGCCGTGGGCTTGTCGCGGTGGTCGATTCCCCTGGTCGATCTCGGCGACGACGGCTGGGGATGATCACGGGGAGAAGGATGGGATGGAGGTGGAGGAGTGAAACTTCAATTTGGTGCGGTTGCTTTTGAGGATCTCAAATGAGGGTATCAGATGATCAGATCAGTGCCAGGGGTGAGGGTAAAGGATGGTACTTGTAAAGGCATGCTCCCCCCAAAGTGGTTATTGACATTGGCTAGAGGGGCGGGTGAAAGTGACATTTAGCGTTTTATATAAAGATTGGAACAAAACCTTCCAAATACCAACAATCATAGGACTGCATGAACGACTCAACAATGTATGGCAATTTACAACCCCAAGCTCCATATTGTCACGGAATATTTCCGTCCATTGGAGTCGTTTCAGAGGCCAATGGAAGAGAATGGAAGCAACCATCTCACACATGAGTTTTTGGGAACCTCATCCCGGTGTCTATGTCTTCCCTCCTTTATGGTGATCGGGGGAACCTCATCCCGCCCACTGTCAGCTCAGGGCGCTTGAGCCGCATGGAGGCAGGCAGAGCGACCGATCGGGTCAGGCTGTGGCTGTGGGATGAAGATGTGAGGGTCGGTGTTGGTTGGGTGGTGATGAGCCCTGATAGACGCATGTAGATGTGGTTTGTGCATGTAGTTTGTAGTTTGTAGATTGGATCTTCATCCCTGGCTCCCCGGATGCGCCGGATCAACACGGCCGGCGGCCGATCCCGGGAAGTCGATCCCGACGTCTCCACCGGCCGCTCAGACGGAGAAGAGCCCACGGGCAGAGGCGCCCAGCGGGGGTCGGGAAGCGATCCCGGTCGGTGCCCTGTTCTCCCCGGTGCACGAGCGAAGCCGTTCAGAGTTATACCCCAGAAGTCCAGTTCGACTATATTTTGACCGGCTGAAGGAAAGGAAGTTCCCAAACTCAGGTCCCCTAGTCAGACCTGGTCTTTTTATATTTTTATATCTTTTTATAGTCTTTGACTCCCAGGGTATATATATATATGTTTTTGGTCCGGGCACCTGCGTAAGTACGGGCAACATGGCAAGTTAATTGTTCTTGGTTCGTTGTATCTTGTTATCGGTTAAAGCAAGGTAATCTTGTTATCGGCAAGAAACCACATGATTTTTACTTCCATACAGTACCCCATTCTTTGTAAAGACTATGGGAACTGGGGCTTCCATCTTGCAGTGCAGGATCTTGTCCAAGAGTATGTCTTTCGGGCTCAAAGCAACCACAAAATATTCTTCCAGAGGTTGCTTTGCAGCCTGGCACATGACAGGCTTCCTTCGGTATCCTTCGTTTTTTCGTCCTTCGCTGCTTTGTCAACTATGGATGCCTGAATCTGCCTGCCTAACACCATGGGTCAAAGGCTGATTTGGTCATGTTGGACGGATGACGTCCGTGGAGGGTCGCAGGATGTTCCACGGCGGTGAGACCGTGGAACCACGGCTTTGGTCGACCACACACGTCGCGCCGAAGCCGATGGGCCGTCGCACAGGAGGGCCTCGAAGAGGGCTACGAGTCCTCGCAGGCGCGGGACAGCGAGGAAGCTTGATAGACCAAGAGGTTGTTTTCCTGAGGTTTCTTGGACAAAGGGTCGCCAGGGTTGCTGGAAGTCCAAAGAAACCAACAGAAGGTGAAGAAAACCCTGCTTGGTATAACCGTACCATTCGTCGATTCGACAACATTTGGTTGCTGTAAACAACATCACCATGAGAACTTCGAACCACACACGCTGCCCCTGGCCGACTTTGGTCCCTGACAGAAAACTTCGATGGGACGCTCGCATGCTCTTAGTGGATCTCTCCGACTCTCTGGGAGAAACCATGAGGAACTCATCCTCCAGTCCAACCTACGACCGTGATGGACCCGACCCCTGCGGCGCCCGAGCTCACCAGGAGCTCACCGCCGTGCGGCCCTCGCCACCCGCCTTCCGGTATCGCACCAAGGCGGACGGCGCGTCGTCCGCCCGCCGCGGGGTTCCGGTCGACCGGTCGCGCCCCGTGCGGACCGGTCGTCCGTCGTGGGCAGCTGATCCGACGATATTTTGTGGATCGAGATGTTCTCCGGTGCAAGGGACACCATGTTGCCAGAGCTGAAGATGCGTGATGGCCTTTGTAATAAATAGGATATATGTTATAACTTATAACTTTATGAATCAACAGCCAAGATTACCAACGTGATGACCATCGCATCCGCGTTGCCATCGCCCCCCAGATGGCCTTTCTCCTCTGGGCCATTCTGCTGAACTTCGCCGCTCGGGCTGAGACGTGGAGCACGTGAGACCGAACGTGGAAGGACGTGGCTGTGGGTGGCGCCCGGAGCGGAGCACTGAGCGTTGGACCTCCCTGGTTGGACCTCCCTGGTCCAGCAAGGTGTGCTGGAGCCATCGTTTGACGATATGTCTCACAATGCGATGACCAAGACGTAGGGTCTCGAACTATGCCGCAGTAAGCTGTAGATACCCCAGAACTAGCACAGTGGGCCACTGAAGTAGGGCACTGTCCCGAGGGACGACGTACCACTCGTGCTCCTAAGGTGAGCGTCTTGATGACCGCCACGCCGCTCGGAGATCAGCGGGAGGGTTCATAACCCAGACTCCATGTATGCCATATATGCCTATATATACATTGACCCCCAAACCCACCCCATGCATATATGGCAGTCCCATTAGTCGTGTCTGGGTTATGGTTCATGGGCCGATTCATGGGATGAGAAGCCGGACCTTTGGGCGCCATGCCCGGACCATTGGGTAATCCGAAGCATTGCAGCCAAGGAGATTCGACCGGCCCGGCCGGCCATTTCGGGCTGATCCGCTGAAGAGATCCGCTCTCCAAGAGCCGTACGATCATAGTGGACTGGACCCAACGGAGCTGATCCCCTTCAACTGCGCCGAGGACCGCGCAGTTCCTGATGCCGCAGATCCTCTCGGAGCCGCCGCATCTGCCGGGGAGCCTGTAGACCAGTTGGGTTGTGGAAGACGCTATGAATTGGTAGGTGGCAGGGGGGAGCAATTCTTTTGTTTGTTTTTTAAACGTTTTTATGTTTAAATATTAGTTTTAACCGGTTTTATATGAGCATCCGACAAATTCTGCGAAGACTTAAGCAGTCACAGGGTGGACGTGGGATAGGAAGCCTACCAAACCTGCCTAACCGATGGGGGCCAACCCATTCTAGGCTAATGTCCTTGGGCTAGCACAACTTTGTCCGGTTCTCATAGCAATTGACTTTCATTGATCCAGACCTGCAATATAAGGACGCACAGATCAGTTGTGTAATGTTTGTTCCATTACCTACACATCTGCTGAGTAGTTGCTGGGTTTGAACTTTGTGAGAATTAATGATAATTAATCCATTGGACCGTGGGAGTTGTAGCTGGGTCGCAACCTGTCCAGAATTTCAGCATATTCTTTGCCTTGGACCGTGGCAACCAGGCGGAACCCGCGCTCCGCTTGCCAGGATCCCCAAGAAGCACAAGAAGAAGGCGGTGAGGTTGAAGAACGGCTTGAAGGAACCCAGGCCGGAACGGGGGGGGTTGGATGACATCCACCCTACTAGCAAACTATAGCAAACTATATTAGACCCTTTCTGTGTTTCTAATACTTGTAGCAATAGCCTCTACCCTAGTAGCGATGGCCTCCAACGTACTAGCGATGACCTCCAACGTAATAGCGATGGCCTCCACTCCACTAGCGATGGTCTCCACCCCACCATTGCAAGAGATATTGATTCAATTGATCAATGTCACATATGTAGCGTGCATTGGAGGCTTTGGGAAGATCGGACATGAGCATCCCTTGACATGTCTACGTGCCTCTAGATGGTCTTCATGAGAGTTGCCAGTGAGTTACTGTTTGAGGCTGGGGGATGATGGACTCAAAACCCTGAGTCATGAGCCTCAACAATCCTTAAACACACCTCAACAAAACACTATAATATGTACACTACCAGCACCCTCCAGGTCTCCGAAATGGAGGCTTTTGTAGACTTAAAAAAGTCGCAGGTGGTGACCTGCCTTGGCAGGTTTCGGGTCCTGGTAGATGAAACATCAACAGCCCACGAGATCATCACCCCACGTCTTCGGACCGACAGGACGTGGTTGCTGGACTGCACCGAAAAGCATCAAGGCTCACACCGCGAGAAGATCATGAGCCAGGGCCCCAGGGGCCCGGCCCCAGGGCCGCTGCGGGTACCGGAAAGTCAAGCAGCTACTTATAAGGGTGTTGTCTTCGTCCACTCAGCAGCTTGGGAAGTCCGAGCCTCGGCAGCTTGGAAGCTGGCCAAACTCGGGTTTTCGTGGAAAAAAACCGCCCGGGCGGAGCCTGGACCTCTCGCTTCCACACTGCTGTGAGGTGTTTTGACCAACAGCAGTGTGGCCTTCTTCCCCTGCTTGAAGGGCCGGTCCAGCCTGGCAGCCCAGCGCGGCGGGTCGCTTCGCCGGGGTCGCCAGCTGCCGGGCTGTGAGGAGGGTGAAAACCATGCATCGTCACAATCGGATGCGTCCAGATGCATCTATATAGTGGTTTCATATGATTAAACAAGCTGATTAGAGTGGTTTCAGAGTAGATCGCACAAACCCCTACTATTTTCGTGGTTCTATCGGTTCGCTTCATTCGATCCAATCACCAGCTGGAACGGCTCCATCTGCCGAGAGGGTCTTGAAGGGGAAAGGGTGCCTTCGAAAGGCTTCCGGGTAGGCAACCCTGAGATTCCCTCTTTGCCTCATTGTCATTTGACCTGTACTTCAAAAAGTGGTGGATGCTGCAGTCGCCATCGTTCCGCCTGAGCATTTCTATCCCATCGCCTCGCGGTCTTCCTCGGCCTCGCTCCGCCCCGTGGCACCGAGACCTGGCGGCCTCGATCGACGATGGGCTCCTGCCGTCCTCGGCGCGAATGGCCTTCAGCAGTGCCGTCCTCGGCTGGCTTCCGCGGGAGCAGGGTGAAGGGAGGGAGGGAGGGAGGGAGGGCTGAGATGCATCAGGTGAAGGGAGCCGTAGGAGTGATGAATATGCCCCGAAGTTCCATCAAAGGGGGTGCTTAGATCATGGAGAGTATCATGGAGGTTAGGGGTGCCAATTGATCCACTTAGGGACTAAACACATCTAAGCACCCGTTTGTGACTCCTGGGGTATTTGAATTAAGAAGACCCCCCCACGTCCCTTCTCCTGGTGGCTCCGGCCCTATGCCCTAATTAATGGACACGTACCAGCATGGATGACCGTTGGATGGCTGATCATTGCTGGGTGGAGTGAGAATAGGACACAAGATGGCACAAGTAGCTTCTTGTTCCTAGTAATACCAGGAACTACTAGTAGCGTCCTTGTTTCTAGTAGCGATGCCCTTTGTTCCTAGTAGCTTCTTGTGTAATCCCTAAGATTCTTTGCCAACATCTTTGTGCAGGACAAGGGCACCACGAGTGACATCCGTAGGATGAATCTGTTCAACAAAATCAGAAACAGACTTGATGGTCCGTGCGAACCTGCTGAACGGACTGTGTCAACAGAATTGCTCCACTACCTTGCTCATCCCAACATATCCACCAATCGTTGGCAACTACAATGGATTCATCATGATTGATGGGGCTTCAGGTTTTGATCCATCCCACAGGATCCCACCAGGTCGATCCATTATGATCCATTCACGATCATGTGAAACGACGTACGTCGTTCAGGCTGAAGCGATGGAGAACGGTACACTTGAAAGGATGACCGTTAATGCCAAACAGGTGGTGTTCACTCCACGTGACCATTTACAGGAAGGCTTTTGAGGTTTTGACCTCCACTGCCTACCACGAAAAAAAAGGGGTCTCAAACGCAGGGTCATTCCTTTCCACAGGCTGTATGATGCGGTATTCACGGTATTGTGGCTGTGCCGGAGTTGACACCAAGGCTTTGACCCCTTTCCCACGTGTGTTCAACGTCAAGCCATAATACTGCCATACTGCATCGCTTGTTCCAGAAGCCCAGCCCATTCAATCTGCACCCCCCTTCTGCACTCACCGTTGGCTTTTGCTGGGTTGTTTCTGCCACGCGCGACAAAAACCGTGAAATGCGCAGAAGATGCAGGTTCACCTACGATTCGCCTAGAGTTGGCGTGACTTGGTGTGGAGGAGACCTGTGCCGCTCGTGGTGGTGTGGGGTGAGCCCTTAAGAGGTTCGAGAGCACCAAGATCCTCAGTGGCTGAGTCAGAAAACGGACTATGCTTTCACCATGCTTTCGAGAAAATGGCTGGCTTTCAGCATGCTTTCTGTATCTTTCTGTGATTCTGGTGTGTTTCTCTTCAAGACCAACAGACCATGACGGATGTGTGACATGTGTGTATGTGTGTGGGTGTTCACCAGTGCTACAGGCGGCCAGGACACACATTATTGGTTACTATACATATATGAGAAAACAAGAGATCGCTGCTTTGTTTTGTACGACTGCTATGGTCGGTTCTGGGGATGTGTGCTTTTTGACTGGTTTCAGTCCAGTGATGTCCCTTCATGGATGATCAATAAGCGTCCAGTTCTTCTTTACGTGGTACCAGGCCTCCCGTCCGTTCCGACATGAAGATCCTGAGCTCCTCTTCTCGTCCAACCCCCCCGCGGTGGACTCCCCGGTCGGCCATCGAAGCCGCGCGCCGAGGAAGGCGGCAACCCATATGAAGCTGTGGAAGAACATGGTGCTTCAGCTCTTTGGATCGAAGGAAGAGCATCCAGGTTTGACAGGTATGGTGGATTGAGAGTAGATGACACAGACCCACAGGGTCGGTGGTTCATAATGAACATTGATGAACCCCTTGTAACCATCTGTAAGCCCTGTATATATCTGTAGAGGACATCTTGAGGTCTGTGCCATTGACTCCCTTCGACATGTTCGGCTCCAAGGACAGCTTCGACATGCCTCGCCATGGGTTGATCAGTGGGTTTATCATGAATCTGCATAGATTCACTGAGGTGCAAGTCTGGCAACAGTTGTGGGGTGTTTCTTGGGTGGGGAGATGAATGAGGATTGATGTGATGATATGTTGCTGCTGCGATGGTTGCAGATGGTTAAATCATCCGTGCAACCCAGGGCACCCGTGCCAGCCAGAGAAGGTTGGTTGTTTTCAGAAGCATTTGGGGGTGTCTTGGGAGGAAGTTGGGTTTTACAGTTTTTAAATTGGGGGGCTGCTAGGAAGGGTTCCAATGCAGTTGTGCAAAGAGGTCCTGCTTAGTGCTCCCCGAGTGAATTCCGCTTCAGCGTCGGCTCGTGCGGCGAGCGAGTCGACGGGTGGGGGGTGGTCGGCTCGGCTCAGGAACATCCCCAGCGCAAGCATTTTGGAGGAACGGATGGGCGCTGCGTCCGGAGAGCGTGGTCATTCGTGGTCCGGAGAGCGTGCGAACTCGGACCGAACCGTGGGAGGTAAAGCGACGAAGTGGCTTCTTCATGGGAAGCACGGTGTAGATGAGCAAATAACCTCTCCAAATAAGCATAAAGCTTCCCCACATTTGCAAACAACTTCCCCACATTAGCAAATAGCTTCACCAAATTTAGCAAACTCTAGGCCAAAAAAGACAAACAGGCCAACACAGTCTCCAAGTTACACCGTTACAACCATCCAGCACAGGCTTTGTGCCAGGAATTTGCCGTAGCTGCTACTTGGTTTGGGGTGAATGATTTTGCAGCTGCATTCCTTTTTGACTGTACTTGGTTCGATGTGTTCCAAGGCTCTGAGGCACCTCCCCAGAGCCACAGCTGATAGCCGGCAACGGAACCCTACTGACCCGCCAGTCACGATGGTTTGAAGTCACGGATCCACGAGACATCCAAACCCGGAAACGGATGGAATCAAAGCCAACTCGCAGAGAACACGAGTGACATCACGTTGTCCTGCTTTTTTTCAAGGGCTGTCAAAGGTTGTTGCATTGCTGGCTTTGGGATCGGCAACCTTGCCCAAATGGAAGGACTCGCCAAACCAAGCACATCGATGGATCCCCCACTTCTGCAGCCAGCCGCCAGCTTTGGCTTTTCGCCAGGACTCGGAGAGCTTGTGTTCCAATTTCCGGCGCAGGCCGTGTGTCGGATGAGGGCGACAGATGGGCGATGATGATGGGAGGGCTGTAAAAGATGAACTGCCCCATGCAATGCCATGCAAATCCAACAGTTGCCCGACAAGAGTTTCTTGCATGTAATTAGTCGGACTTTAGCATCCTTTTATGATTCTGAGCCATGCGATTCTGAGATGTGTTCCTAGCGCTGCAAGCTGGCAAGCACACGTGGCGAGTTTTTGGGCGCTCTCGGGTGAGCCGAGAGCGATCGCTGACGTGCGCGTCGCTGTCATGTCCGTGAAATGCCGGAGGGTACGGTCCGTGACCCCGTGATGTCCGTGACGGGTTCTGGGCCAAATGCTGTTCTTCAACAAACCATATGTGACCCCGTGACACCGTGACGGCCGGGCCACATGAGGTTCTTCAACAAACCATATGGGACATCGTCCCATCTCCATCTGCGCCGAAACACGCAGGCGCAATGAGCTGCTGGAGCGGCTCCCTTTGAAGACGGACTTCGTGGCCTTCAACCCGTGCGTGCACTCAGCGTGGACTCGGTGTGGACTCGGTGTGTTAGGTGAAGACGTTTGTGTTTTTCTCAGCAAGACGGGGGTGGAAGTGAAGCATAGGTGTGGAAACGTTTGGAGGGATGACACTGCCTGCAGTGGAACCACGACTGGCCTTTCCTCCGCATGCTCTACCACGGCGGGAACAGAGAAGTGAGTTAAGATCAACCTGATGGCGAAGGGGTGAACCGGTCAATGTGACTTGAAGAGTTTCGTGGATATGAGGTGAGAGGATTAAGATCAATTAAAGATACTATAATTAGTTAAGGTGAGACACATGACATAATTTATAGTGATGTTTAGTGGAGATTGAGTGTTGCCATTGCCATTGCCTACAGACGAGACTGACGTGCAACCATTCAATTGGAACTTGGGTCTCCCGCTCGGTGTTGTTTGATTCCTTTGCATTTTTTTGCCATGAGGCAGGCTATGGCAGGCTGTTAATGAGTGGGACCTCCATGAATTCCTGTATGCTCAGGGTGAGGGAAGTGGGACAGCTGGACAGCAAGCTGAATGCCAAGAAGAAGCCTGAGATCTTTGGCAGGAGGGTTGGTCCGACTGTCCTTTGCCACGTGGGGTGGGGTGAGGGATTTCACAGGGGCTAGGCGTTTTTTCACTGCACATGCTGGGAGGACAAGTCATTTCTGAATGCCCAGTGAGTAGTGGGAGAGAGTTCTTCCTTCGAAGAGAAAGAGGTGAAGAGGTGAGCTGACAACCATCCTCGAGCATGGTAGGAGGCTGCATGGCCATGTGGCTAGCAACCCTGTGGATCAAACAGCCTCGACTGGTGGTGGGACCGTGCTTGAACCTCCCTCACACATACTTGCGCCTGAAGATGCCTGAAGGCAACATCTAACTTTCAGCTTCGCCAGCAAAGCGTAACGACCCATTTGTACCATAAAGAGCAACCACGCATGCTTCACTATCATCTATATAGGTACCGTGGCAGCCGCAAAGGTGACCCTCCAAAGCCCTTCGAACATCAATTCTTTGGGGATATGGACGTTTCTCCGACTTCCTCACCAACCCCAAACAGCTTATTGAAATGGAGGTGCCCAACAAACACTCCGTTCGGGGTGGTTTCCGGTGTGGCAAAATATGGTAAACTAGGCAAGTGTATGCAAGTGTGTTAACATATACTTGGCCATGCTTGGCGCTGCCTGCGCGCTTGGCCGCGCGCACCCAGGAAGTCTAAGCCCAACGTGCCGGTCTACCGGCTGAAGCCCAACAAGGGGCCGGGCACGCCGAGTGGGACCGGGGTCCGGGAAATCACCGGGAAGAGGATGGACACGGTTTGAAGGGCTCGCGGTTTTGGGGCACCGAGCATGCACCTGTGTGGTTTAGAAGGCCTGAAAGGAATCGATTGGGGTATGAAGAGACGAATGTCCTGGGCCAGTGGATATATCAGCTAGTTACTAGTCCAGAGGGATCCTAGCGATAGGATTCTTGCTACAGGTCTTTTTTTTCCAAGCAGTACTCAGAGTATCTTAGAGTGGTAGCTGGATCCACTGGTTCCCACATTTTCCACCCATGGCATCCCATGGCCTCGTTTTTGCCGCACTTCGTGTGGGAAAGAGCCTTATATATGGAGGAGACCCTTTCCATTGATAAAAGATGTCCTACCTCACCTGGAACCCGCAAACATCCGCAAAATACTTGAGGTAGCTTGAGGTGTTGCGAGAGATCTTGTGAGGTCCGTTTGATATGATATATATGTCTACTAAATATCTCTTTCTTCTTCGACCCAAAGACACCGCGTTTCCACCGGACTCCTCGCCGATGACGTCTCTCGTAGTCTCTCCAGGCTCCCCGAGGCCTTGAACAACTACTACGCGCCTCGGGCCGCGGCGTTCGCGACGACGACGGCGATCGGCCGCGGAAGCCGCGACGACGGGGGATCGGTGGAGGCTCGGCCGTGGCTCTGGAGGCGCCCAAAAGCGAGGGCCGTGTTTGGCCGGAAGCCGAAAGAGGAGCCAAAGCCGCGGGCCGCGCATTTTGATCGCTTTTACATATTTGATCGTATTGGTCTACCCATCATTGATACTCTTTGGTTCACAAGAATATACATTACTCATCTATCCTGGATCCTTTTGAAAGGGTGTTTGGACCCAGCAAAAGAGGCACCACACCGCATGGCTGGGCTGGCTGGGCGGGCTTACGGCTTAGTATTCGACCCAAATCCGGAAAACCCGTCGACGTAGATCTGCCGATCTGCCCCGGTGTTCCTCGGGGTTCCTCGGCTCAGATCACCTTGCGCTACGCGAAGAAGCTCCTTCGCATCGGCTCCGGCTTCGACGGGCTGCCCGGCGGAAACAACGGAGACCGATGGGTTGTCTGGGAGAAGAAGACCAGGGGCGGTCTCCAGTCGTCCTATACTTATTTTTGGAGGTGGTATGGTTTGGGTCCTGGGTTTGTCCGAGTACACCTGTAGAGCCGTCGGGATCCAGAAGAACATCACTATGTTTGGAGGATGCCTTGGCACATCAGCGGCCCGACCCATGTTCTTATTCTGACCAAAACAACCGGCGTAAGAGAAAAAACATGGCTCAGCTCTCCAAGCGACCTGGAGCAGGGCCGTGCAAGAAACATATGAAAACATCATTGAACACGAAAAAACAGGCTTCTGAAATGAACCTTTCTTCAGACTCCGTGCTGGACCGGAAGATGAAGCGGACGCCCACCTGGTGGACCAGAAGAACTCAACGAAGGTACCAGTTTGGTGGACCCCACCATCGAGAGTCACAGGTGCTCTCAATGGCGGTTTGGAAACATGTGCGGTTTTCCATCAATCAATGTGCGGTTTCTCCCCCAAAGCGGATGAACCACCGCTGCACCGCACGCTTCGCTCGCGGCTGGGCGTTTCTTTTTCCGAGGAGCCAAAGCTTCAGCGAGTTCGTTTTCAACAACCTCTACCGCCACTGGGCCTCTTTTTCAGATCTTTTTCAGGTCGGGTCGCGATCTGGGCTGGTGAGATGGATCAAGGTTTGGACCGCGAGTTTACGCACCGCCAAACGTTCTCCGAAAAAGGGCGGTCAAATGGTGATCACTAGGTCCATTGGTGGCGGTCGTTTCTTCGGAATGGGTGGTCCCTTGAATCATGCACATGTTATCGGAAGGCATTCGACTCGATGCCGTTCCACATGGAGTGTTTGTGTTGCATATTGCATATCTTCAAGAAGGCTTGGAGGAAAATCGCCAGAGGGAAGGTCGGCTCCAGCTTCCAGCAGTCGGTGACTTGGGAAAACATCATCGGATAAGCCAATGGAGGGCCAAAGGGCCTCCCAATACCCCGACCTTCCACCCCTGAGGCAGCCCGCAAGTGCTTCTCGGCTGCATTCAGTCTGTCTATGTGGGGTTGCGACGTCGCAGCATTGATGCTTTGCGACATAGTTCGAGGTCTCTTCTGCAAACTGAGACATGGGCCCTTTAAAGAGGTGACGGTGTGTGGCGCTCGCCATCGACTCAAAGATGTGCATTCATTGGGGTTCCCAGGCGTGGCTTCCATGGCTATGCCTTGCCACCTGGCCTTGTGGGCAACCAGAGCCCGGAGCCCTGAAACGTCTTTCACGTAGCATGGAATGGACCAGTTGATGGAAACAGTTTTCTGCACCACACCACCGAGAAATGCGAAGTCAATCAATCACGGGCGCTGGAGATGTTCTGCTTCAAGGTGTGAACACCACATTGTTTTCACCATATCGGTACTCAGTTGTGAGTGGGTTTGGATAAGTCATGATAAATCAAGATAAATCTTAAAGATTCCTAAAGTATCTACAGTACTGTAGCAGTGCAGGATTCCAGGATGTTTTTCCATCAACTTCCTCTCTGGAGCAGACGGTTTATAGCATGCGCATTTTTTTCGCTGGCACCCCCACTGGCAAGAGTGGGGCAAGGTGAGATTTGGTAATTCTTCTGTCATTGAACAAACGAAGGCACACCGATGGAACCACATAAATCCTATAAAGAATAGCATTGCCTCCCTTCTTGCCCAGACAAGATATACCAAGAATATCCAATACGGTGGCCCATGGTCACGTCAGGCACAAGGAAAGGAATGGAATCACACCGGGGGCGCACACTCATATTTTAATCATCCAAGGACAAGCCTCTGCTCTAATTAGTGTCCAGTTTCGACCATAAGGATCTTAACATAAGTCCCTATGCCAAAGAGCTGCAAGGGGAGGGAGTTGCGCAGCAGAGATGGAGAATCCACAAAATGAATTGCGTTCTACTGTGAACATGCAGCCACCACTGGTTCC
Source organism: Durusdinium trenchii (assembly GCA_963970005.1). NCBI lineage: Eukaryota > Dinophyceae > Suessiales > Symbiodiniaceae > Durusdinium > Durusdinium trenchii. Next base: position 1,436,016 of record CAXAMN010025583.1, read on the forward strand.
CTGTCACCATTGCCAGTGTGTCGTGATACCGCAAACGACTCCGCCCGCGAATCACCCGTTGAGACCGGTCAACAACGACTTCTGTCGCCAACGACCTATCGGCCCAACGACTAAGACCGGTCTAACCGTTTCAGTCTGACAGGTTGAGCTGAAGAAGTAGTCTCTTCTCATGTTTGGTGGTCAACCGAGGTCCCCCAGTTTTTGACCCACGGCCATTCATGGATCAGACGGATGATGAAGCCATGACTCTGGAGCTTTTGCACATCGATGAACACTGAACCGGAAACCAACCGCACGGAGCACGGAGCTCGGAGCTTGGTGTGCTTTCCGAAACACCTTCAGGTGGGACCCTGGCGAGCTGCCTCTAGGACGATGATATCGAGTCGACGTGGGAGTCGACTCCGGTCGTGGTGTCCAGGGCCGTGGGGTGTGGGGTGTGGGTGTGGGTGTGTGGGGGGGTGACTCTGTAGATCATGTGATGAAGAGGAATGCTGAATGGCTGAATGATCATGCCCAGAGTATGGATGTTTCCACCCTAAAGAACTGGGGGCCTTCGCGACGGATGGATATCACATGTTCAGAGCAACATGGATTAGAGATATTAGAGTGTTGACCGATACCCTTTAGGTTGAGAAAGGGCCAATTGTGAAAGGCACGCATAGGCTTTCCAGGTGTTGACCATGGCTCAATTTAAGGCATTAGCACTAGAACGATCAGCCTTCTAAATCTAGTTTATTGGGCTGCAACTCAATGCTTCCAGGAACAGCAGACATGACCACACGCTCAACCTTGGCAACCGGGCTGCCTGTGGGTCAGAACACCAGGATACCGATCCGACAATCCGCAATCCGATCCGGGCTCTTCCGTCCGACTCTTCCGTGTGGTGGGTGCCAGGGAGTATAGGTAAGTATCCTCTGTGCATGGCAACCCTGTACAAAAACAACAAGAGCCTATAGCTACGTGAGACCGAATGTCCGCGCCGCACTGGAAAGGTCAAGCTACAGGGTGGTGGGGGAGAGCAATTATATGGGGATAGATCATATGGACTCACGGTACTGTAGGCTAGACTCAACTACTCAAAACATGGTTGTCCTCAGCTCTTGGTGACGTCACGGTGATGTCCTCATTTGTTTCGTCTGCGAGGAGATCGCTGAGCTGTAGCAAAAATGGTGCTCTTTGGGTTTGCAGGGAGGAAGGACCACCATCGGGCCCAATGGGGGTTCTTGTTTTTTTTTGCCGAGGCAGCTATGGGTCATCTCTCGAGAATGAACCACAGGCAAAAACACCGTTTGCTCCACTCGTGAGTGAGGCTCCAGGACCCTGAGGAAGAACCAGACAGGCAAGTAACTTGAACATCTTTTAAAAAGTTTTCACAGCTCTCAGAGGTCCTTCGAGACAACGTCAGAGACCTCGACTCATCCCCTCATTTTTGTTGCGGTTCAGGAATGTCCTATTTATGCCTGGTTCATGCCGATGCCCGGTAAAGGAGGAAGTGCATTTCGAGAATCCACCGACGGAGCACCATGGTGGAATAGGGGGGCCGTTCTCACGGTGCTGAAACCTCGATATTGAGAGCTCTTTGGGTGAGCAAGGGTTCATTGGTTTCGATGCTGTAATCAATGTGCCGGCTGGTTTGCTATCACCAGCAAGAAGCAAACTTGTCCGGCAGCGAAGGAATCTTAATGCTATGACACGTCCGCTTTTCATACAATCTCATCGCAGCAGTGTCTCCGTATGAGATTGGTGCTGCTTCCCAAAAAGTAACCTGTTAGTAGGGCAAGGATGGGCAAGGAGTTTGCCACAAGCCGTGTTCCTTTTCTGCACAATATTTGGAGGTATGATCCTTGATGACATCGGATTAGCATCTCACAAGGAGGTGATGTTTGTTGTTGCTTTTGGTGGCCCAAGAGAGAGCTGCATGACATGGCAAGAAGAGATGCCTCACATGCGGCAACATTGCATCAAGTTCCTCAAACACATTGACTGTCACGCGAAACTGGACTGGTTCCTCACCAGCTACCGCCGACAGCAACTGCAGAGGGACTGGTCCACGGAGGCTCCATGCTTCGTTTTCTTAGCGTATGCTATTCACATCACCCCAAGCTCAGGTTCGGAAGGACTTGCTGAGCGCCCAAGCAGAGTTTTTGTAGGAATTGTCCAGTCAGGACGTCTGTTTTCGTGGGCCAAATTGGACTACCCCACCCAGCTGGGGAGGCCACCCAACTCCACCCCTCTGCCAACTCCATCCAAAGAAAACAAGCTCCGAAGCCCACCCCGACCCCAGTTCACCGCCCCAACCCTTCGGCCGCCCGCCACCACAACCCTTCGCTCGCCTCGAAGACGCCACCGGTGGATGACGCCATGGCCCTCCGCAGCGTGGGGCGCCGCTCGAGGGCGCAGGAGAATCTCGGCCGAACGGAGGAGCAGCCGAAGCGGAGGGATCTTGGGGGAGGTTGGGGGATCTGAAAGGTGGAAGACCAATCTGGGAGATTCCTTGGCAGACATCCACATGTCGTGGATGTTATATAATTGCATGGTTTAGAGGTTGAAGTGGTCGAAAGCTAAACGAACACTCTGGAGGAGAATGTTCTCGAAAACCATCCAACACCTAATTCTTATCCATACTTATCCAATATTATAGATGCCTTCAGCCCTTCAGGGTGCTTCTTGGAGGCCCATTGAGGAGAGACGAGAAGCCCTCAGATGTTCACCCAAATCAGTTTGGGGCTTCACACTCTTCGCCATCTGGAAACACACACCCGGGATCAAGGGAACTCGGGGGAGGTCAAACTCGATTTTTGAACCACCACACCACCCTGGAAATCATTCCAAAGTGTTTTGGTATGTTTTGTTTGTTTGTTTGTTTTCACGATTCGGCAGAGCTGGTTGCACCTCCTTGGCTCCCGCTATGCTTGCAATTGCATGCAATGACATGCATTTGCATTCCAACGTGACAAAGCATGACAGAACAAATAATCACGGGGGGTTGGCACCACAGCGTTTGCATGGCATGTCGCATGGCCATGGTGCCAGCATGTGCACGGGTCAAAAGATACAGCCACGACCTCCCACTGACATCATGCAGATGTGATGAATAAAACCACCCAGGCCTGGAGATGAAAAGCCATTCCTAGAGACAAGGGGTTTTATGCATCAACAGTCCACCAACCCTCGATGTAGGCTCCCGAAACGTGCGCAGGAGGCTCACCGACAGCGGATGCGCCCGCCGGTGCCAAATGATGGCTATCCCTTCAGGCGCTGGACTCTCCGAGCAGATGAGTTGATAGGAGCAATGATTGGAAAGACCATGAACCGAGGATTTTCCGGGGCACGTGGGAGCCTATCCATGCCATGGGTGCCATGGCTCTCTCATGCCATCTTCCAGTATACCAGGTGAGGTCTGAGGTCTTCACAGGTGAAGTGCAGCAGTTGTTTGATTGAGTGGACAGTTATCAGCCATGGAGGGACATGGAGCGACAGGAGTCCACTACATGCAATGGACATGTCAAAGTTATATACTTACCTTGGACCATGGGGGCATGTTTTTTTGCAACTATTCGCCCAAAAGGTGGCGTGGCCAAAGATGTTAACAAGAAGAACCTAAATGTCTAGGCAACTCCTTTGCTTTATATAAACAAAACGACCATTTCCAAGGCAGTTCCTTTGCTTGTAGATCCTTTGCTTGTAGTTCCTTTGCTTGGAGGTGTTTTGTTTTTAACTTTCTTGTCCATGTCTCATGCACTGCTGGGACTGGCATTGCCATATGACTCGCAATCAGTTGGGCCTCATGACTCATGACTCCGCACTTGGGGGGTTGGAGCTTCATGTGCCAATAATTGGGGTCTTTGGCATGTTTGGCATAAGAACCTTCATGCACCGATGGGACTGGCAGCCATATGACTCGCATTCAGTTACCGTAGGTGCATGGAAAAAGCAAAAAAAGAAACACCTCTTGGCATCTCAGCCCCAACCTCCGACTCGTGCAGGGCGCACCGCGCCGCGGCGCCTGGACCAATGGTCAGTACGCATGGGATTGGGCGCCCACTACTAATGGGGATGGCTATCAACCATCATCAACCTAATAACAATGATCATGGCAAGTAGAACGGTCATTAATAAGGCTTCCTACTATGGGATGGATGTACATATGATCCACATCGTGAGTATGAAGGGCTGCGGCTCATCCGTTGGGAGACATGCTTCAGGTGTTTTTGGTATTTTACATACTAGACATGTTTTACATAGATGATAGCTTCCGTTTGACATACCAGATAGGCTTCCGTCTTTGGTACCAGACATGTTAGCTTCATCTTTTGGGGGACGAATTCAGATGGATTCTCCCAGCTGACGGGCACGACCAGCGGATCTGGGGAGGTCGGGCATGGTTTTCCGGTCTGATGGGACGCGCAGAAAGGAACGCTCTTGAATCGAAGAGGATGGCAAACCAGCATGAACGGCTGCCGGCCGTCTTCACTATTTGTTTAAACAAAGACAAAACGGTCAATGGCCAATCCTTCAACCCCGGGAAATTGGCATATTTAGTAGTTCAATATGTGACCTACCCTTTGAAACGGTGGCATTCTTGTTTGAGCCACATTCTTGTTGAGTCAGTCTCAACTCGTCGCATGTGGGATGAGACTCGTCTCATCCCGTGGCGATGGGCATGGCGCCCCCAGACATGGTCCGAGAGCCATTTAAGACATCATAGGGATGTGCGTGTCCTTTTTAAGCGAAAGAACCATGGACGCTACTAAACCGAAAATCAATTCCAATAGAGGGACGCTGTTGACGCTGTTGTCACTGTTGTCCCTTGATGTGTTGTCCCTCTCGTTGGACGCTCGGAAGGCCCGTCACCGATGCCGCGGGCGCCACCACCGATTCGCCGCCCGACTCAGGACGGTGCCAAAGATGCTACCCCGCGATCCAAAGGTCCGCCGAGTCGAAGACGGGGGGGAAAACGATGAGAACGATTAGTGGAGAAAGACAAGTGGACCAGGGGATGTGAAGGAAGAGGGGAAAAAAAAAAAAACGAGCCTAAAGACAAGTGGAGAAAGTGGGTCAAGAAGCGATCTTTCTGGGTTAGGAAGTGGGTCCATGTCTGATCTTTCTGGGTCCAGAGGTGCTCCGCGAAGCCTCAGGCAGCGACGCGACTCCGAGTCGCAGCACGTCCTTGCCTCCGTTGCAGAGCCCGCGGCTGGCACGCTCCGCACCGGCAGGCGGGGGAGTAGGGCTGCTGGGAGTGGAGCAGCTGGGGATGGAGGAGGTCCCAAATATTTGACACAGACACCGTTCGGTTGGACGTGGAGTCGGAAAGGATTGAAGATCTGGCTGCAGTTTGACGAAGTCGGCGATGAGCTTTGCTGGGTACATTAACGTGTGAAAAATGACGATCTGGGATCTACAAGACATGCACCTACGTACCAAATTTGAGGCCTCACCGCGCCGAACGTTATCAAAGGACCCAAGGAGAAGCCAAAGATGCAGAAGAATATAGAAGAATGGTAGGGACGAGGGATGTGATTGATCCTATCCACTTCCAAATCAGGGTGCTCTTTGCCTGTCTTTCCAAAGGTTTTGCACCACCTGATGCAGACAGACCGAACAAAAATGAGCTCCTGCAGGTTCAATGCAGGGTCAACAGAGGTCAACGCTTGATCACCTGGGCGTGCCTTATTCTGATCCCTGACAATTCAGGGAATGACACAAATCAAACATGAAACACAGACAGACGCCAAGAACATCCCACTGGGGCCAAGTTGAGGGGATCTCCTTCCAAACACCCATCCAATCATGTGTTCCTTCCAGAGGGTTTTGGTCTACCCTCCATCCAACAAACATGTTAACATGGAAGTGGAACATGGCCCCGAAAGGAAGACTGTCTTCCTCTACGGAACAGGCTGTACGAGGCTGTATTCCACTTCCATGATGGTTTCAGGGAGGGTATCATTGGATTCTGGGAGCTGCTGCGGTCGATGCCAGGTCTAGACCTGGACCTCAAGGCAGGCGCCCCACCACACACGCCTGACGCCACTCCCGGCTCGGCCTCCTCTCCAGGCGCGAGCCGCGACAGGAACACGGTAGAGGGGGGGGAAATCAATGAACGAGATTTCCCATGTAACCTATGTTCCTTGATTCTGGTATTCTGGTTTTTGATTCTGATATTCTCATTGTTTGAGTTCAAAGATCGGTTGTTTTAAAAAGTGATAGCGTTTGAAGCTTAAAAGCACCATATTTTGGCCACAGTTTTGTTTGCAAACCTGGTTTTGTAATCTTACTATGATCTTTGTTTAAAACATGCAACCCTCCTGGGGGGGGCACCACCACCATAAAATGCATGCGAACTGTGAAATGCAGCATCCTTAGGTTTGGAGCCACTGTCACTGAGGACCCACTCAGGCCACTTCTTGGACTTCAAGGTTGTTTTTTGCAACCGAATAGGTGGTTAGCACCGAACAGGTGCACATGTATTTTCTTTTTTGCCAACATGTGGAGCACTTAGTATCAGTCCTAGACCATTGGCAGGACTCATGAACATTCCGGGCTGGATAAATATGTATGGGAATACCCAGGACTTTGGATTCCTTTCCAAACATACAAAAAACAACAACACTGATCAACAATAGATATAAACACATTGCCAGCTTTGGATATATATATATATATATGTATATATATATATTGTTTTTTCAGTTGCATTGCAACCACTCACACTTCCCAGAGTCAAATTTGCAAAGGGCTAAGTGCACTTTGGACTAAGGCTCACACTAAGGCGCACTAAGGTCATCACACACCCATTCAGCTGTCCAAGCTGTACTGGTAGTATGTCCAATCTGAATGAGTTTAGAGGGGATGGACACTCTTAATTCTATACAGAGCAGCAACTATGAGTGAGTGTATGTGTCCATGTTTACCACACGGGTCGCTTGTCACCTGGATGGGTCACCCCAGAAGGAATCCGTGTGGCACGGGTTCGGCGGATCCAGGTGGCCACGAGGACTCGTGCACTGTTGGTCGCCACGAGGACTCTGAGGCGCCCCACGCGGAGGTGAGACGAAGTGACAATGGAGACGTGGCTCATTTGGAGACATGGCATCACTGTCATCGCTATATAGATGGATATAGTAGGGAGACATGGAGACGTGTTGGTGTTATTACAATTTGTCTTGGATGGTTTGTTTCCAGACAGTTTTGAGCCACCTGTATAAAACATTATAAAGCACCACTGTGCCTCCAGCCCCACAATACCCTATAGTTCATGGCCACTCACACAGCGGGGTTGTTTCGTTGTTTCATGAGATATTCTCCTCTTTTCCCACACCTTTCGACGATGCTCACCCAGCTCGGACGCTGGGCGAAGAGGAACATTCTGGCCAAGCCCTGTGGGTGTCCGAAGAGCAGCTTGGGCCTGGGTGTCCTGAGAATTCTTTTGTGGGTGTCCCATCTCTTCTTCCCCCCGTCGTTCTTCGAAACCCGTCTCTCAGCAACTGTTTCTGTCGGGTCCGGTTTCGCTCGGGTCGAACGTCTCCAGGACGACGAGGAGTTCTTAGCGGACCTGCAGGAGTTGGATGAGCTCACGGCGCATCTGGCGCGGCGAGGCGGAGCGGTGGCGGAGTGGGATGGAATGTATTTTAATCTTTTAATCTGTTTAATTTCACATCATTTCACTGTTTTGGTTTGGGTTCCTTCATAATGACTCGTCACATATATTTTTTTGTGTTTCTGACTTAGCCCATGGGCCATGTGTTCCCTCGGAGTTTCTTCACTGCAGGCGACCCGTCCTCGGCGCGCGACGTGCGGCCGCCTACGGCGTCCTCGGTGTCCACCACGGCGCTGCTCGGCCGGTGCGGTCGGCCGGGGTGGTTGCTTTGAGGTCAGTGGCCGGTCCTTCTCCACATTTGGTGGTTTCTTCTGATTTTCCAGTGTGATATTTCTATTGGGCTGGGCATGGCTGGGTCAGATTGGAAGTTCCTGAATTGTGGAGGTCATTGCCAACCCTTCCAAGTGCTCACTGGGAGAGGTAGCTGACGAGAAACAGTCATTGGACGTCGGGTGTGGCCCGTTGTGAATCGAGACATCGGTGTAGGTAACAGATGTAAGGTTGAACTGCTACATTGACTGCCCTGCTACATTGACAGTAGGGCCCTGCTACATTGACCTCTGAAACCATTCCCCCAATGTAGGTCAATCTTCCGTAACATGAGATGGACTGGGCCTGCCAGCTCCCCAAGGCCTGCTAGCTCCTTGGCCACGGCCTCGGTGGCCAACGGGGTGGGGGGCCCAGACTGCTCCGCTTCTCACCGCGGCCGCGGAGCGCGGCGGGAGCCACCGCTCCAGGAACCAGATATGGAACATCTGGATTGACAGATGATAATGGTTTGCCATCTGGTTTTGAACCAGATGAACGTTCCTGGCAATGACGCAACCATTGAAGTGGTGATGAAAGAACCATCAATTGTTGCGTCGTTATCGTTCATCTTTTTTTTAATGCCGATTGTTGTGGCCGTGAGTCATCAAACCTCCCTCACCAAACGATGGCAGGTTGACATCCCCTTTTCGAGGAATCATGAGGAATCTGTTCATTTTCAGAGGTCAACCCGTTTTGACCCACAGTCAAATGAAACATAAGATTCATATAAGATGATTCCCACACCTACTTTTGGTCCCCATCCTCAGGGCTTGGTACATCTGGTTTTCACTGGGGGAATGCTGGGGATGGTCCTGATCTTGCTGATGTATAAGGGATGTTCTAGCAGGTAGGAGGTAGCCAGACCAGTTAAATAATGCATAAAACACACGAGAAGCGCGAGAAGTGCTGATGATAGTCCCATATAGTCCCCACAAGCTAGCCTGGTCTTCAGACCAAGCCTCAGAAGGTCAGTAGATGACGAGTTGACTTCAAATCCAGTCTGGTGATTTCACTCTTACAACTCTTTTTTTTGAGCCCGCTCCTACTTTAATGAAGTATGCACCTACTTAATTAAGATCAATTAAGTAATGCAGGAAAGCTTCGAGGTAGGATGCAGGCTAGCCTCCAGTCCAGTGATTTCCCTTGATCCAGTCTTGCTTCCAGGAGGATTATGCCGATGCGAATGAGGCCCGGGGAAAGCGCAAAAACATCTTTTCCGGGCGCTTCGCCGGGGTGAGGTGGCCTAGGATGACCCTTGTTGTCCAAGGAGTGGATCTCCACCACACCATTCGTTTGGTTGGAGCATCGTGTTCGGACCACATGTTGTATGGATGATCAGGCATGTTTCGCCGGAGAGAGACAGGACGTACAAAACCCGGAATCAGAATTCATGAGAACCTAGAGCGGATATGCAAAATTATGCTAAACACTGCAAACCCATTGTCAACATGTGTTTCTGTCGGAAAGCAGCATTTCACTAAATAGCTCCTTGAGCACCTCACTTCCTTTACTTTCCTCCTTTACTTAAAGTCCGCACACTTGGGTAATGGCACTTCCCCAAATTCACATAACAGCCTTATATACTTACTGCAACAGAGATATATAAATTTATCGTCGAAACCCACCCTTTTTTGTTTGCTCCAGAATGAGTGACTAGTGTTTTCTGTCCAAGTTTTTGCGCCTGTAAGTCTATAGCGTTTATACATACCTATAGAGCCCATTTGACCTTTGTTGTGACAGGAAAAGGCCATGGTTTGGGCGGTTGGTGGTCCCAAATGGAGGTCGCTCAGGCTCTATCTAGGTCTTCATACTCCCCTGTTAGGTCCCGATCCAGCCGAGGAACACCAAAACATACAAAAACAATCAAAAACACACCCATGTCTCACCCGCCCTCCTTCGGATCCACAGTGTCCACGGAACCGCCACGGATCCGCCGCGAACCGCCACGGATCCGCGGTGCCAGGATCCGTTCGAGCAGTTGCAAGGAGCCGTGCGCGTGCACCAGGCGCGAGTCGTCGATGCACGTGGCGCGGTCGTCGACGTATGTGGCGTGCACAGAGTGGCTTGGGCGAGACACACGTGGCGGTCGAGCGAGTGACCCACCGTGGAGGAAGGTCGAGAAGGTCGCGGGGGGTGCAAGGCTTTGTTTTCTCTGTAAAGGGTGGAATATGTGTATATAAAGTGTTTTGTAGCAAGAGGAAGGTGAAAACAGATGAAAACAGATACTTGGTCCGGGACCCTGGAGGCAATGCACCAGCTGTTACGCATGTTACAGTTGTGATTTCTGGTCGTCGGAGTGCTTTTTGGATTCAAGGCGCTGCTGTAAGCCTTGTGTCACATGACGTGGGGCCCGACTTTGCTGCACAAATGGGGATGTATTCACACCCAGGCACTCCATGTATGCCATAGTGTATGCCATATATGATATGCCTACATTGACCCCCAAAACCACCCCAATGTAGGCATATATGGCATACATGGAGTGCCTGGGACATGATATTCATACTGACGCTCAAAGACCACGGATCACTATCTCTCCTCTGATCATGATCCATGTTGTTCGTGGGCGGGGGAGTGTTGCAGGGGTCCCAGGCTTTTGTTCCACCCCACTGTAATGTTTGACAGATTCATTGAGATTAAAACATTTAAACAAGTTGGACCACATATAGTCAAGCTAGGTAGGGGGGGCTTTGATTCACCAACCATCACCGATACATCCGCGTCTTTCGTCTCTTCCGTGCCTTTGGACTCGCAGTCTCTTCCAGTGCTGCGCTGCGCTGCAGGAGATTGCTCAGCTGCGCTTGCCCCATGGTTGCCGCCTGGAGTCCGTGTCCTCAGTCGGAGGGGAGAAACTCCGTCGATGAGACCCTGAGTCGGAAAAATGTCGGAGGCGTTTGGGCACCGTTTGGAGAGAATTTGTCTACGAGACCGTAAGAGGGCCTTTTCGACCACGGAGTTCGCATGTGACACGGCCACGGACGGAGCCTGTGAAGGTCGACAGAGATCCCAAGCGCAGGGAGCATTCCTTCACGCCAAGGGCGGTGGGGAGGGATGGTTCGACCCCGTAGCGTCGCCGTTTCCCGCGTTCTCTTCGAAACCGCAGGACCAGCCAAGCCTCCTTTGCCCAACTCTTCTTCAGCATGGATGTGGCGGAGGCGATCCGGGAAAAGCGGCGTCATGCGAAGGCGGACGGAGGTTCCACAACCCACGCGAACAGTAGGTCATGCGAACAGCAAAAAGGTCCGGTCCGTGGCAGAGGGACTGTTTGCCTGGAGCATGGTGGACCCCCTCGCAACAAAGAGCTTAGATAGTGGCTTAGATCGGCTTAGGGTCCTTTGCAGGGGTGTCCTTTCATCCAATTTGGCGATCTCGGCTGCCATGAACAATGGCTGGCTGCCAGGAAGAGACTCCTCTTTTCAGGGGAACTCCAAGAACACCCTGTTCGCTTTGTGCCAAGGGGGGACTCCGAATGCCGTAGAACTGCGGAGCAGAGAGGCCTTTTGAGACCCTGGGGACCTGCCAGAACTTCAAAGGCCTAACTCAGCAGTGCTAGTTCATCTCAGGTTGGGGTGACCACCAAAACACACCACACCTGATCAGTGCAACAAAATCCCTGCTTTGTAGATTAGAACATGCACCAAAGTCAGAAAGAGAAACCATACTCTGGTTTGATCAAACAAAGAAACACCGTGCCCTTTTGTTCTCTTCACGGACGTCTGCCACCGCGCCCCTGGTCGCGACCCTTCGTTCGCCACCGGACGACTGGCCGAAGCACACCAACGGAGCAAGCTCCGGCCTCGCAGGGGCCTTTCACACCGGCCTCTTTGGTCTTCTGGGCCTGGCGCCCAGGGCGACGAGACCGGAAGTGGCTGTCGCAAGGGCGACACCAATCTTTTCTGGTCGACAGCCAGTGTGCACAGCGTGTTTGCCCGTGCGTGGGGCCTGTTCGTTCGATGGTGAGAAGTAATGTTGGATCATGTTGGATCCTGAAATAAGGGTGAATAAACACATGTGTTCCGTAAAGACGAGCAATCCCACACCCTGAATGGTTTATGTCAGCGAAACCATTGCTCGAAATCAACTATTCAAACTGTACCAGTACCACTGCTACTATTACTTACTGCTACTCCTTCTATTCTATATATACTTCTACTTCTACTGCTGCTGCGTCTACTAATCATACTATATATATATATAACATTATATAACGCTATATACTTTAATACAGCAGTTTTGAGAACTAACGCTATTCAGACTCCCTCAATCGTGTGCTTGCGGGGTTATTGTTTAAGATCCATCACTGCTGTGTATATAGTAGCATGTATTGACCATCATCACCATGTTTGTCGTATGTCCCACGGGAACAAACTTGGAGCTGTTTTTCCCGCCTTGGTCCATTTTGCCTCTTTGCTTTGCATGCACAAATCGATGAACTACCTAGAGAAGCAAAACACTAACAATTTGTAGGCTCCTGGATGAAACATCGCTTTTTCTAGGGAAGAGATGGAAAACATCGTCTTTTCTCGAAAAAGATCGTCTTTTTGGTAAAACCACTGAAGAATAGCTCCGGCTACCATAAACAAACACCTGTCTCCCGGATCTTGCTTTCAGGTGAGTGCCGTGGGACCTTCATGGATCCGCAAGTCACCAAATGTCGAGCATTCTTCCGATTCTTCCATCTGTGTTGGTCATCTTAAATTAAATAGCCTTTTTGTGAATTTGGAGGGCGCCTTCACTGAAAACATAAGACACCGTATTTATCCCGTACGGAGCCCGTACTTAACCCGTACTAACCCATACGGAACCCGTATTTTCGATCTGCCCCAAAAAACATTGTGTTTTGAGAACCCATATTTAACCCGTACGGAACCCGTACTAACCCATACTAAACCGTACTAAAAATATGGCTTTTTTGCATCCCTGACAACCAGATGCCATTTGTGAGTTCTTAGGCTCGTAGCTGCATGTTGAAGGCTCACTCTCGATCCGGGTGAAAAGTGTTCTTGGTGAGGTCGACATTTGGTGACTTGTGTCCGAAATTCAGGTGCGTGCTGTCAGATCCAAAACACACATTTTGGAAAACATCGTCTTTTCCTAAAAAAGATCGTCTTTTTCTAATGTACTACGTTTTCTTGGTATCTTGTTTCCCTAGGTATGAAGAAACAAAGAGCCTTCGCTCGTCCTCTTGGAACGCTCGTCCTGCGCTCGTCCCGTTCGCCACGAGTCCAGAGATTCGGTCTGACCCGGAGGGAGCAAGTTCGCCGTGGGCCCACCAGACGCCCCCGGGTCCCGAGTCTTTGGGGGGGAACAGCACGGAACAGCGCAAGACAGGAACTTCAGAAGTTTTCATTGGGGCCCAGGGACCAGAAGTGGTTTCAGGTTTGATTCGGGTCTATCGTTTGAAGGGCTGTGGGGTGCGGTTTAAGAAGCGAGTTGGTGGTGGTTGGAACCTTAGCCTCCGTAGTGACATGATATGGGTTGGCATGTTATGATATATGATACATTAATATACATTACACACTCCCTGAAATTAACAAGGAACATCATGGAAGTGCAAAATGCTCCTTAGATGACCATTTTCCTCTCCAAACAAGTTGTTTTGCACTTCCATGGTATTTGGGGAGTGTATCCCTAGGGCTCCAAGTAGCTTTCTGAGAAGGTGTTTCAGCTGGCTGCCAGGCTCCCAAAACATCCCTCCCGGGTACGGCTGGAGCCCTAGCATATCGTTTCCATTCCTCCCAGACACTCCATGGGACTGCCATATATGCCATCCCATTGACCCCCAAACCCACCCCTGGCCGTTTCTCGGCAGTCCTATGGCAGTCCTATGGCAGCTCCCGTGTTTGGGGCCCTGGTCTGCCGAAAGTCGGCGTCCGCCTCAGGTGAAGATCTTCGCAGAGTATCCGCTCCCCGGGAGTGTGAGTATCCGTGCCACGAAGCGTGAGCTGGAGCGAGGGAGAGCGAGGGACGGAGGGGTCGAACGGGGTCCGGCTCAAAAACCGGCCGTGCTTTTGGCATGGAAAGTCAAAGAACCAGAAAGAACTGGTCGTTCCGGCAATTGATCGTCCTTTACATATAGGACATGAATGGACATGATGTGTATTTTTTGATTATATCTATATTTGTTTCTGGTTGTTTGGTTGTTTGGTTTCCCAGGAATATATGGAAAGATACCTTAATGATGATACCTTTCCTTCACCCCTTCAACCTTGCATGGCAGTGGATAGGATGGAAAGATTGGAGCAGTCTTTGGAACCATCGATGACGTATAGTTGGAGAATGGACCTATTGGGGTATTCAGTCCAAGCACCTTGATGCCCCTCTGCTCCAAAAAAAGTCCCTCGTTCTCGTAAGGGAACATCCTTTAGAGTTTCGGCGCTGGGAGTTCGTCATATGGGAAGTCCATGCTTCTAACGCCGCGATGTGCGGCTCGCAGTACGAGACCAGAACAGCGGGTCGCAGAACCGCGATCGCCGCGATCGCCGCGATCGCCCAACTCGCGCGCGGCCAGATAGTACCCAGGCACTCCATGGGACTGCCATGACGGACTGCCTTCAAAACGGCCAGGGGTGGTGCCAGAGGGGTCGGATGGCAGTCCTATGGTAGTCCCATTAGTCGTGCCGGTCCGGGGCGGCGAACGAACGAACGCAGGTATCTTCCATCCCAGCATCGACGCGCAGACCGGGGCCGTCGCCTTTCCAGGCGCGAACCCGTTTCACGGCGCTCGAAACACCGAGTCGGCTCACCGGGTCGGCCATGCGTGGTCGCCCAGCGGCCGGGTCGCCAGAGGGGATGGTTGCTGGATGTGTTTCTGCATTCAGTGGTGGAGCTTGGAGCTGCTTTGATTTTCAGCCTTGTGTCATAAGCAGTTTATGCTTATAGCATGTTCTAGCTTGTTTATGTTTTTTTGGGGGAATGGTTTTCCAGCATGGTTTTCCCTTACCAACAGGATCAAACAGGCGGGGAAATGATGGACCTTCATATCCCTCGGAGTCAAGCGATTCACCTCTCAGACGTTCGTGGAGGACACGCCGGTGACCCCAATCCTTGCCACTTCCTTTTTGTGTTGCGTAAAGGTAATCTATTAAGTTTGATGAATAGAGCGGATACCCCCGGTCGTGTACCACCAATACGATTATCAATGGTACCTGGCACCTCTCGATCCTTCCCTCACCGGGCCAAGTCCACCGGAACCCCGGCGAGCGAGGAGAAGAAGCTCCCAAGGCCGGCGACCGGCCGAGAGTGCCGACGTCGTCTCGGGGAGAGTGCCGCCGTCGAAGCGCCATATTGGCGCCATATTCTAAGAGGCGGAAACGGTGTGAAAAAGAGTGTTTGAGTGTTTTAGGGGAACTAGAACTATCGTTTATCTATTGTGGGGTCATTATAAGTTGGCCACTGCTGGCCTGAAACAGGGGACTGTCCCAATTCCTTGGCCAGTTTTTTGGAGGAAACTTCTGGATCGCAGGTCTTCATTGCACTTCCAGCCCCAGCTCAGACTGTCCCCTCTCAACCTGGCCCAGATCCGGATCCAGGCGCGGAGCTTCTCGCGGAGCTTCGCAGAGCGTTATTTGCACATCGGTCGAAGCCAGGTGAAGTTGGCTTCGATGTTAACCAGCTTGGTGCGGATGGTGCGGACCTCGAATACTATAGTCAGGAAGCCTTCAAAAAAGGAGGAGGAACAATAGGGGGCCGCCTATGATGGTTCATGGGCTGTTTGCTTGGAACTACCGTGCCACATCCCACTGAGTTGATTCATCTGAAGAAGCCCACATGTCTTTCGCCCCTGTCGTGCAGAGATGTACATCTTGGGTGTTCCATGTGTGTGATCGGGGGGAAACACGGATAACCACAGTAAGTAGGTGTTGTCAGGTCTCATATGTGCGGGGTCAAAACCTGGA
This sequence comes from Durusdinium trenchii, assembly GCA_963970005.1. Classification (NCBI taxonomy): domain Eukaryota; class Dinophyceae; order Suessiales; family Symbiodiniaceae; genus Durusdinium; species Durusdinium trenchii. Next base: position 1,451,820 of record CAXAMN010025583.1, read on the forward strand.
AACTTGGTCTACCATGTAGCAAGCGGGCTTCGTAGGTCAACCGCGCGGTCTTTTTTGGGTGACCCGGCCATATCAGGAACATGAGTCTGAGTAGTACAGTATGCCTTGGGGATCCAAGTACCTGGTACCTCCTCCTGATGGTGTTTGAACCCTCCTGACGCCTAAATTCTAACGTGTCGAACACAGAACACCGTTAGAACAGTGGATCCATAGACTTCCGACTTCCATTCCTCCCAGACACGACCCGTCTGGGACTGCCATAGGACTGCCATTCCATTGACCCGTGGCAACCACCCATGGCCGTTTTGAAGGCAGTCCTAGATGGCAGTCCCGTGTTCGGGTCGTGTCTGGGGATTGAGTTTGACTCAGGTGAAGTCACCCCAGCCGGTGGCTGAGCCGCGGAATGCGGATGCCTCCTCCTTGTGGCTTGGACCGAAAGTCCGTATACGGGGGAGGTATACTGATGGCACGGGACCGAGTCGGGTGTTCGGCAGGCGGAACGAGTGCGTGTTTGTGACTATATTACCAATGGGTGTCCAATGGTGACCTATAAGCAGTGTAGGGTGGTCCATTATACCAACCCTTGGAAGCAGCTGGTATATATTTGTTCAACAGCAAAACGTTGGAACGTCCCAGCCTGTCTGACTGACAGTCTTTCCATTGTCTTGGGACAATGCTGAGGGGGACACTTCAGTTGAGACATCACAATGGCGGGATTGTTCTGCCATGTCAACGATGGGAGTCTTGGACTCACCAAGTGAACCTTTCGAGTGGCTGGGGAACAACTTCTGGCAGCGGCTGAAAAACAGCTGTCAGTACAGCTGGGTCGTCGGAAGGCTGGTGCAGGTCGGAAGGCTGGTGGAACAGCTCTTAGATACCTTGCCAAAGCTATGGAAGACAAGACACACTGCAAGACTGTAAGGTACCAGGATCATCCAGACATGGGTGTCCTGGCTTTGTCCTACCCTACCCTTTGTAATTACCGGTCTCCATAGGGCCCAGGGCACCCGGACAGGAAGTGCTAGGCCCAGACACGACTAATGGGACTGCCATAGGACTGCCATTCCATTGACCCCCAAACCCACCCCTGGCCGTTTTGAAGGCAGTCCGTCATGGCAGTCCCAGACGGGTCGTGTGGAGATATGCTTCCTCCCAACGTTGGAGGCGTCACCGGACCTTTCCGCCATCACCGAGGCTCTCCACGGATCCCGCCGAGTTCCGGCGTGCGGTGCGGCTGGCGCTCTCGGGCGGCGAGGTGCTGGACGTGAAATACGACCGGGTGCTGGGCCTCAAGGCGCGCGTTGGTTTGGGAGGTGTGGGGCCGACCATGGCGTGGATTTCAGATCTCCGGGTTTTCACATGCAGACTGGGAGTGTCTCAGACTAGGCATGTCGATGGCTTTGCGAGTACGCTCTAAATGAACACGTGTGGTTTGAGTGATTGTAGGGTTGGAGCCTATGACACAAACAAATAGTGATGGGAGTCGCCAGCTTGGAACAGGAATGAACAGGATGAATCCTTTGGCCAAAGTCTGCACAATAAAACTCTGAGTCTTGTTGATGGACGAAGGGGCTGTGTGGCTACCAGGACCAGGATCATCCAGGATCCATTAAGACATGGATCTTTGCCTGGCCGTGATCTTTTGTGGCTCGAAAGATAAGGGTTGTAGATCAGTATGACTCAAAGTTCCAAGGCAACCTGAGCTGAAATCACTTATAACATCTTATAACTTATATAAGTGTCCACCACAGAAGGAACCATTATCATTCGATTCATGATCCATTGTTCTTGATCAGCTGCGGATGTACAAAAGACAAAAGACCGCTAGGTTTATGATCCCTGGCTCAACCAGAAGTGGCCGTCCCCTTCGAAGTCACTATTATAGGGGTTTCTTCAAGGATTTTTTCCCTTTCGTTGAATGAGATCTCTCGCCATGGAATGCGCCAGCCCTCCTGCATGGTACCACATTCCTCTGCTGCGATGGCCATGGACACGTCGTTGGAACCCACGCCGGGCGAGACTCTTCGTCGTGGTGTTCGTGGTTGCAGCTGGGTTTTAACCGCTCGGATCTGCAAAATTCCCCGTTCGAGTGATGCGACTGGGGTTGTTTTGGTCGTTTCGACTTTCCAGGCGAGGTTTCATGCTTCAAGAATTATTGTGTAAGCTTATAACTTATAATGCAATCCCCTGCAAAATTTCCTCTACAGATTCAAGGCACCCAGGTGCTCAAAATGACCATTTTGTAGAGAAAAAATTGGGTTTCTACAAAATGAACCACCTGGGTGGTCAAATCTGTAGAGTGATCAGGGTAGTTTTTGAGATTTTTAGCAAAACCATAATTTACTTGGGGGGATTGATTTTATAGAAACGTCATGTTCTTACATATCTTTCCGTTGACTCGAGCATGTGCACTCACCCACCATAATTTTGTAGAGGGTTAGAACCCATTTTGTAGAGATGGTTTGTTAAGCATCCTTCTGTTTACACAAGGGTGTGCACCCATCCACCATAATTTTGTAGAGGGTTAGAACCCATTTTGTAGAGATGGTTGTGAAATGCGTCGAGTTAGTAGCCGTGCTTGGCCGGGCTGCATTATGCGTGCTGGCTGAATTTTATTGGCCTTTAGCCTTCAACCAACTCTTCAAAACTGCTTTACAAAAAGAGGCGGTGTACATCGCGGAAAATGGCAGGTCTTTTGTTCCCTGCCACCCACATCCACCATTGGAACGCCTGCGCTCTTGGTAATAAACTCGTGGGTTCACTCGTTTCAAATTTCTTTTCACCAGTCGGGCCTAGGCTAGAACATCCTGGAACCATTCAGCTTTAGCAGATTCTACCTGAATTGCTGTTAAATCTCACGACAAAGCAAAAGCAACCACTTGTATGCGTCAGTCAAGGAACTTTGATTCGCTCTCTGTCCTTCTTGGTCAACTTCCTCTTGAGCTGCTTTGTTGACCTGTCGTGAAACACATTAGATTAAACTCCTCTGCGCCAACCACATTTTCTGCTTCAACCAAAAAATGAACCAAACTGAAATCACTAAATGGATCTCTTTGAGGCTGGCACTCCATGTTCGACAGCATGTGCGTAGGCTTGGCCAGATCATGGGAAAAGAAACCCATGTACGTGAGGACCACAAACCTAAGGATCAATGAGACAACCACCCTTCCAAGCTGGGACCCTCCAGGGGCCCTGATTTTGTAGAGATTGAGTGGGAGGTGGGGGGGATGGATATTCTTGAATTTGGCAAAGTGATGCCAGGTGAATTTTTTGATTTTGTTAAAACCAGGACTCTTCCGGACCCTCCAGGGG
>CAXAMN010025583.1:1468258-1527746 GCA_963970005.1 Durusdinium trenchii
CTACTAACTACTAACTACTAACTACTAACTACTAACTACTAACTACTTACTACTTACTACTAACTACTTACTACTTACTACTTACTACTTACTACTTACTACTTACTACTTACTACTACTACTACTACTACTACTACTACTACTACTACTACTACTACTACTACTACTACTACTACTACTACTACTACTACTACTACTTGCTGCTGCTGCTGCTACTACTACTACTACTACTACTACTACAGCTACTACAACATACTACAACTATTCATTACAGGGCTCTATTGGAAGCCACCCAAAAACCCACTGAGAGGATAGATTTTCAGTGTCGCCGGTGGGTTCGTCGAAAAACTCTGCGTGCTGCACGATGATGGATGACCCGATGTTGGATGACCCGGCGGGCTTGGGTGGAATGACCTGAAATCCTGTTGTGCAAGGTTGCCCATCCATGCAGGTTTCTTGGAATCATTGCTTTGTTTGCTGACTTGTGCAACTCGTAAGGAATGAGGGAATGGATCCAAAGGAATCTCTGTTGGAGGCGAAACTTCCCTCGTTCCCCTACTAAGAACCAGTCAGTTTGTTTTGTGTTGTTTTGTTTTCTCTTTCTTTCAGCTTCCTCTGGATGGGCTACCGTTCTGGCTGTGTAGCCTTGCCCAGCTTTTGCATGTAGGCGCTTTCCGGGCTTTCCGGGGAACTATACTTTCGCAGCAACCTTGTGTAGCCTTTGCATAGCCTTGTCTTATAGTGTTTTGGGGCTGAGCAACAAGAAAGACCGCAAAGCAGACATCGAAAACGATAGTAGGTCAATAGTGTTTGATTCCGCAGCTACGTAGAGTTCGATTCGTTCTCTCTCAACTCTTACACACCAAGGTTCCCGTTGATAAGGGCCTTTGTATTATTCGATGTTTTTTCACTTGTTTAATTCACGATGTTCACCCTGATGGCCAAGTAAGGTGCGAAAAACACCGTGAGGTCCGGTGCTTTTTCGCTTCTCAGACCCTCCTCGCCCACGAGGCGTGTGACCTTTCTCTTGGCCATCCTGGGCAACTTTGCGGCCTTCGCAGCCTTTGGCCGCCTGGACCGGGCGAGTGGCGCTACAGCGGAGTGACGAGACGACCGGCGGTCACGTCGAGAGTGACCACTGAAGCCCTTGGGGTTGGGAGAACTGCGCGTAAAGGTATGGCATTTGCATCACACATTTAGAGCAAAAGCGACTCTCGGGTGTTTTCCTCCCACTCCGGTCTTGGTCGGTCGGTCCTACCCGCGTGCACCGGGGCCTTTGGAGCGGAACAACAAAACTGCTTCGGATCAGTTTCAGAGTCAACTGACGATGAAGATCTTCCCTTTGAGCCTCACTGAGCAAGAGCCATGGAAGTACGGGAAGTACGCAGCCAGGGCATCTTGGCCATTGTGCTTGCCAGGAGTTCCAACAAATGCTGGTGGTTGGACCACGAAAAAAAACACTTATATCAGACTTTGTCAGACACCGTACTCGTTTTGACCATCCCCAAGACACAGACCGTTTTTCGGACTTCAGTCGACTTCACGCGGCTCTTCTCATCGGGCGCACCAGCGGCCAAAGCCTGCCGTCTTCGATCGCGCGACCCAACGGGCTCAGCCCTGCTCGACTCGCTGCGAAGCGTGGAACCGGTTCGGACGGTCGGACGGTCGGGACGGAGAAATCTCCCAGCTCCGATCGTTTTCGTGTATGGCGAGGATGTAGCATAGATGTATAGTTCCATGTGAGCCGCTCTAAAAACCTGCCTTTACATCTTAAGTAAGGACCTTGTCATATTGAATTCCGCGTAAGCAAAACCCTGGGTTGCGTAAGATTGCGTAAGCATTTCGCGTAAGCATTTCGGAAGTTTGCGTTGCGTAAGCAAAAGTGAGGGCCGCGTAAGCAGCGCGAAAGGCCTCGCGCAAGGAAAGTGATACGACATAGGGAGTGACTCCAGGTTTTTAGAGTGGCTCATGTGATAACACCAAACATCTCGCTACATAGTTCCAATGGAAGTACACATCTCGCTATAGGTTACATGTATAGTTCCAAACTAGTTTGGAGATGTGTGGGGGTTCCATGAAACATCTCCAAACACGCTGGTATCCTGTGAGTCGACATCGGACATCCACCTCCCAGGTCCCCCGTCCACTCGCGCAGGCCGAGTCGCAGCGTGTGGGAGCGGAGGCACCGAGGAGGGCCTTGCCTGGGTGCCCAGCGAGCGACGTGACTCGGTACCCTGTGTACTTCTTTATAATCATGGGTGGACCATGGCCCCCTTTGAAGAGGATATGGTCCTCAAGAGTGGTGTATGGTGGTGTATGGTGTAATCACGGTGCAAGACACAACAAGTGACAACTGGCTGACTGGCGGAGACGGAATCCAATCTTCCGCCTTTTTCTCCGCTCCACACCTCCTCGAGCTCGTCTCAGAACGGCGCAGCTCTTTCCGGTCCAGGACCGCTCTCGAAGAGTGTGTTCCGGGCTTTGCAACTCCTTCCAGGCGGCTTTTGCCGGCCTTTCTCGGGTCAACGGCTTCACATGAAACCCGCTGGAGGGTGAACCCGCCCTCTCGACTCGCGACCTGGGTGGCCTGGGTGGCGGCGCCCGACCATTAGGACGCGGTTTTAGGATCGGCCACCTCGGTCGGTCGGCACGTGCTGAGACCAGGGGCGATGGTCAGACGTGTGGGGAATGACGCGGTGTGCACACCGATGCGGATGACGTGTGGTGGGGTGGATGCTTAAAGTTGAACAGAGAATGTGCCAGGGGTTCTGGTTCAAACTGCGCAGCTGGAACCAAATTGATGCAAATGGGAGGGGGTCCTGTTGACACTCCCATGGAACTGGCATGTTGGCCAATCAGTTGGGGTGGTTGAAAAGGGATCAATGGGATGCTAGATATATGCCTCACATTGTCGGTGTGGGTGTATGCACGCCCCATGATCGGGATGTCCACTCAGTAGGTGCCATCCTCCATGTTCTGATGAGACCCAGAAACAGGGGGTCAACTCGACCCACCGGCCACTGCGAACACACCGCACGAGCGAATGACATGAAAGCACCCTGCCATGACACTTTTCTCCACGAAGCGACGGGTCGTGGGAAGATGTGGGAAACATGAAGATGCCACTGGCATCGACAGAGCATCAAGAAACATGCATCTGCCATCGACTCGACCTCGCGGTGCGACCAAGTGAGGAACTCCCGGCTTTTGGCTGAGGGTCTACCTGTCAAGTGTGCGAATTGTTCCTTACCCCCCCCCAAAAAAAACGACCTCAGTCACCTCAGTCCTCAGGTCGGAACAGATGAGGCTCGACCTCATGCAGCTGGAGGTGATGAAGGAAGACTTCAAGGCTCCGACAACTTCACCGAAGCGACGAGACCCACCGAGACAACACCCTGGTGATGGGGCGGGCGGGGGCTTTTGGAAGGTTTGGGAAGCACACGGTGTTGGGGTAGAGCACCGCGCTGAAAGAAGGTGGTCTTGTTGGCGAGGCTCCTTTTCAGCGGCAGATTTGGAGGGTGAAACGCACGACATTGGAGGGTTCTTTCTTTCTTTGGAGGGTGTTTTTTGGGAAGGTATGAATCCATCATCCTCTGGTGCTCTGTGGACGCTTCCAAACAATTTTGCTGTATTTTACTTACTTGGCGGTCTCACAGCAGGTTGAGCAGCACTTGGTGTGAACATTGGGGCACTTCCCAAGATGGGACTTGTTTTCAAACATAAAGACGATGGCACATGATCCACTTTATGTATCTTTAGAACTATAGAACTGTATTTTAAAGTATTATAGAACATGCATGAACATGCCCTTAGATATGTTTAGCCAGGTGGATGTATATATATATACCGTAAGTCTAATGGGACAACTATATATATGATATAATATGTGTATATGTTAATAGAACAACTGTAACATGGTGTCTACATGATGTTTGATTATATAGCTCTTATTTATATATATAATATACATTGTTACATAATATATATATATATATATATCTGACTTGTGTATGCTTGTTTGACTTGTATTTTGTATAGATCTTCTAAGTAACTTTTTGTCATTGCGATATGAAATCCGGAATATGTCAAACATATCACATGTAATGTGTATCATTGTTCTTGGATGCTCCCATGCTCCACATCCTGTGAGATTGTGTGTCGCAGGCTGCCGAACGTCGGTGACGTCACGTCGCGTCGCGTCACACCGGCGCTCGGTGACGTGCCGCGGTCAGGCCACAGCTGCCTCGTACATGGAGTGCAACAAGGTGCAGTTGCAGCACATCGGCCAGTCTCCGTGACGGCCAACCGTGTTGAAGACGGCCACGCGTTCCGTGACGGGTTGGTGCGGGCAAGAAAGGAGAAAGGGGGCCAGAGATGTGAAGACCTTAGGAAGTCCTGTTCGAAGAAGCCAAGATCTTCATGAGAATGACATAAGAAAACGAGAGCTATATATATATATATTATATACTGCATGTTGCAATTAGTGATATGAAAGGCAGTCACACGCAGCCACAGTGAAGTCCTGTTCTACTACTACAGGCCCTTCACAATCGAACGCACAAGCTGACAAGCTTGAGGATCGATCCTCATGGTGTCACGGGTCACTATGTGTCACTGCATGCCAAGCGAAGCGGGCAGAAGATCTGGCCTGTGTACAGAGCGGGCGCCTTTGGCGTTCGACGCAAGCAACGCCACCCGTCAAAGCAGTGCGGAAACTGGACATCCTCGGGCCGTTCGTCATCAATAGACTGTACCTGCACTACAGATGGACCTCCAGGGTGTCCCCTGGAAAATGAGGATCCTAGTGGAAGACTGAAAATGGAGGGCGAACTGCCAGGGGTTTCTGGGGGATACTCTGCTTGAAACCTTTATTTGAGGTCCCTGACTCTGTGTTGTCCATCCAAGAACTGCCACATAACCCCACTTTGGGTGGGGAAGAAACAGGTCCACTGTGAGTCTCAGTGCATTCAGCCGAGGACTAGGGAACCTGTGAGTTCTGCATGTTGGATCCCCTGCGACTTCATGACCTCATTGCGCCCCTCGCGCCGGGTGTCCAACCCGATGCGAGCACCCTTCATCTCCCACCATTTTGGAGATCCCAGTCCTGTTCCAAACTCTGGGACGAGAAGAGTCTTTGAGCAGACCACTGGAGATGATTGCATGATTGTTTCACGTGTGTCATTTTCAATATCGGGTCCATTTAATCTGTCTAACTTTGCAAGACCATTGGTGACAAGACCGCAGCTGGTGTTCGCTCAAGGAAACTCCCAGAGTTTGAATGTTTTTTCCAACTCCCAGAGTTTCAACAAAGACTTCGGAACGCCCAAAAGTGTATAGCAAACAGTGTTCCCACAGACTTCCAGGGTCGTTGCAGGGAATTGGCAGGGTCCGTGGTTTTCACCTCGTCCGGGTACTTTGAGCCACGTCGAAGGACCTTTTGGGTCACCGAAGGGTCACCGAAATGGTACTGTTGACCGGTGTTTGAGTCACCGAATCTCAAGTCACCATGGACTGACATGACATGCAGATGCTGGAGAGGTTGAACACGAAAACACGCGCACGACCGTGCGTTGGAATGGCAAGGCAGTAATTGAGTGTGTTTTAGTCTTCGACTTCAGCCCGGTAGATGAGTACATGGCCCATCAAATGGGGCGACATGTTTGGATGCCCGACTGCAACTTGCGCTGCACTCCGCTCCTTTTGCCCTCTCGTGCGGTGGCTGAGCGTCTCTTTTTTTTTTCCCGCGAAGGTTCTGGCGGCGAGTTGCAGCATGTTGATCCGTGTTGCACATATCTTCAGTTCCGTACGTTTCTGTGAAGCAAGCCCTATGGCGGCTTCCAGGCTCGCAACATGAAAAAAGCTAAAAGAAAATCATGACAACTTATGTACAATAATTATCTAAGAAATGCTACAGCAAGTGGCTTGTTCATTCGCTCGAGCGTTCCAGTGAAGTGGGGTGAATGTTTGGCTCTCTCAAGAGGAGCCGTTTGACAGCTGGTCGGAACTCAAGTAAGTGACAAGCTGGCCAGTAAAAGGACATAGACATAGATTATGTATTTGCACGATTGTACACCTGTACATACCATATTGACCTCTATGTTTGGCTCAAGAAAAGGGCGCTCTACATGTTGGTACTTGTAGGCTGTTGGCCTGTAAATTCAGGTTATCAGCCGTATCGCCAAAGAGCGGTACGCGCCATTCTAGCTGTGTCACCTACCCACCCTCGTTCTGCGCACACGTGAGGTGGCATGGCGGATAGGCCCTTCGAACCAATTCGAGATGGCACGGATCGATCGAGGTCCAGAGTCGGTGATGCCGATGAGAATGGGTCATATGTACAGACGGAAGTCTTCACCTCAGAGCATGATGAGGATGCATTGGTTGAAGCACATGGGAACGTGTTGCCACCGGCCACATCGACTGGTGCTGTTATCTTGTCTCCCACGAGCCCTGCCTTTATTCCGTCGAGTACATACAATGAGTCGAGACAAGTCATTAACCAAACGGCAAACTTCCACGATCAAAGAATGATCAACGTCAACCTGGACAAGTCCGCTGAAGTCGCACAACTTGCAGAAGCGCGACACAGGGAACTGATGTCCAAGAAAGATGAAGAGGTGAAAAAGACAGTGGAAGCCATTCACCGCGAGGCACACGACCATGTCAAGGAGCAACTCGAGTTACAAGAACGAAGAGCTGCATCTTGGGCTGCAAACGAGCAAGCTAAGATGAATGCACAAGAAGCAGTCATTAAGAATGCTGCGTTGACTGAAGCTCAACTATACAATCACAACTTGACAGAATTACAACAACAAGCACAGAGTCGTGAATCGCAGCTGAGAGAAGAGTTGAGAACACAAACAGAGCTCATTAGAGAACTTCGAGAGAAGATGGAAACATCCGCTCGAGGGAACTATGAGCCTGCTGGAACACCGGCTAACCTCAGGACAACTCTTCCAGGTCCAATGGGTTCAAACGAGCTACCTCTTGGTCAACCATATCGACCAATGCAGAAATCAATGACTGATAGTTCAGGCGAACCCTACCGTGATGCTCTTGCGAGTGGAGCGGTTAATGCTCCGAAGGTAGCTGGAGGTGGTCCTCCAGATCATCCCAGTTCATCAAGTTCGTCGTCATCCGATGACAAGAAGAAGAGCAAGAAAGACAAAAAGAAGAAGAAGAAAGATGACAAGGAAGAGAAGCGTGGCAGATCACCCCGCAAAAAGAACAAAAAGAAAAACAAAAAGGGGTCACCTTCGCCGTCCGAGTCACCTTCATCGTCGAGCTCATCTTCTGAGGATTCATCCTTTGCCCGTAAGGTTAGGAAACATTTGAAGAAGATGAAGAAAGAGGATCGTGAACAGAGGGCCAAAGAGGCCGAAAAGATCCTCATTCCCAAGTTTCCTACACCTGAAAGGTATAGAGATTGGCGAATTAAAGTTCGGGACAATGTGTCAGCGGCGTCCGCTAAGCCGGACAAGGCCAGGTTATGGCTAGGTAAGGTTTATGAAGACGCCGTGACCACTAAGGACCTGGATGACTCTGAGGGTTTCATCACGCTGGATGCAAAACTTCTTTCAAGTCTCACGAACTGTGCGGAGGGGGACCTTGCTCGCCAACTGAACACGTTTAAGGAGACCAAAGAGAAAGCAAAGGAACCGATTATAAGGGACGACAAATTCTACTGTTGTTCCATGAGTACTTTGCTACTTCCATCAAACACGGTGCTATTTACGATAAGATCTTATATGTGTCAAAATGGTGAACGAGGACCTGAAAGGTTTTGTCACGCGATGGGAGTCTGTTATTGCGGGGATGCGAACGGAAGTTGACAAGAAATGGCTTGAGGCATATTTTCATCTCGCTGTGAAGAACTTTAAGCCTTTAGCTCACGATCTTGCCATCTACGAACGCGCCTCGGAAGGGAGTGCCGAAAAGACTTACGACTTTTTGATCAAGTCAGCTAAGGCATACCTTGAAAGGAAACGTTTGGAAAAGATGAGGGATGCCACGAAGCGTAGTCTTGGAGGTAAAGACCCTGCAGCTCCTGTCATTGACCCAAGTGACAAAAAGCCGAAAGGTGTGTGCTATGAGTTTCAGAACAAAGGAAAGTGCAGTAGGCGCGACTGCCCATTCAAGCATGAGAAACCCCGTGAATCCAGCAAAGGAAGGCCCAAAGGTGGTGGAAAGGGTAGATCTTCTTCCTCACGTGGAAGGTCGTTGACTCCGGGATCAAGATCGGAAGTTTGCAAGTTTTGGAAATCTGGTGACTGTCACCGGGGAAAGAATTGTGCTTTCAAATTTCAAACATCCAGATCGTTCTTCTACACCCGCACCAAGTGACGACCGAAAGAAACGAAAGAAGAAGAAGAAGGAGAAAAGAGAGAAGAAGAAACGAAGTACTTCTCGTGGCTCCAACGGTTCTGGCGGTAGTCAGAAATCCAAAGGTGGGAAAGGTGCTCCTTCTAACCCAGCCGCTGTTTGCCTGCTGCGCACTCTGGTCTTAGCTACTGCGGTCTCATCATCACAGTCTGCTACTATCAGATGCCCGTTGGAAAGCGTGGCCATGGTTGCTACACCTGCCACCAGTTCTTCCCCATCATCTTCGTCAGGACGGGGAAAAGTAAAGTGCCTTTCTTTTGCTGACAAACCAGAAGTTTTTAAACACGTGGTTCATGTCAGTTCTTTAATGTTTCCAGTTGTTGCACGAAAACAAAGAAAGCATGTCAGTTTCCCAATAGGCCACAAAGGAAACGCCGAAGTTTTGGAAATGGCATCTGAAGATGCATGCATTGCAGCAGAACGTTTGAGCAGAGCTGTTTCAAACGAGTTGAATGGCATCGAGGCACGCTGTTGCTATCTTTGCGATTCGGAAATGGGATGCAAGCATTGTTTTAAGAACCAACAGGTCACAGTGCCTGCAACCGAGATCGCATGGATTGCAGATACTGGCAGTGCGAATGATCTGGTATCTAGGGAAATGGTCAATCGCAACGAGGTGTTCGAATCCTCGAAACCGGTTAGTCTTCTCACAGCTAACGGAGTATTCCAGGCTAATGATCAGGCTAATCTCGATATTCCCTTATTGGGAATCACTGCAAAACCATACGTACTTGATGATAGTCCGGCAGTGATATCCGTGGGACAATTATGTATTGATCATGATTGGTCGTTCATTTGGCCGTCAAATGATATACCATATTTCAAAAAGCCAAATGGGCAGAGGATCAAGCTTCAAGTGAAAGACTATGTTCCTTATTTACCATCAACCAGTGGTATGGCTATGACTGCTATTGGACATAAGTATGAAAAACATGCTTCCGGGAACGGCAAGTCTTCGTACATTCCGATTCCTACATCACCTAGTGTAGAGGAAGCACCCCATGAGTCTGCAGAAGCAGAACCCGAAGCAGTCGATGCCAGGTTAGTCCCCGATCCACCAGCGGAAAAGCGTGATCGTGGTGAACAAGCCTTGAGGCGGGAAGCAAAGTCGCTTGCACATTTGTTGACGCATGTTCCTAAGAACCCTTTTTGCACGACATGTTCAAGGGCTAAGATGACTAAGCCACCATCGTACAAGAAGGGAGGATCTGAAACTGTTGATGCTGACAAATTTGGTGATCACATCACTGCTGATCATCTCATTCTTCGGGATGATGAAGAAGAGGCTATCGATGGTTCAAGAAACGCTCTAGTCATTAAGGACATAGCTACAGACTTTAGATATGTATATCCGTCGGCTAGGAAAACGACTAGAGATTGTGTTCTTGCATTGAAGCACTTCACCCGGGGACGGGATGACATTGGTGTGTTCTACTCAGACAATGCAGAAGAGCTTGTTAAAGCAGCATCAGAATTGAAATGGAGACACGTTACAAGTGTTCCATACATCTCCAAGAGCAATGCTCAAGCAGAGAGAAGTATTCGATCCGTTCTTGATGGAACTCGTATCAATCTTGAACAAGCGGGTTTGCACCATACATACTGGACGCATGCCGCCAGACACTGTTGCATGGCGCACAACATACTCGGTGATCAGGAGGCTCGAACACCATGGCAACTCAGGTTCGATGAGAAGTTCAAGGGACCAATGATTCCTTTTGGAGTGAGGGTTGATTATTGGACCGGACCAAAAACCAAAACCAAAGAAAAATTGAAATTCGATCCTACTTCACTTCCAGGAGTATTTTTGGGATACAAAATTCACCCTGAATTCTCATGGAGAAAAGAGTTTCTTGTTCTCCCTCTTAAGGAGGTGATGGACAACAACTTTGATAGTAGTGTGCCATGGGTTGGAACGAACAAACTCGCATTGCCTGACGGAGATTTTGTGTTTCCACTGAAGGACAGGTATAATGCTATCCGTGAGGGTCGCATTCCATGCTACATGATATCGGATGATCCTCCGAAGCCGGAAGATGAGGATGCAAAACCTGTGGAGGAGTTGATTGACAAAGGTCCGATGGAAGGTGGCAAAACACTTAAAGTCCCTTCGACTGATGGAATGGTTGATCATTCAAAGAAGGATGCGTTTGAGAGTGGGATCTATGATCCTGGTGAAGATGAAGAGGGCAAAGGAGGTTCCTCATCATCCTCATCTGGTAAGCCCAAAGATCCACCCAAGGATCCTTTCGAAGGCGTTCCGCCAGAAGACATGGTTGAGGTTGTTGATCCTGTTACAGGTGAGGTGACCTCAATCCCAAAAGAGGGGTCATCATTCTACAGCGCGGGGGGATATAAAACTAGGAAATACAAAGGCACTTCCAAACCACCAGATGTTCCATCCTTTCTTTGGAAGGCCGCTTCGAAGGCAGCTCGTGAGAAAGAGATTAGAAGATACGAGCTTGAAGAAGCGAGAAAGAAATTCAAAGCCGCTGCTGCAAAGGTCAACAATTTGAACAACAATGATCCTTCTTCCCCGAGGGATCGGGTTGACCAACATGATGACGTTCCTGCTATGCCTGTTAAAGAGGTGATCAAACATGACCACCGCGACAGACTAGCCACAGCGCATGAACTCGTAAAAGATATGATCTTGAACGCACTTGTCGCCAGACCGGTAGGTCCAAAGGAGGTCGGTGAGAATCCTGCTGCTCAGGCTTCACTCGATCTTGAATGGAACAAACTTGAGAGCAAACCAGCCTGGTGGTATAACACTGTTCAGGAATGGGAACATGTTGCTAGTGAAGCTAGGCGCACTGGTGAAAAGGTTCACGTAGGGAAGATCTTTGAGCTATGTGTTGAGAAGGGTAGCGAATTAGAGAAAGGCAACCCCCTCAGAAAGTTCAAAGGTAGAACGGTGTTCCAAGGCAACAATGTTAAGGATGAGTCTTCTGAGACAGCATTGTTTGCAGAACTTGGTTCATCGCCTTGCGAACATGGAAGCAGCCAAAGCGTTGGATTGCTATGGATCTGCTCCGGGGAACCGGATTAGCCAGGGTGATGGCAAGCAGGCGTACACCCAAACCACATTGAAAGGCCCAGAAACATGGATTCGCATCCCGCGAAACCGTTGGCCTAAGGAGTGGATTGGTAAATACAAAGACCCCGTTATCAGGCTTGTCTTGGCATTGTACGGACACCCTGATTCGGGGGGCTTTTGGGAGCGACATTGTGAGTCGTGTCTGATCAAGGTTGGATTCAAAGCACTCCACCCTGAGTGCTGGCCATCCATGTTTTGGCACGAACGATTGAGACTGCTCCTCGCGGTATACGTCGACGACTTTAAGTTGGCGGGACCCAGGGAAAACCATGATGAGGGATGGAAGCTCATAGGTGAGCACATCGAAATGGATCCTCCCGAAGACGTCGGTAGGTATCTTGGATGTGAACATATCGTTCAACATGAGGTCAAACTTCCTGTTGAGCGTCATCCCTTCGCCCATGTTTTCGATCATTCTATCCAGGACCCCTCAAATGTGCCTGCAGCTTCTGTAGCGAGGACTGAGGACTACTGGACGCATTTCCCTGAACATGGTACGTTTGTTCACCACCACGTTCAACCTAGAAAGCGATTTGATGTTCGGCCGACTGACGCCCTAGGATTTGAACCCGGTAGCATTCGTTGCACTATTGCGTTACCATGCACATCGGGAGATGGTGCCAGGGATCCGGGGGGAGTGTACTCGGAACTTTGGCATGATTTGGAGACATGCAAGCAAACTGGACTTCCGTTTTGGTGGACAGGGGAAACCTACTTCATCGACCGGAGTGTGTCCAACCCACGGGTCGCCGTAGCTGCAGTCAAAAGACTTCGTGACAAAGGTCAGGCAAAGAAAGCAGCAAGGGCTCAGGGATTTACATTCCTTGACCAACTGGAAGACAACCAACCATGCATGAATGTACCTGTTACCACGGTCACGTACGACATGAAGGGTTTCCTCGAACAATGTCTGACTAGATACGAAGAATTGGTACCTCGTGAAGTCAAGTACAAAAAGGTATCAACTCCGTTTCATGATGATAAAATTGCCAGACCCGTGGCTGATGAAGCCGAAAGCCGGGGGGAACTCCAGGCCATTGCCAGTCGCGTTCTCATGAAAGTACTCTTTGCCGCGAGAATGGCAAGATATGACTTATTGAGAGCAACACAAGGCTTGGCTAGTAGGGTGACTAAGTGGTCTCATGATTGTGATGTTGCATTGCATCGCCTCATGTCGTACATTCATTGCACATTGGATCACAAGATGACTTCCTTTATCGGTGACGCACCCGAGAAATGCAAACTGTGGCTGTTTGCTGACAGTGACCATGCGGGAGAACATGATTCTCGGTCCACATCGGGTTGCATATTGGCCATGGTTGGGCCTAACACATATTTCCCGTTGACCGCATTTTCTAAAAAGCAAACTTCAACGGCAATGAGTTCCACTGAAGCAGAGGTTGTTTCTGCAAACCTCTCAATGAGAACGGTTGGACTTCCATCCTCCTGTCTTTGGCAAGTCATCCGGCAGGCGGGGGGAGTACAAACCTCTCGCACGGTGGAAACTGATGCCAAGTTGAAGAAGCACGGTAAACGGGGGGATAAGTGTGATCACTGGGAAGTCGATCCATTAGGAAGCCAGATCATTAGGCACCATGTTGAACCTCGTGAAAAGGTCTTCGTCCCTGAACAAGAAGATGATACGCCCGTGGACCTTAAAATGCTTTCATCGATGAGCATAACCATAGCACAATTTAAAGACGGAAGCTTTGAAACATTCGTCATGTGGGATTGGTGAAATGCTAGGTGCAAGCTATTGAAGGAGCCGTGGACGGGCAAAACCATTTTCAGGATCGCAGGACCGAATGAGATTGACTATGGCGTCGAGTCCCGTGAAATCAGAAACGCATTGACAGACTTCAAGTATGCAGGTGATGGACAACAAGGTTCAAACGACATCTACCTGGTGGGAACGGGAGCCTGTGAAATGGTCTTGTTAGAAGATAATCAGGCTACCATTAGAATACTTGAGTCAGGTCGATCACCAGCGTTTCGTCATACGGACAAGACCCAACGTCTCAATTTGGCGTGGCTTGCTGAACAGTTCGGTCGAAGGCATTTCGTACTCGTATACGTTGCATCGATCTTGCAAGCCGCCGATATCTTTACGAAACCGTTTAGTAACGCCGAGAAATGGGATAAGCTCATCAAACTGCTTGCCATCGTCTCATCCCCCGAACACAGCGTCCGCAAGGCCGAAAAGAAAGTGCTAAGCAAAGGGGAACCTTCTGCCGTCGGGGCATCGTCCGGACCTCAGAGGATCCTCATTGAAGTGTGTTGTGGGCCGAGTTCGAAGTTAGGGGATACGACTAGAAAGCAAGCTCAAGGGTGTATCGTCTTTCGCGTTACCGAACAGGACGACATCACCTCTCCCAAAACTAGGAAGGGAATTATTGACCACGTGAACGGTGTCCTGCGGAAGCATGGACCGAAGGTCAAGATTCTCGTTTGGGTGAGCATTCCATGTACTGGCGGATCACCATGGCAAAGGGTCAACAAGTACATTCCTTCTGCTGCCGTCAAGATTGAAAGTCACATCATTGAAATGAAACGCATTTGGTCAGGTATGGTTGACCTAGTTAACTCGCTTCGTCGATCGTCACCGTGGATCGCAATCGAGTGGCCAGATGGTTGTGACTATTGGGAACTTGACAAGGTGAAACAGTTTTGTGTTTCTCATGTCATGGACTCTGTGAGGTTTGACGGGTGCATGGTAGGAGTTGTTGACATGAACAATGTTCCTATTAGGAAGCCATGGAGGATTCAAACTAACTTAAATCAGTTAATTGATGCTTTTGTTGGAAAGAAGTGTCAGGGTGGACATGAACATGCGGAAGGTCGAGGTGCATCATTGAAGCGCACGGAGGAATATACATACTCCATGACGGATTTGATTCATCAGGCTTTTCGCGTGGCCGTGTCTGCTCAATGACCAGCCGCTCGTACGACCACGTGTCACTGTGATCTTTGCGCTACTCGCTCGACTTCTATTTCGACTTCTTTCGACATGTCCTCCGCGATCATGGAGCCCAAGTTCGTGTGCGATGGGAAGAACGCACAGGGGAACCTGGTGTCGAAGTTTTCGGACTATGTTTCCATGCCTTCGGAACCCACTAACCGTGAGAAGTGGGACGAGCTTTTGGAAAGTGTCGGGTGCCTCGCTGCGATTGTCGACCATCCGGTTGACGCGAGGGCACATGTCACGGTGCAACAGAACGTGGACAATCTGAGTTTCGCGAAAGCTGCGCTCGAGAAGATCCATTCGGATTATGCTCGCTGGCTGGATCGAACAAGCCTGAAGATCCTTGGTGCACTTCCGTGCCCCGGGGAACCGGAGGCTGACTTCATCTTCGTCGGCGATTCGAGCATGGCCCTGGTGCAGGCCGAAGCACCTCCTGAGGGATCATTTGAACCGCCGCGTCTGACCAGACGGAACATCGGCGAATTCATTAAAGCCGATCCCAGCGGCTTGCGCGAGACTGCGGCATCGGTCCAGTACGGGATGCGTTGGGGCAAGGGGCTCGAGGAGATCAACGATGAGATCGAGAGCTGCCTAAACAATGCCAGACGACGCAGCCGGGAACGGCGTGCCCCAGCGGTTATCGTGGTGTCGTATGCCGGCAACGACGTGTGGGGGAAGCACGGGTTCGTCGGCAACACTTGGATTGACTCCAGAAGTGTACACCGGAATCCCGCTGTTCACCGCGCTGCTTCACAGTGCCAGCATGAATTAGCGAGGAGGCATTTCGCGCAGTTGGAGAGACTAGCGAACTTCCTCCAGCGCCCCGATGTGGGGGCCATATCGATAATAGCATATGCAGACGCGAATTCCTTTGGACTCCACCAAGATTTCGCGCGCGAGATGTGCTTGTTCGGTGACGCCGCCCAGAACAAGGGGTTGCTTGCTGTGACTGGATCTCCGCTCACACGTGCAACAACTCGCTACGATGGGTTTCATGCAGAGGACAGCGATAGCAACAGGACTGCCTACTAGCGATACTTCGTTGCTATGGCGAGGCTGACCTATCAGATGTGGCGATTGAAGGACTGTGAAGCGCTGCGGAAGCAAGCTCGCCTTCAACCTGTCATGACTCCGAAAGAGGAGAAAGCCCGTGCGGAAGCCGAGGCCCGAGAGAGATATCGTGCGTCCTACGTGTTTCTCGAGCCGCATGACCGATTCCCTGAGAACAAGATTATGATCGAACCCAACCTTTGCAAGACATGCGTGTACGCTGATGGTCACGAAGTGGCACTGTTGGACGAGATCACTGGGGAGCATTTGAAGGCCACTCCGGAGGAACTGGAGCGGGCTGGTATCATTTTGCCCCAGGGAACTGGTGAGCCAACAG
Source organism: Durusdinium trenchii (assembly GCA_963970005.1). Classification (NCBI taxonomy): domain Eukaryota; class Dinophyceae; order Suessiales; family Symbiodiniaceae; genus Durusdinium; species Durusdinium trenchii. Next base: position 1,484,090 of record CAXAMN010025583.1, read on the forward strand.
TTGACGTCACCTCGTCACCTGAAAAGGACTCAAGCGTCAATGACCCTGTGGAGGATGACTTCGTTCCGGACTATGACCCTGATGACGAACCTCATCCAACTCAGAAGACAACGCTTCTTGCTGAGCCAACTGAGTCATGCCCTGACGAGAAGCTCATGAGCGTGAACGCTGGCAAGAAGGGCGCTTGGGAACACGTGTCTAGAGTTGAGATTGAAGAGTCAGACCTTCGTGTCAGATCGGACATCGACCAACCTCCTGAGACTGTCGATGAGATCATTGAGATCGTGGGCGATCACTACAAGGCTGCCCTTGCCGAAGGTTACCAGGACCCGCAGGATGACGCTCTTGAATCCGATGATGAAGAGATTGTTTTCAATCAGCAAATCGTCGGAGGTTCAAGCGCGCTGGAAAGCGTTGCCGATAAGATGAAGTTCAACAAGATCTATGCAGCCCAATACCTCGAAGGGGGTGCATTGCATCTTTCAAGGAACCCGCATGGAGCAATCTCCATGTCGAGCAACGCCCTGCGCCATTACACCGAGGCGGTCACAGGCAGAACTCTTCCTTTGCACTTCATCGACGATGACGGAGACGATGATGAGCTCCCGCCACCGCCGCCGCCGGCGGAACCTTGCCCGTACAAACGGGACAAGGACGGAGTTCACCGCCCGGTCGCAGAGGAACTGCCTGCTCTCAAAAGAAAGACTGCCGCTGATCTCGGTGCAGCTCCTAAGGCGAAGGCAGCACCAGACAGCCTCAAGAAGCTCCGAACTGGTGACAAAGTCGTGAATGTCGACATGTCCAGCTCGGCGGAAGCCGGAGCCAAGAAGGGCTCATCAGAGGTGGTCGATGTCGAAATGGAAGAAACGGCAGGGACATCTTCATCATCTGCCAATCCTCCCAAGGCGAAACACATGCCAAAGCCATCATCCGTGCCCAAAGCCGCAGCATCGAGTACTGCGGCCCCCGGAAGGGATGCGCCCAAATTGGTCCCAGCAGGAGGAACTCCGATCCGTACGACAATGCCGGCAAACCAGGTGCCGGGTGCTGCTGTGATCGGATGGTATGACCAGGAGCAGTTCTTTGTTTCAAAGCGTGTCTCCGGCCTGCTGCGAGGGCATAACCATGCCAATCGACGAGATCGCATTCCGCTTCCGGACTTCCAAGATGGGGCATGGATGGATTTTGCATCGGTGTTCTCATTCATTAAGAGGAGGTACTCCCGCTCCCTCACTGTGTCGGACTTGATTGACATCGTGACATCAAACCATAGATTTATGCTCGATGTGCAGCTTGCCCGCGAGGGGGAACTCTTCGCCGAGAAGTATCTCTTCCTGCCGGTGCGAATCAAGGCAATCCAATCTCACAACGACTGGATTCTGGAGAACATCAACATGGCGTGGCCCGAGGTCGACAGAATCATCTGTCTTGATCCGTCGTTCACGATCGAACGCCTGTTGCGACGGGAGCATCCTACGCTTCCAGTACGACTTGACTTGCACATCAAGGATATTCACCCCAAGATCTTGTACCACTACACTCATATCGCCTTTTTGGATGATGTGATCCGATGTGGCATTTGTCCGGGGGGACTCATGACTAGCAAGGCTCATTCGTACTTCTCGGCTTTCGATCCGAGCATTCAGAAGACGAGTCAAGCAGGAATGGCCTCGACCAGACCGGTTGCGGTCGCAGTTGATGTTGAGATGGCGGTGTCATATGGAATTAGGTTCGCCGTCACCCAAAGCCAAGCCGTTGTGACCACTGATTGGGTGCCGAACCAGTTCCTCATCTATGCGTATGACGTGTCAGCAAAGTGCTTCATCTATGCGAACCACGACTATGCAAAAGAGAGAGCCTCATTCAATCAGGATCTCCGAGACATTGTCGTGCGTCGCCGGGAACGGCTTGACCGTGGTGATGAGGCAGACGACAACGCCAGGAGGCAGTCATTGCTGGCAAGGTCCTAGGTGGGACCTGTTCGGAAAGTATGAGAAATGGGTGCATGGGGCCTGGGTGGAAAATGCCTTCATCCTCGAATCGTACAACCGTGAGTTTTGCAAGGACCAGCTCGAGCATGCAGATGCCAATATCGGAACATACTCAACTCCGTACATGGCAATTGCATGGCAGCCGGAAGGCGATGCCCCCAACAACTCGGCATGGCCTCTCTCGCTGGGATCGGTTGATTGGGCGCATTGGACCCCTGAGATGGAGATGCGCTATGATCCTCGGGGAAACGAAAGGTTCTTCACTTCACGGTGGATCACCGTTCGTCAGCACGACGTTGAGCCACAGCATTGCATTGACTGCGGATCCGATTCACCATTCGGATGTTTGTCGTGCTTGAACTGTGGACGACTGGCACGTGTTGCAACGGATATGAGAAAGGCATCGCTGCTTGTCCGTCTTGAAAACTTGGGCCGCAAGCTTCGGTTTCGACTTGTCATTGGACATGTTCCCGGATGACGATATTCGTGCCCGGGGGGACCGTGGGCTGAGGAATCCTGCAGGTGGTAGGATCAGGACTGGACAATCTGCCATGCGACGATCCGAGCACACGCCAAGTCGCACATGGACAAAGCGTCCAAATTGGAATTTGGCTCGCTCACAGAGCGGTTGTGCTTGGATCCATTCTACGCGTTCAACTGCGCGGCGCAGGACATGTCCCCTGACTGTTTGAAGTTTTTGCAACGTCTCAGCTCAGCGGTGTTGCCCATTCCGACGCGCACCGCCCAACAAATCCAAGAAGGGGTAGGCGTCAATGTGAAAGCAAAGATCTTGATGATCCCCGACACATCCCAGCGCGAGGTTGATGTGTCGAACGAGGTCTTTGTGTTCTGGAAGAACAAGATCCTACGCCCTGGTGTTTTTGTCGGACTGTACGCAATGGAACACCACCGCTTTGAGGTCTTGGGGTTCTCTGGCTCATTCCTCTCGGAAGAGAAGGACGTAGAGAAGCTGAAAACGGAGTTCGTTGGATGGCTGTCATCCGACCTCCAGAGCATCCCGTCCTACGAGAACCTCGTACGAGCAGACCCAAGGAACATCCATGTTCCGGAAAGGGAGGGTGTCGATCGAGCAAAGGGGAAAGGTAAGGGCACATGGCGCCACGGAGGTCGACAGGCCCGTGAGAATGCACCTTACCCAAGGAATCGATGGGCCCGTGATTGGAGGGACCTCGATGATGATGTTGGTACCATCCCAGGTTGGCATTATGCTGACTGGACCTGGTACCAAGACAACTACGGAGCGGACTGGTGGGGTCGCGGCCGATAAACCCCACCTATGCACGGCGGGAGCCGATGCCTCATGACAGTTGTGCTGTTCTTTTCATCTAGTGCTTGTGGTAGCGCATTGTCTTTTCGGGCGTCGAAATGCTCTCGGAAGTCCTTGCACGCGCTGCGGAAGCAGTTGCCTCACGTCACCTTCTTTGAGGCGGTCCGCATTCTTTGCAAGGCTTAAATTCGATTTAGCCGAAGTGCACTCTTCCTGAAACGGAAGCATCACTAATTATGCCGCGTGGAAACGTGTGCCTACGTAAAAGGCCCATTTCCAATTTGACGATCTGCGGATGCATGTGAAAAGAGCTGCGTCCGACTGCTATTCGTCCGTTCGGCATTTTTACTTCATAACTAATCGAGTTAATCGTCGTTCCTTCGCGCCTCAGGTCGGCAAAGAATCTATGAAAGCCACAGGCACGTACGGTGTTAACCATGAAAGGAAACACCGGGGAACCGGAGGTCAGATCGGTATGCACGTTGTCCCGTGTACATAGTCGTGTATAGTGTTCTTCACTACCTTAGCTGCCAAGTGCGTTCAGCGGGGGGTGTATTTGCACGATTGTACACCTGTACATACCATATTGACCTCTATGTTTGGCTCAAGAAAAGGGCGCTCTACATGTTGGTACTTGTAGGCTGTTGGCCTGTAAATTCAGATTACACTGCATATAGAATCTTGATTAATGGGGCCCCATGAATGTAAAGAGGTTTTACACTCCAAATGCGGGGCGGGTTAAGCAAGAGTCTATAGTTTTTCGAGTCAATCCCATGAGCCTGGTCCATGCGCTCAGCTGGTCCGGTGGGGTTTGCTCCGAAGGCCGCGGGGCTCAAAGGTTTGCCCCTCCTGTGGCCATGAGCGTTCCAGCGAACGAAGCCGAAGCTTCCAAGCCCAGCGAAGATGACTCATGGCCATGTTCATGCCATGTTCCATTTGCCCTCGAAAATGGAAAATGTGAGGATGATCCCAGCGCTCCTTGTTGTTCTGTTATATATATATATTTATTTTTTTAAAATGTGTGTTTGTTTTCTGTGTGCGATATTTTTTCTTCAACAACAGTACTGTATGCCAAGCGCTTGATCCCTAGGCTCGACTCGTCACCCTGCATCAGGATCGGCAGCTGCCCGCCTCCCCCGAGCAGAAGCCGGTGCTCAATCTGGGTAGTGATACCTCATCCATTGTGTCCATGCCGGGATCACCTGGAACCATGCGATCTTCTCGCTGCAAACTGGACCAGAGTCAGAGCGGGCAAACGGGCGTTTTTGGGGCGTTTTGGGGTGGATGACTCGATTGCAGTTGTGACTGGGGTCGGTCTTATTATGAGATATTATGAGGAAAGCTCGGGCGGAAAGCGCTGACGTGCAACAGCTTCTTCTCACAGTAAAACCCTCTCACATTCTCCCTTTGAGCATGTTCTACATGTGTCCACACTGAAGTTGCTGTCCTCTTGCAATCTTTTGAGATCTTGTGGGGATCAAGACCAACGCAGAGTTGCTAATGCCTTTCACGTCCGGAACTTCAGGAACTAAATGAATTGGAGCTCACCACGCAGTTTGGTCACAAAATATAGGATATAATATGCTTTATAGACCCCAAACAGATAGAACAGTACTGTAGATCCCCACTAAAAGTGTATTCGAGACCGTTTCTATCAAATTTGGCATCCACTTAGATATAGGCCAAGATCCCCAAAAGGTGTGCGTTGTTCTCAACGGGTGCTCGCGCGTGCTCGATGCAAAAAAAATAACTTCGGCTCCCCCCCGAAGTGAAGGCAGCATCCTCACCATCCCCATGGATCCAGAGCTTTTGCGAGCCGTGCCCCTGGACCTGGTGCTTGCACGCTTCGGCCGGCACTTGGAGCCACCCGATCAGGCGTGCACACCGTGCGACTGGGGCGGAAAAGGGCGGTGGATCAGTCCGGTGCTGGTCACCGAAGGTGCTGGTCGAATCTTCTCTGTTCTTCGAGTCGGTTGAGACCTGTGACACCATGTGACATGTGGCCAGGGCATGATGAATGTGGACTCCAAGCTCTACCATCTGAGCAGGCAAGTGGATCGATTCTCGAACGTGGTGTGTGTGGGGGTTGAAGGGGGGGGTTGCTTCAAGACAGGGTCAGACCACAGCTCAAGCAATTGGTCGCATAGGTAGTTTCAGAGTTGCACTTTAGTCCTACCATCCACCCGCATCCAGGTCATGGTAGCCTTAACCATTTCAAGACGGAAAAGGTTTGGTTCCGTCAATTAGTCTCGGATACAATTGAGATTCTTCGCTGTGAGAGAGGTCAGTGGTGGGGCATCTCAGAAGAAGGCCAATTCTCTTAACCTACCCCCGCTGCTCCCTTCCTGAGGGGTGAGAGGTGGTTACCCGGCGTCGCTCAGTGACCTGGATCACACTGGAGAGATAAACAAGGTGGTCACCAGCGGCCTCAAAAAATACACCTGAAGTCTGGTTTGAGAGATTGTGTTTCATACAAGATCCAGATTCCAGAAAGAATGTCACTGGTGTCAGCTTTGTGCCACCGATGTCAGTGCGAACCATGTCACCAAGGAATCGACCACTTTCTGAGCCACGATTGGTCGACGGCGCGCAGATGGAAGGTTTGCGCGCTCCTGGTGCTCTTCAACACCGCCGCCCGGGCGAAAAGGTGGGTCGTGACGGGGGTGGACGATGGTGATTGACTGTCCCGGCCCATGGACTGGAAGTACCCCGGGGGGGTTCACAGCGGACTGGGAGGACGGACGCTTTGTTTGAGTCAGAGTCATGGAAGGCAAGGGACGCAGGTGATTTGGTGCTGACCACCATGGCAAATCGACTCCATCCAGTGTGTTCCATACCAGTGAATCGACTGCATCCGAGAGAAGGGATTCGGGATCGCTTTCCGGTCTTGGGATCGTTTTCCGGGTTCTCCACCCTGACAGGCGCATCATGGCCCCCGGGTGTTGAAGCTGGAAAAGCTTGGTTCATTTCGGGCGCGGGTAGCCCGAAAAGTGCAATGGTTTCAACGGGGGCCCGCGAGATGATGAGTCATCCTACCCAATCTGCAGAAGATATCTCCTATAGTCTCCTACCAGCCATCTGAGGTGCCTGCTTGCTTGGTGACCACCTTCCTGAGCTTCACATTTGGATTTGTTCTGTCCATTTGGGCTCCGGGATACAAAGATCTTGTGGGAGTCGAACGTGTCTGGCGTGTGAGCATGGGCATGACTAGCTTCTGGCTTTGCTTATGCTTATGGCAGCGGATCCGGCGTCTTTGGAAGCAGAACGTGGTCTTCCTCGACAAGCTGTGTATTGCGCAGCATGACGAGGAGTTGAAGAAGAAGGGCATCTTCGGACTCTCCACGCTCCTGGACGCTCGTTTTTCCCTCGGAGCTGACATGGAAGTGGACCAAACCATGGCAAACCACCCCAGCTGGTAGAGGAAGATGGCAGTGTATTTTCCAAAGACCGTTTTCGACGTGGATCTTACTTCCCGCGAGTGTATGGCCCCTTTTTTGGCCCATGTGTCCCATGTTTGCACCACTTAGAGGATTGGACCAAAGAAGGGGGTTCCACTACCTCGATCTTTCAAGAACAAAAAGGCTCAGGACACCACAACATGTAATTGACCGCACCATGTAAGGCGTTTGGGGTTTTTAAACTGCCCAGCAACGCCCAGGTTCCTCGAGCATTCAGAGACTTTGACCATCCTGTGGTCGCGACGTTATTTCTCGAGACTTTGGTGCGTGCCACTTGGTCGCGACATGTGGACTGCAGAGCACGCAGTCCGCCAGGGCAGGGAGGAAAAGGTTCAAAGAAAGACGTGGAAGTTTGGGCTCCAAAGGAAGGGGTCATTGAGGCTATATATAATATATATCAACATATGTTACATATGTTGGATCTTCCTTTGGAGCCCTTGTCCAAATAGGTCTTAGTCACTGAGTGTTTGGCCCTTTGGGTCACTGGGATTTGTCATGATTTGTCCTATGACCTGTTACAGTCAGTAAACAATCAATCATCACTACTATTGATCAAGGCCTTTGCTAACCATAATCATCCACCCTTTGCTGGTAATAGTAATAGGATAGACCCCAAAAGTGTGTATACAGGTCTGTAGAATATCAGATATCGTGCATATTCTGTAGCACCTGGGATTTCAACGCCCATTGATTTTTACATGTCTTTACCAAACAGCCATTGTTTTACTGCGATTTGTGGACGCCACCAGGTCAACATGTAATTGAATTTGGTATTAGCTCGTGTAGCAGGCTAGCTTGCGGGGTAGCTTCGTGAAGCAGCTTCGCCTTGGCCTGGGGAAGGGGCGGACCTTGTGGACGACCAGACGTGTGCCGGTGGTGGTGGCCTCTGGATGTGTTCCAATGCAAAACGCCTTGAACATCAATCATCTTAGAGCAACGATTGAACTGGATGCATATATCATATATCATATGTCCACTCCCGAAAACTCACATGGACCCTGTGGTTTTGGGACCCGGAGTCCGGCTGTTTTCCTCTACAAACCAGTGGTTTCCAGGGTCCATGTGAGTTTTCCACGGTATATATATATAATATATCATATATCGAAAGCAGTGTACACTATGCGCCCTCTGCGATAGTTTCGCACAGCCACTTTTCAAGCATTTTCCTTTTGGCATTAACATTTGCATGTCATTGTTTCATGTGCCACACTGCATTGTTTCGGCTTGGGCGTTCGCGAGCGTGGCGCAGTTTTTGTCTCGAACCGTGCGGTCTCGACGCAGCTGCAGGTTTGAGCTTTGCACCTTCTTGCGCCATGAACATAACAAACGAGTTGTGATGATGCCTGTGAACCTTGCGTCGCTCTTCCTGCTTGTGATCGTTTTGAATCAGGCGTGATCAACAAATCGGAGCGGAAAATCAGCATGGTGGGGGTGTGATCGTGTTGAAAGACCATCCTTAGCGGCTTTTAGTCTTTTAGTGCACACACTGAATTGCAGATCTCACCATGCAGGTATATATGCAAGTGTGGGTCTTGTTGATCAGGCATGCTCTATTCTACTGCCTGTTCATGTATTCCATGCATATCAACCGTCAGAAGTAGAGAGGGTAGAGTAGAGAATTTGCATCTCGTGTTGAAGAAATCCAAGGTCCAAAGATCTTGAAGTCCAAAGTCCAACAGTTTTGGTAGGAGTAGTTCTAGTAGTTCGACACAGTATAACTAGAATTAAGTAGCCTCCACGGTCCACGAATGAATGAGGTATCACTTGGATTGTTTCATCCCTCTCTGGTCAGTTTCCGTGTTGTGAACAGACGAAGGCATCATATGGAAGTGAACATGATGAGTTCGGCTCGAAGGATCTGGTGTTAAAACATGTTAAAACGTGACGCATGTGGTTTCAACACCTGCGTTCTGAACGCACTGTGCTGAGCAAATTCTTTTTGACCTTGTGCGTTCTGAAAACGATCCTTTTTAGGAGGCGAGGAGGCGAATCCTTCTTCCCAACCCACCAAGAAAGATTTACATAGATTTACAAAATGTTTGGTTCCCTCTTTCTACATGTTTGGACATGGACGCATACATCTTTGCATACTTGTCGAAGCAGCACAGGAACCTGTTTCATGTCTCAGGCCACCAGGAGACACGGGTTCCAACATTCTGACTCCATTGCTGGTCGGGACAGAACGTGGCGTTTTGCGTTCGGTGTCGGGTTCACAATTGGAAGACGATTTGCCTCTAAAACATTTAAAAGTAGCTTTCCACTTCATTTTAAAAATTTGTGGTGTTGATGTTTCTACTAAAATGCTTGCCTCTGACACTGTTTTTCTTTGACTGATAAGAAAACAAAGCGCAGCCAGGTCGTCACCATGATGAACGTGCTGTTCGATACAGTGACGGGGCTCAGCGTGTCCGCTCAAATTACCATAAGGACGGACCTGCTCCGGGATCGAACGACCCAAATCGCTGGTTTCTGATTGATGACCCAGTAAGACGAGACGCTTGATGGGACTGGCATATTTACTGATTCAGTTGGGGTGCTTGAAGAGGGGTCAGATATGTATGTATATACTGTAGATGGAGTATTTGAGACAGAAGAGTACCAAAACGAGCATTTCTGAGTCCGTTTGTGCAGAGTTCAAAAACCCCACGCACGGTGGGACCATGAGTCAATTGAAATAGTCGTCGACGGGTTTAAGGTGCGAAGGTTTTGGTGCAGAACATGAGGAACGGATACCGACGTTCCTCAAACATATGGCGGAAAAGCAACCTACTAGCGGACTATAGCGATGGCCTCCAACCTACTAGTGATGGCCTCCAACCTCATAGCGATGGCTTGGCGGCCTGTTTGATGAGCGAACGCCCTAGGGCTCCAGTCATACCTCCTCAGAAGGTATTTGGACCCTCCTGGCACCCACCCCAAACACCTTGTCAGAAGGTTCTCTTTGACCCTGAGCACATACATACACACACACAAACCCACTTCATGTGGCAAGCATTGTGGCATGTCGGTGTTGCCATGTCAGTGTTCTCTAACGGCGAGTGTCCTGAAAGGGACAGGTGAATCGTGACTCTGGTCGAAGGCACATTTGCAGACCTGAATCATCCTGTCACAGCCTCAAGGCCTCTAGATTGCAAAACTGCTGAAGCATTCACAAATCAGGTGCAGGTACCGCGAGTTAATCAGACTCGGTATCCCATGATTGGTACCTTCGTTGAGTGCGGTCCCACAATCATGCCGCACTTCCCTGCTTGCAAGGTAGAGAAAAGAAAAACCATAAAGTCTCCCTCTAAATCCAAGGGTTGCGCATTCGCCCCCCTACAGGGGGCATGAGAAAACACATGTGCGCGCAAGAAAGAACAGATGAAAAGGCAAGAAGGAGAGACATGAAAATAACTATTACGCGCAAGGATGTGCAAAGTATGCGAGGGCCATGAAAAGGACAACTGATGAATCAGACCTCATTATAACGAAACTCCGGGCACCTCCCAATCTGGTTTCAATGTAGATGTGCACGCGCACGCTGAGGGCCAGACGTGCACGCGCAAAAGAAAGAATGAGACGAAATGATCCGACATGAAGGCTGAAGAGACATGAAAAGAAAAAGGAAAACTTGTGTTTGTGTGAAGGCAAATGTAAAGGGAAGCCAGATGAAGTAACGTAGGAGTGTTTTAGAGCCACAAGAAAGACATAGAAAAACAAAAAGAAACGCTGATACCATGGCCACCTGACACCATTCCAGGTGCTCGGTTGCAATGCCATGTAACAGCTGCTGGATCGGAAACGGCTGACTCAGCAAGGAAGTAATCAGAAAAGGTGCAGCGACCAAGCTTGTTGTTTTCATTGGTCGAAAGCATCTAGACAAATAGTCTAGGTCTAGGAGTCTAGCCTGTGAGTTGTAACTACACGCGAAACTTGACGATTGCATCTCGAATGGTGCATCTTGTGATTGGAAACATTCACAGACCACTATGACTATATCATCAATTCTTTTAGGAAGAGAATGAGAGAGATGTGTGCGGCTATAAGTCAAAATATTCACATAAATTATACATTTGAAGTGGAACAGCACCCTCAACTAAGGATTGAGACGTGAAAGTCCGCACACGCGCAAGACTTTGCTATTGCTTGTTCCAAAAGTTTGGAGAGCAGGCCTAAAGGATCCTAAAGGTACACAGCGGACATGGACCAAACAGCAAAGACGAAATCAATGCATGGACCTTTGATGGTAGCCTTTGCCAAGAAGAGGAAGAGCAAGTGAGTTTAGCTCACCACTCTGATTTGCCACCCTCAAGCTGCTGAATTTGGGTTGGTGCAAACTGGAATTTGGTTTCAGTCCATGTTCCCTTTGGCTCCGGGGCTCGAAGCGATCTCCATACACACATGAACACTCCATGTTCGCGATTGTTCGCCCGACCCGCCCACATTGATCCTTGAAGCCACCCATTAGTTGGTAAATGTAGTCAAAGTTCATTCGAATATCATGGAGTGCCGGCGCATCAATACAAATTACATCAAATTACTAACACAATCTAACACATACAATATACCAGATGCGCGCACCAATTACGGCAATTGTTTCCCATAGTAATGCGAGGAGCCTTCTTGTCATTCCTGCTTATGCGATGCTTGGCGGTTATTTCTTTGGGGGTGCTGCAAGTTTTCTTTGGAATAAATAAATAGATACAATTAGATAAACATAGCTTTTTACATCATAGTAGAAGGAACCAGGTTGAGCAAAAAATCAAGCGATTTTTTCCCGCAGGGGTTTTAAAAAGAACATGTTTGTTGTTAAAACATCGTTTCTTCACCTGCGATTGTAAGCCAAAAACCTCGAATACACATGTTGTTTTTTAACTTTATGCTGCCCGTCGCACTGCTCGCTGTTGGGGTCATTGGAAAGAATGGAAAGAAGTGTTGCTTTGAAAACCGGATGTGTCCAAATACTCCGCGGTCGAAATACGGTTGCTCGTCTCCTCCTTCAGCCGCGAAGCCGCCTCAGGGTCATGATCGATGCCGGCATGGAATTGATTCGAGACTTGCGAGACCTCTCAAAGCAGCTCCAAGACTTCAGTGTGGACCGTGCCGAGTGCTTTTGCTGCTCTAACAAGCACATTCATCCGACCACTGGTCAAGCTTTGCCTTGCGACCGCGAATTGGTGGTGGAAACGCTAGGTGGGGTTGTTGGAATACCAAATGGTTCAGGGAATATCGTCCAGATTGTTTCCATTTGCTTCGAGTCCAGACGCTTATTCCCATGCTTGTCCCATCGTGGAGGAGCAGAGGTGGTCCCAGGTCAAAGCTGTGTTGATAGGGCACGCCACTCAGAACAGACTCCTTTCGTATCCTTTCGTGTTCTTCTGGGCAAGCCGTTTCGCTTGTGACAGGATGGCTGGGTCAAACACTGGCGAACGTAGGAGGGGGGTTCCAAAGTCCTTCATATCCACCCAAACGACGCGAACGTAGGAGGATGGTTTGGCAGCACCCGCGCTTTCGAATGGTTGGTGCGCGAACGTTTGACACAAAACGTGGAGAACTCCATCCGGGCCGTTCTCACCGCACAGTATCCCTTGTATGTGGCTTGGCTGCTTGCGGACCGGGCCGGGCATCCTTGGGCACGGTCCGGCGCTTGGGGCACCTTCTTCCCGAAAGGGTGGGCCACTTCAGGGACTCGACGTCTCTACGTCGGTCTTTCATGGTGAGATAGATCCATCTCTGGCCTCTGAGACTAGATGAGTGGATATGACAGGGGCACCCAACTCCTTCCTCCGTTCGGAACCGGCAAGTCGGCATGGAACTACTGGTTTATACGGTTTATAGTCTTTGGATGTCTTTGGACATTTTTGGACCATTGGGCTACAACGGAAGGCCTCCAAACAAAGGCCACAAGAACGAATGGCCTTGTGGTCCAGGTGGCCGTGGCCTCAACGAGCCCCCTTCTCATCCTGAAGATTTGTGAGATCGCCGAAGAGGACAGCATCTCCGTGGACTTGGTGGTGACTCACTTCGCTGATTGGTGCAACTCGTCGTTAAATCCGGCCCGGATTTGCGTGGCGGTGGAGGTGCAACTCGTCCTTGTGGACTCAGGCTTGAGGTTTTGGGGAGCAAGTGCCCAAATTCATACACCAAGTAGGAGTTTTGATGGATCTTTGGTGTGCTTGATTCTTTCACATGCCGTGACCATCAGTGACTAACGTCATCAATGGAAGGATCCTTTTCACCTCGTCCAGCACCACAAATCTACTGCAAACCTCAACAAGGGCCACCAAGGACCTCCAAGGGCTGCTCGAGCGTTGAAAGGCACCTGCGGAGGGAGGGAGTAATCATCCGTCGCGTGCTTGTCAAGAAGTGTATGAAGACACCATCACCGCCATTTCCCACACACTCCGTGTATGGCATATGGTATACGGTATACTACATTGGGGTTGTTAAACAAAGGATTCTTGTTTCCATACATTGGAGTGTTTAGGTTAGGAGTTGGATTCTTTTTGTGTCCAGTCTTGAATTCCCAAGCGCAGCCCCTGACACCATCGAGTTGCGTGGAGTTGCGGCGCGCGGGCTTTGGATGGCTTTTGGTAGGGTTTTGGCGTGTTCTCTTGAAAGCCTCTTGCCACATGCCCACTGTGCGATCTGGGGTGACCAGTTGGTACCCAGGCAAGCTTCCTTTAGTGAACCTCCTGAGTATTTGGCTCATGATCTTGGCGTGCCAATGCGGGGCTTGCATTTCGCGAACATGCCGTGCCTTGGAGAGTTGCTTTTGGTGTAAACCCGCAGTCCCGGAGGGAAGGAAGCAGTCCGGAGCTTTTTGCGAGGTCTTGGGTGGTAGACCCATTCAGGCGCTGGTGCCGTTGGTGGGTCAAACAAAGTGTTTCGAAGTCACTGGACCTTACCTGTCCATCCAACGGCAAGGGATGGAGTTGCAAAGGCTTGCCGGTTTGCCTGAGTTTCTCCCACAAACTAGCCGGAGCAGCTCTCAAGGCTCTCAAAATTGAACTAGCGCTGGCGCTAACTGAAGCCTGTTTTGTGACTGAAGAAGCAACCATCTATGGATGTTCAGCGGTTTAAGAAGCAACCATCTATGGATGTTCAGCGGTTTTCCAGTGAGCTGTGTGGAACTAACGCTAGTTGCACCCAGATCACACGTGTGGTGGCTTGATCTTTGGTCCTATAACAAGGATGGTGCTGGAATCCCTCCTTCTGAGCTCAACAGGGTCAAGCCTCGAGTGCTACTGATTCAGGCTGCACACCAAAAACAGCTCAATACATTGAACAAGGGCTCACACAATCGGCGAGACTCATGTCTCTTTCTGACTTCCTTTCATTACTTCCGGCATCCGGGGCATGTAGAAGCGGTTCATCTCCAGTGATTATTTGGAGAAGAAGCTCCACTGACTCTGGTGGACGCCCGCTTCGGTCGGTGGACACCGCCTTCGGTCGCCCGAGCTCCGGTGTGCGACCGGACCGTTAAGCCGCGTTACACGAGCTGCGTGTGTCATCGTGTGTTTTTGTTCCAGGCTGGGCACCTCGGACTATGGTGGCACTAGTGCTCTCCTGCCTGGCTTTGGTGATGCTTTCACCCTTCTGGGCCTTCATGGAGCTCTTGGATGTCTACTCCAGCTCCTTGGATCGCCATCACCATCCGGTGATCCGCGACATCCGACCTGTGGAGACCCGTTTGAGGACCCAAGGTGACCCAATGTGACCCCGGGCAGCGAGCGTGCGCCTCCGGTGGCCCATCACGGCCGTTCGTTTTGGCTGCGGTGGAGGCGAAATCACATGGATCCCAGACACTCCATGTATGCCATATATGCCGATCAGTTGGGGTGGTTTTGGGGGTCAATGTAGGCATATATGGCATACATGGAGTGTCTGGGGATATTATATAGGTGTCAAGGCCGGGTTACCGCACTGGGCCAAAAAACAGGGTGGACCAACGGCAAGGCCAGACCGGCAAACAGACAAGAGTGTCTCAACCAAGGTGGCAAGGCAGGGCTGCTGGTCTTTCCGGTCATTTTCCTGCTTTGGTTGCATGGCATTTGTCGGTCGAAGCTCATGCGTGTGCCGCGCGAGAACAAGATGGAGAACTGGGAAGCCCCTCGGTTCAAGCGCAACTCCGTGAGCCGTCAGAAAGACATGGGAAACATGGAAGCTGGACAGGTGGAGTATGTGACTTCGACGGAGATTGACAACGTTTCCACCTTCTCAACATGATGCATTCAAGGTGCCACTGAATGAGACATTTTTAGGACACTCAACGGTTCCCATTATTTTGCAGAACTGGACTCAGCCATGTACAGTATCTGGCAACGCTGCGTTGGAACGACGGCAGAACTTTTACACTTCATTTGAAAGGTGTTGGGTCTCTGGAGAAAGACCTCCTCACTCACGTGGAAGTTCAAAACCACAAGCGTTCGATATTGGGACAAAACAACGTGTTCCCAGTCATTCTGGCCCATATACTTATGTAAAGATTTTCCTACACTCGGGGTGGTTTCAGGTGTCAACCGGAATATATCAAAATGTGCATGCCGTGCATGCATAAATATTCCAAGATTTTCATGTTGGCGAGTTGGAGAGCAGCCCGACCGAGGGCCAAGGGTCAGTACTGGCGCCAGTGTACGACTCTTTTAATTCATCCTGGTAACCCACGTAAAGCGCCCCTTTTGAAACCATGGGAGGCGAGTTCCAATTACTTTGTTTAGGGCGCTTGGCGCTTGTTCTTTAAATCAAAATATATCACAAATGGCACATCTCATGATAGGGAGCCCGTGAATATCAGCCACCCACCCACCTACCGAGTCTTCTCCAGGTCTCCCGGCTCGGAGACCGGTCTCCAGGGACCCTTTCTTTTTCCGCAGACCGGTCCCGCGTGCGCATCAAGAGGCCGACGGTGCAGTGGTCGGGAGGTCAAGGGTCCCCGGCCTTGTCCGGTGACGACTGGTCGCTGTTCCGCTGGTCGCTTTTCCGCCGGGTGGTGGTCGTTTCGGCTCCGGCTCTTTTTCCCGCCGGAGCCGCGCCGTTTTGGTTGGAATTGTAGCATGTTTGGGGGGGGGGGGGAAAAAGTGAGGCACTCCGGCCTGAAGACCAATCTTTAGCGCAGGAAATGGTGGCATCCACCTCTCCTAAGGAGTTGGGATCGCCGACATATGTGAGATCTGCTGGCAAAATGATTGTGCAGGTGAGAATGCTGCGGTGTGGAGAAAGTGTTTGGATTCTTGGAGATGGGAGCATCACATGAATGGATTGGGTCTGTCCTACTACCTGTAACAGTCAGTAAACAATTATCACTATTTTTGAACAAGGCCTTTATTATTTATTAACCATCATCATCCACTTGGTCAGAGCTGTAACTGTACCTTGAAGGACACACACAGCCGATTGATCGTGTGATACTTGAGCTCAAAGTTCAGTGGGCTGATGTGGGCTGTGTTCCATTCACTTAATAGAAGTATTAATGGATTTTAGAGGACCTGATTTATGAAATCATACCCCCACTTTTTACCGCCTCATCATTTTGTAAGTCTTACAAATTGTTGTTATACCAATGCAGCCTTAAAAGTACCTCGATGATGAAGACCATGTGATCGGCTCCAAACCGACCGCTCGGGTGCAGTGACTCGTGGTTCAGCGCGCGGTGCACCCAGGTCAAGACCCGAGACGCGACGCGGGGCCAAAAAGGAGCGAGTCGGATGCGGCCGATTTCTCAGTTCGTACCTCGGAAAAGGGGTACAAGATATTAATAATATACCTGTCTTTATGGGGTCAAGTCATGTCATGTCATTGCCATGTCCCATTTTACCAATGGTACTTTGGAGGGTCCAGGATGATAGATGAAGTTACAGCACCAGTATGACTATTTTCATAGCAGCGGTTGTCCAGGATCGGAAAGGACTTGGGTATTTCTTGACTGGCTGATGTTGTATTGCAGGATGACTGGAGGCTTCAAGATGTTCATTGGAAATTCGACCGCCTTGGTGAGCATAGCTAGCCTATACAGGGGACTGAAGGATCGACTGACCTATAGCACTGCTATAGTATGCCTTGCAGTGTTGGCACCGCCCAAGCTTCTGATCGCAGAGTAGAGTTGTACAGAAGTGTTTGAACAAACAAATCAGAGCAAGACTGCGTGATTCCGGTTGTTTGGAGGATGTGATTTGCATGATCCTGCAGTCGTCCCTATTGCTTTGATCCATCCTTTGCAGGTTACGAGCACCATGATCCATAGCGCATAGCATTTGTTCATTCAAAGAATGAGCAAGATTATCATTTGACCATCACTTCATGGAAAGACCTGGTGAGAACAGCGCCCTGTCCGTCCATGGAGTCCATCGTCATAGGGGCAGGCCCCGACCAAGACCACGACTGTGGTCCCCAGTCCACGCACGACTGGGGCATCACCCCGGGCAGCGACGGTCCGCGACGGTCGACCATGTCAGACAGGCCACTGGTTGATTCAAGGGGGGATATCCTACCGACCGGTCCTGACGCACCAAATAGGTATGGTAGTAATGTATGGCACCGACTCGCACCGACCCCCTCCGAGTCCCCCCGACCTGGCCCCATGCACAGACCGGACGACCGTCCGGGGCACCTGACACACACGCCGTCCCGACCGCGATGGCATGGGCGTCAGCTCCTCCGAGCTGGGAGGCGCCGTCCGATCAAGCACCGAACCGGTGTTCACGTGGCAAACAAAAAAGAACCATGTGCTTGGACAGTCTATCCAATCAATATCTAATACATGCATATGAAATCAGAAAACTCAAAAGCCTATAAACAAGGACGCTACTAGGGGCTCCTGGCATCGCTACTAGGAGCAAGGACGCTACGTTCGGGGCTCTTGGCCTTACTAGCTAGGAACAAAAAGCCACTACGAACACGTAAAAACTAATAAAAACATCTAAAACTTCTCCAGGTGAGCCGCCTTCGGATGCTCCGCTGTGCGTGGAGAGCTTTTCGGGAGCGCCCTGGAGCAAACCATCGGTGCAGGTTGCTTCGAAGCGGCGAACGAAGCTAAGGAGAGATCCCTGGAGCTACATGGGGAAGCAATGAAACCAGTGAATCTGTCGCAGTGTAGGGGCCAAAAGCTCATTGTTTTGGTAAGTCCTTTTAAAAGAAGCATTTTGGGAACTAACCAAAAAGCGATCCTATCAAAGCAAGAACACTGTATTTTTGGAGTCGAGGGCCATGAGTCGTGAGATGTCGGCTAAATCTCCGGTGAATGAGCGTTCCGAGTGTGATTGTCATAATTGTCTATTTGGCCCATCAGACTGGAAATGTCGTACACCCTTTTAAAAAAAGATGTGGATCAAAGTGAATAGTGATGTTTTTTTTGCGGACATGTGGACCTATATGCCAGACGCTCCATGTGTATGACCTACAGTCATCCCTTTTCACCCACCCCAACTTCCAATCCCATGGAGCGTTTGGGTATGATAGGAATCCCTCCAACATGTGGTGGAAGTCATGTTGCAGTGGGTCAAAACCTGCTCAAAACCCGGTAGGTTGACCCCTGGTGATCTATTATGTTATGTTTAGTATTATGTTTATAATATAGTTAATAGCCCGGGCCTTCAAGGGGTGGTTAACGGCTAAGGGGCTATAAATAGACGCCCCTTGGAGGGTCCTGGAGATGTTGATTAGCTATAGCAATTTTGTGCATTTTCAGATCATTACGCTGAACTCTTGTGCAAGTATCGATGGTCAACCAGGGTCCTCCAGTGGGTCCCCCTGTTTTGACTCACTGCCGTGGTTGATTGCATCATTTTATCCGCTCCACTCAGGAGAGACGTCTCCTGCCACTCTTGCGCAGCTGGGCGGTGGGCAGCTGCGTGTGGTCCGACCGCACCT
Source organism: Durusdinium trenchii (assembly GCA_963970005.1). Lineage (NCBI taxonomy): Eukaryota > Dinophyceae > Suessiales > Symbiodiniaceae > Durusdinium > Durusdinium trenchii. Next base: position 1,502,674 of record CAXAMN010025583.1, read on the forward strand.
GGCTCCGGAGCCGCGTTTGAGAGCAGAGAGGCGGAGGTCGGTCGTAGGTGCACGATGGACTGGAAGAACATGACTTGGTGGCAAGATGAGAAGGATTGGGCACTGATGTTCGCAGGTGTATAAACAGGAACGAGGACGCTACGTTCGGGGCTCCCGGCATCGCTATACTGGGAGCGATCGGACGCTACATTCGGGGCTCCTGGCCTTACTAGCTAGGAACAAAAAGCTACTAGGAACATGTGTTTCTGATGTAGAAGGATTGAGCCAACACGATCGACGTCTTGGACGTTCCGTGCGCAATAAGCGCTATACTATCAGCGCACTCTAAGGACCTACACTCGCATGGGGGGCTTCACCCTCGAGGCCTTCCAGTTTAAGGCCCGGGACGGACGCGGGACGCGGGATGAAACGCTTCACGCGGAAAGCACGCTGAGACCTGAAGAGGGGTGGTGGATCAGGACCTGAAGATGGCATCCCTGATCTACCAATTGGCCTCCCGAAGAGGGTCTCATGGTGGTTCGGTGGAGTGGTGCGATGGATTTTTTGGGGGGGGCATCACATCCATTGTTCTCCTGTGGGCCCAAGCCCTTCCTGTGTTGCTTGGTGAGTCAAACGCAGATGGCTAAGAGCGAGAGCACACGAGATCCAACGAGACACCGACACATGACGAGGACTGCAGGACGTGACTGGACTTCCTGGTTTCAGCAGACAGCTGCTTGGCCGCCCGCTAAACTGGCTAGGGCTCTTGGGTGTGTCTCAATCTGTGTTTTTCATCAAACCCATGGGAAAACACCTAAAGGGCCTGGCCCATGGGTTTTCATGCGTTTTCATGAAATCGTGAAACCATTGGAACCACCGGAACCATGACAGGAGCACCAGACTCCGCAGCGACCGCGGTCCGTGGTCGAGGCCTATGGTGCAGTGGACCGCCGCTGGGCGCGGGTGGAGGTCAAAGCACCCTCGCGCCAAGGTGTCGACCTGGTCGCACCCGATCTCCGGGGCGATCGGCGCCGTGTGTGACGAGGGTTCGACGAGGAGAGTTGGTTCGAATTGGAAGAAGGGTTTGATGACCATATTACGGACATACGTATTGGAGTGCAGAGGGGAGGATCACTGGCCACCAACAACTCTCCATTTGGGCGATGTTGGACGCAACGGACACAGGATCATGCAGTCACGCTGGTATGGTCGTGCAACTGGCCGGGACCAGATCACATTTCAACAGCAGGGCATCCCGTCAAATGCACCAGCTGGGCACGGAACATGCCAGGAATTCATGAGGTGCAGCCAAGAAGTGCTGCACATTTGGATCGCACAATCACGTTTTGGGGTTGAATCTCTACACAAAAATGGACCGGAATAGACATAGACTTGCATAGAATTGCCACGAATCACATCGAATCACGAAGGAATGGTTTTGAGATGAAATGGAAAGAAGAACGTGTTTGGCCAGATATTTTTGTCCATCACTCATGAAATACATTTCGATATGTATTGTACATATTACAAATTATTACAATCTTATCCAATATAGTGTAGTGTAGACCCATACCTCATATCAAGTTTGACTCGTCACAGACCCTACGAGTTGATGCGCTCGCCGAGTCACGAGGGTACTCGACTGTTGACTCGTCAGGCATCACGGTGTACCTCTTGGGCGAGACGAAGGACGGAGCGGAGTGGACCGGGAGGTGGTGAGACGGTGAAAAGGAGAGAGGATGGTGAGGTGAAATGAACGCCGTGCTTTTTCAGGGACATGGGGACATGGAAAGCGTTTTGGACTTTTTGTGTTGCATGGTGGGTCCTTACACCTTGCACCTTCCGATCTCATTTCCCCCCACCAAAACAAATGGTGCTTTGGGGTTTGGACAGATGCCAGTTCTGTGCGATTCACCTGTTTGAGCCTTTTTGTTGTGACGAAGAGCGACGAAGGGTCACATGCCGTCTTCGATGTGTTCTTCGGACAGTCAGAGCTTTCAAAGGGCCGGACGATCATTCGTCAGTAAAAACGGAGGTTGGCCCAAAGACCCTTGGTAGTGAAAGAACAAGAACATTGGCAATGAAATTCTCTGCAAAGACGGCCAATTCTTTTCCAGAAATGGTTTGTTGTATAAACCACTGCTATTTTGATTGGTTGAAGGTAACCCGTACCCTCCCAGAAATAACACAAAACGCCCATGGAAGATGCTGTGTGATGGTGTTGGCTTTTATCCTGCTGGTCCCAGAAATTGAGCAGCGTCCCAAACCTCCATGCAAGGGTTTCATCATGGTTTGTTGGGCAAAGACCTTTCTCATGGTTAGTTGTTTTTTTAACCTTGTTGTACATGTGTTCCTTTTCCGCTGGTCCCCCAATGTGAGGAAGTGGATGCACCCTGGGCCTTCTCTGCTGGCGCTCCACGCTTGGATCACGACTCCTGGAACGATGTGTGTGAGACCCTGCCGGACCGGGTGCCCGCGCGCGCGCACGACAACGCAAAAAGCTTCAGCGAAGGTACACCCGGAATCACCATCAAAGGGCTATTATACAATAGACCCCCTAAGCTTAGGGGGCCCTGTTTTTGTTTTCCCGATCATCCCGGATCTTTTACTGAACTAGTAGGGAAGTGGTTGATTTGGATACGGAAATTTGATGGATGCTACCGGCTGAAGCTGGTTTGTTTCAAGTTGGAATATCCAGTTTGACCACTTTTTGATGATGACATGCACAGTCCCAGGTCACCGCACCTATATGGAGGCTCGTTGAGGTCGTTGAGGTCTACACCATGTCCACTCCAACACACGCATGAGAACTGTGCTGTGAGTCGACTGCAGAAGACTGGCAGTCGATGCTCACACCCGACTTAAGACGACCTGACTGAAACAACACGGTCATTTAAAGCTGATTTGCTGGCCACTTGGAGAGGTTGGCATGCCGCATTTCTTGGATCCCAACATAAAGGACATCGATGGAGCGGATCCTGCCACTGTGACGTGTCACCCCGAGAATATGGGAACGGCCGGCAGGTGAGTTTTTTTCCGAACACCGGCACATGAGGATGTGCGTTTACGATTTGAGCCAGCAGCCAGTTCATCCCTGGTTCTTCGTAATTTAATGAAGGTGTCAACATACTAGTGTTTGAAACCTCTCCACAGGAATATGAAGCGGGCGCGAGCTACCGGTGCCTTGGGCTGGAGGGATGGACATCGGCGACCGGGGGCACGGGTACGACTCAAGGACAACAATGAGTTCGGTTTCAAATGGTTAATTTGGCGCGCGTGCAGAGCCAGAGCTCCAATGGAGCATGGGCCATGGGCTCGACCATAAAAGAGGACCCGGGACAGTACGTGGAGGTGAGGAAGGGATTGAAATTGATTGAACTCACTTGGAGTATGGGAGGTAGCAACTGGACCGAGCTTCATGGAAGACAACCTTGGTGGGTGGTAGGAGGATGGGATGTGAGGGGTGGTAGGAGGATGGGATGTGAGGTCTGTTTCAAAAGGCCAACGAACCATATTTTGGATGTGAGTCAAAACCTCTTCAACCAAACCATGGAAGGTTGACATCCCACTTACAGAGGAATCAGAGGAATCTATTCATGTTCGATGGTCAACCAGGGAGCCTTTGACCCACAGGCATTCGGAGATCTGATTGGTTAAACCCTAGAAGTCCAAAGACTATATTTTGACCGGCTGAAGGAAAGGAAGTTCCCTTTCAGGTCCCCTAAAGACCATTCTTTTTATAGTCTTTGACTTGATTGGTTAAATGTTTACTCAATTTTACAAAGTGTTTCCAGGACGCCCCAATTGAAGTGTTTGAATCGATTGGGATCTTTGGAACCACGAGTTGGAGCGCAGGGAACCTTTGGTTCAACAGAAGTTACAGAAGTTGTTGATTAATGACTGAGTAGTGCTGATTGATGCGCCAACACACAAGCGGAAAATTGCAAGGACGACTGCACAAACAGCGGGTCTCCACTTCCATGTTACCAGGTCGGAGTGCACGCTACTTAGACGAGAGAGGCACATGACCTTCCGTAGCAAGTCCAGGATTCACTGCCATGCCGGCCCAAAATAGAGACAAGGTATACCCTCAAACTCGATGGTAAGGGACGGTAGAGAAGTCTATCAAACACACGGGCGCGAGCTCCCCAAACCAGTTTTTCGGACCTTTTTTGGTAAGGCAGTCATGATGTTGTCCATTCTCCCAATTACCCAGGTGGCCCAGGTATCCAGCTAAGACGATCCAACGCCGACACCACACCGGGACCTCGGCCTCGAACCCGGTCCACCCGAGCTTCGACTGGGCCCGCTGGTGCCGCGTGCCGCCGGGTGGATCTCTGCGCTTCGAAGGGCAAGGGGGGAAGGTGGATCTCTTCGCTCCTTGGCAGCGGGGGAAGTTCCGGATGGAGACCGATGGAGACGGCAGAACGGAACAACGGGGGGGATGGATATGGATTAAACTATGGATTAAGAAGATGGGAATCCGGAGGAGCACTGGGAGGAAGGAGCACGACTGGTATGTTGAAGATGTTTGGACTATACGGAAGTAATTAGTAGATCAGGCTTCGAAGATCTAGAGCAAGTCTCAGGATTCTGTGAGTCATTCATCTAGCAGGACCTTCCCAGTGACCTTTTGGGAGTCCCATCCACCCTTCACATGCCTAAGTGACCTGAAACCTAGGGGATCAAGTTCGGTCACTGGGATGATCCAGCTATAGAGGATACATGACCCAGGCACTCCATGCATGCCATATATGATTGCCTGTACATTGGGGTGGTTGAAAAGGGGTCAATGTAGGCATATACGGCAGTCCCATGGAGTGTCTGGGTGGAGGATACACTTGAACCACATCCATGATTCGACCCAGATCGATCGCGCAAGGTCCGGCTCTTCGACGACGCGCGAGCCCGAGACGGACGTGAGTCCGTCGGCCGCAGAGGCCTGGTTCCTCCGGTGCTCTCCGCGAAGAAAGGGTCCAGGAAAGGTGAGAAACAACATCCAGGACCACGGAAGGGGTATGAAGGGGTGGCTGTTGGATGGAAAATGCATAGTCAGGGGTAGTAGGTTGAGTCCCAAAGCCACCCCATTTGGGGGCAGGGCACCCTGGTAGGATCGATACTCGTACCAACCGTTTGGGCAGTTTCAGCCCCAATCCATGTGGCCGTGATGTTCCAATCATGTTCCAGCAAACCTCTGTGCTTTCACCCGGTCACCCAGCTTCGACAATGTCGCTTTGGAATGGGTCGACGGGAGACGTCGCACGGGCCGTGCATGGCTCGCGAGAGGAGAGGTGTGGGCCGCCGGCGATGCGGCAGAGCGATGCGGGGCTCCGAGGTGCAGGCAAGTGCCAGGTGGGGACGGGTGCCAGGAGGTGGTGGTAGCAAGAAGCTACTAGGTTGGAGGCCATCGCTAGTAGGTTGGAGGCCATTACTAGTAGCAAGAAGCTACTGCTATAGCGATGCACTTGTTCCTCGTGGGTTCGGTGACAGGTGCCGAAATTCGGATCGGCTCCCTCAGGTGACGCAATGACAGTTGATCCAGGAGCCCTCAACCAGGAATAAGAATCATGATCAGGTATAAATGTCACGTGGAGTGGCACCAAACGAAATGTGTGATTCTTGGGAAACGAACAAATATTGAAGCCCACCGATCCTGCCAACGGGGAAATAGGTTCATGTCAAGTCAGGACCAGAATCACATAGAATCACACATTAAGGGCTGAAACACTGCTTAAGCTGCTGCTGAAGGAACACGTTTGCACCACACCCGGGCAGGATCATCAAGCCCTCCTGGCCCCTCCGGAAGATGGCTGGCTGGTTGCTTGGAATGAGGATTGAAGAAGCGTGTGTATCTCCCAGATACTCCATGTATCGAATATGTTTCTCCTACATTGGGGTGATTGAAAAGGGGTCAATGCGGATGAATATTCCATACATGGGTCTTTAAAATTTAAGCCCGCACCACAAAAACAGCATCATAATAAGTAAATAACACGACTATACACGACTCCTGATATCATATTCATATTCATAGCATATCACGCCTCACCGGGTCTATTCGCCTATGTCAGACCATCACTCCAAAGCCCGAATCACCCGTCCACATCCACGGGCGCCGGTTCTCGTGCGGGCATGGAGTTTGTTGCTCCACACAAGACCAGCACAGCTGGCCTTCTCCAGGTCTCAAAGAAAAATGGCGCCACATCGAACCCAGCGCCAAATCTGGGCCCAGAATGGCCCAGCCCAGAGTTCGGGTCTCGGGGGACCCCCCCCGGGTCTCAGGAAGTGAAGGTCGCCCCCTGTAGACGAACATGGACCCTGAAAAATATCTCATAATATCTCATGGTTTCGACCATGATCCTCTACAACCCAGTACCTTTATTAGAGTCAATATGATCCTCCGCAGGACATTTGGACGACGGGGGCAAAAAGTACATTCCTCGTTTCGCTTCCCCACCTAGGCCTCGGAATCGGGCTGGGCCACCCATGCCGCGTGCAGCTCCACCTGGCTGCGGAGGCCACGACCCACCGAAGGTCCCCGGTCTTCGACCGGGAGCGTCGACCGGCGCGGGCAGGTTCCGCCAATCCATCCTTCGCGGTGTAAATGGCGGCGTTCGTCTGTGACTGGCGAGAGTTCAGTGGTGGGATCGATCGTTTCCGCGGGACCATCGTGTCAAAAACCAGGAGCACCGCGCGTTGCGACGCCTGGTCGATAGCCGTTCACTCGAGATTCGCCCCACCAGTCCCAGTCTCCGAGTTTGGTCAGGCTGAAGCACCGCTCGCACCCTGAACCCAGGGCCCTGGCCTGGCCAATGTCTTTGGGCGTCCCGTAAACTTTGGAGAGACAACACGGCCAACACCGCGAAAACCGGTGGCGTTCGAACTCCACGGCAGAGCCGTTGGACAGGAGGAGCCATTTCAGATGGAGATCCTTCCTCCCCAAATCCACGAACTTGCGGAAGCTGAGCGTTTGATGTTGGAGGTGTGAAGATTCTGGGAGGGGTTTGTCAAACACTGCACTCTGCCACGAAAGGGAAGTGAAACCTTTGGGAAAGAGTTCGGATGCCCAAACAGCCTCCCTCTTTTGAGACAGACTCAACAGGCTCAGCCCATTCTCTAATTCTTTTTCTGCCCGTCAGGCGCGCAGAGAATGGCAGCAGCCTTTTCTACTGCTTGCCGCTGAAGTCTTCCTGGGCCTATTTGCCAGGCCCAGCCATCGGCGCATGGTTTTATCATTGTGATCATGGTTCTTCCTTTTTTGTCCATGGTTTCTCATGGTTCATCATGGCCAAATATGGAGAATGTGTTGATATGTGTTGATGGTCATACTTGTTTTCACCTCAGACTCCATCATCTTCGTACTCTAGAACATCTGGACGACCCACAGACCTGCCCACCGGCCCAGGCCGCGGCCTCGTGCCGGTGGACAGCTGCTTGAACGTGCTGAGCTGCATGCGGGACGCACAGACCACCTGGCGGCAGTGCTTCCAAAGTGCCCACGGCAGCAGATGGTGATGTGTATTGATGTGGAGATATGGGGAGTGGTTTACATGAAAACCGATGGTGGTGTCGGAGGCGATGTCAGAAGGATCGGCATATGGACTGCGCTCAAAAAGGCCCTACTCAAAAACAAATAGATAAATGTAGACTTTTAAGGCTGGAGGTTCGTTTTTAAGTTTTCGTTTAGAAGCGGGCCCCCAGCAGACTATGGTGATACAGCAAGGCAGCGCTAGATTGGCGCTAGGTTTCTTAATAATTAACAAGAGAAGCAAGCAGGAAAAAGAAGAAACAAGCAGAGAGCAGGAAACAGAAGAAGAAGCAAGACAAGAAAAATGAAACACAAACAACAAGAAGAAGAGGAAGAAGAAGAAGAAAAACAAGAAGAAGAAGAAGCATAAGAATGCACAACAAGAAGAAGACAAGCAATCAGGAAAAACACAATCTGATAGAATAAAGGGAGATTTTTGCGCTGGATCTGCCCTGGGAAGCTCATTACTACTAGCTTTTGCTGAGGTTGGAAGGAACACGTCGTGGCCGTGGGCGCCTGGCGCAAGCGCCTGCGAGTCATCACCGGCGAGGCGGGTGTGTCGAGCGGTCGACGGTCGGAACGATTGGTCGTTCGGATTTCTCTTCCAGGAGTCACTGACCCAAACACTCCATGTGTGGCATATATGGCATACATGGAGTGCCGAGATGTGAGTGGGGTGGCTTTTCACTTTTCAGATGTTTTGAAGTGAGATGTGACCTAGCCATCTGTCTGATCCTCCGTTTGGAACCGGGTGTCCCGATTTGTAGGTGTCCTGCAGTCCAACCGTGCTCGACTGGTCGACCTTGAATCTTGAAGCCTGCCTTCACAAGATCGGGTGTTTAAGAGCCTCAGAGGAGATGAAGAAACCCTGTAGAATGGGTCTATAGCAGGTCTATAGAGTCTAGGGCAAAACATGGATGATGTATATAAATATATCCCCCAACCGTGTTTTTTTGATGTTTTTTGTACTGCCTTCCTTCGCTACAACTCATGTCCAAAAGTGAGTGCTACGCATTGCTATGCGAAAAGCGTTACAGACCCTCGCTCATAACATCATCTCATGGACCCCGCTCAGATCCAACATACAATTGCCCAACACAAGTGATTGGTCATGGTTTGGGGCTTTGAACAGGGGACCCGAAAAAACTATGTCCAAACACACATTTTACATATTGCGTGGAGGTCGCGAAATGCGCGCCCATTTTCGGGCTTTCCACTTTGTGCCCCAAACAGAAAGAACATCAAAGAACATTGTGTGGGACACACCCTCTCCTTTCGATTGACTGACTGTCCATCTTTGCCCCCAGATTCAGATATATTTGGTTACGGGCCGGAGAAAATAATCTGTACAAGAGCAGCTTTGCTACTATAGCAGCGTCCTTGCTCCTAGTAGCAAGGCCAGGAGCTACGTTCGTAGCGTCCTTGCTCCGTTCGTAGTAATGCCCTTTGTTACTAGTAGCTTCAAGTTGAGCTGCAAGTCCTCCGGACCACTTCTCGCCACTCCCGCCCTTTCGTGGGTTCACCGGACCGTCCCGGACCGGGACCCGCGGGCTTCCCCCCCGGCCTCCGCCCTCCGCCTTCGCCTCGTGGGGAGAGCCGCTAAACCCGCAAGCCGTGAGGCACAGGAGAGCCGCTCGGAGCACTTCGAGCTGCGCACGGCCTTCCGGAAGCCCTCGCTGAAGCGCAGCGCCTCCACGTCGAGCACGCCCAAGAAGGCCAGGGCGTTGTTCGATGGGGGGACATGGGGTCAGATCGCACAAGGGGGTAGGGAGTACGGCTTTTGTGGGTGGGAGCACAGACAGAGCTTGGGCATGCTTGGGCAGCCAGTTACCACATGTTACAACATGTCGCTCCAAGCGAGCAAGGAGTTTCAAGAACACCAGCAGAATCAGCAGCACACCAAAAGTCCGGATTGCGCTCACACCACTGGTTTGTAGAGCGTACCTTCCACCGTGCCTCCAGGATATGTGGGTGATTTTTAGGGTATTGTTAATTGTTCCGCCTCCAGGAGCAGACTACTATAATCATAATTTATCCACCATGGACCATGACCTGACCACAATCATATTGACCTTAGAGACAATCATCCCAGTGGTTATATTAATTATTGTTAAACAAACATCAAACAACATATTAAATTAACATGTGTTTATTGGTACTCCAATGGAGGCTTGGTTTCTGATTACTGCATCCCTCTTGTACTCTAGATTCTTCCAACCTCGACCGACCGCGTCGCGCAGCGCACGCGCGGCCCTGCGCCGCGAATCGAGGTGTCCTTCGCTTCGACCGACGAAGACGTCGAGTCGCCGTCGGCGCCCGAATCGGTGGAAAAAAGAGCGGTCTGCAGGTGGAGCAGTGGTTGCGAGGATGACCACTGATCATGCACCCTGGTGGACCTCGAAGTTTGGTTCAATAAAAGCGCAAGACATGGTTGGACATCCTGAAGACATGGATGTGAGGATAAGTCTTCGTCTTCGTCACCAGATGAGTGAATAGGAGTGGGGCACTCTTTTCCATGCACATCGTGATTTGGCGTTGTTGCTGCGTTTGTTTTGTTTGCGTTCGTTTTGCTTGTATTTGGCCTAGCAGGCTAGCCATGCATCGACCTGCACGGTTTGGAGACCCCTTCAAAAATTGTGTCAAGTTAATTTAAGATCTTTTTGAGCCAAAGCAGTTGGGCTTTACTAGATATCTACAGACAGAAGCTTGCACCATCTTCTTGCTGACACAGCCATTGCCGACACATAAAGACTGAAGAGCCGTTGCGGGCACCACAACCGAGGACCGGAATTTTAAACCTGCTTTTGAGCTTCAGGCTTCAGACCGATGGTGTTTGGACAAAACACGGGCGCCCACTCGGACCAAGCAATCACCGAGTCTCAGTGACCAGACCGAAAGATCATGAAACAACACTGGACAACCTTGCACTTGAAATCTTATCACAGCAGCCAAGCTACCTAAATCACAAGATTCCAAGAAGCTTAGACACCAAAGGCGGCAACGCGACTCTAGACTTTGCATGCTGTGAAAGCAGCTAAGAAGTCCTTTTCACTGTGACATATCTCTATACAGATCATCAATAGACCGAAGATTGTCGAGCAACGAAGCCATAGACGCAGATCCGGCGCCATTCCCGCTTTTCGACGCGGAGGAACGCAATGGGAGATTGGTCCTTGGCACCTTTTGGACCTGGGGCGGTATGCCTTCTGAATACTAGATACTATAGATGATCACATCCTCTAGCCACAACTTAGAATTACCATGTATATAGTAAGTCCAGGTCGAGGTACAAGTTCCATGAGATTGTGAGCTGGAGTAATTACCTGCATATCAACCCTCAAAGGGGTGTTTCTTTTTCCTTCATGACTCAATGACCATCTAACTCATCTCCTTGTGACCAGCCCAAAGGCTTCACACCACTCCGTCGAACCGCACGAGTCGTGTTCGGCGTCCACTCGTCGTTTCGGATGGCGGACTTTTCCTTCGACCCGAACAGCCCGAAGACCCACAGAGAGAGGGCGGGGATCAAAGTCGGAGACCCATGTGAGTTTGGAAGGGAAGTTACCCCTGGGAGTCAAAGACTATAAAAAGAATGGTCTTTAGGGGACCTGAAAGGGAACTTCCTTTCCTTCAGCCGGTCAAAATATAGTCTTTGGACTTCTAGGGTTACTATATGGACTGCATCGCCTGTCGCTGACAGGTTGCCAGCGGAGTGAGCAGTTTGCTTTCGCTGAGCGTCGCTGGGTGTTTTTGAAGCGACTAAAGAACAGGTGGCTGGTGGGTCGTCCGTGAACCGTTCAAAGCCCAAGAACTCATGCAGGTCCAAACCCAGACATTCAACATCATTCAACCTTCCATGTTTTTCATATCCTTACATTGCATGCTGTATGCAATGGAAATCCCTCTTTAAAAAAAAGCACTCAACTGCTGAGTCCATTCTGTTTGTCCGTCGTCATGTGGTCATGCGGTCATGCGTCGCGTGTCTCGCCAGGATGGAGTCCACTCCTTTGACCCTGGTGCCTGCGGCACCGTCGAGGTGGTGGCAATGGGCGGCGTAAACGGGAACCGGGAAAAGCGACAGGAGGAGAAGCGTGACGACACGTCCTGAAAGTACCGGTACGACCGGACCCTCCTGGCACCCACTCCACACACCTTCTTGGAAGCTACTTGGAGCTCTAGGGATCATGATGTTCATCGATGTTCTGGAAGGTGGAGAAAGAACCGGGAAAAAACCTGGGAGAGAACAGGGAAAAACACATCAGATTGAGCGTGTTTTGATGGGCTTCATCACGTGGACATTGGCTAGCCTTGACCCAAAGCAACACGAAGGACGGGGCCCAACTCCGGAGTCCATTTTGGAGGGATCCACACGAGCACGGCCTAGTGTAAAAATGCAATGGTATTTGCCATTGAAACCACCCAATACCCTAGTATGGTATAATAACATTCCATACATGGAGTGTTTGCTAATTGGCCGGAAACGGTTGAGGAGGTTGGTCTGAGGCTGCAGCGTATCCCCTTGTCATTTCTATGATTGTTTTTATTAATACAAGTTTTATCGAGTGTTCAACACAAACAACCACGGACTGGGGCTATCCACCTTGAAGCTGGAAGAAACATCCTCACAGACCTCCAACTGATCACAAGCCTATTCTGCGAGGATCCTCTCCTTCGGTGGCCGGTTTCGGGTCAGGCGGCGTCGGCGGGAAGAGGGCGAATCCCATCGCAGGAGCGGCCGACCGGTGGTTATGGACGCGGTGTTCACCGATCTTCCTGGCGCCAAGGGGGGTTCTTCTTGTTTTTTGCGTAAGAGGATGTGAACGATTCAAGTACTTGTCAAACACCATATATAGTCGTTTCTCATGGTAAAAGGATGTATAAGGGCAAAAAGGAATCATATGAAACATTATGAATTCCACGACTATCCCTCATGTGTCATTTGATTTACAGAAATCCCATGGTAGCAGCATAGCTCCAATTTGCAGCTGAACCATTTGCCCATAGATAGAGGGAGTTGAGAAACTCAAAAGAAACTCACAAACTGACAAAGAAACTCAAAGGAATCTCTAAAACCTTCACATTCTGCGGCTTTGACTCCAACTGACCCCGAGTCGCGCCCAGGCGCCGCGCCAGCCGCAGCCGCGACCGCGACCGCGCCTCGCGGCGCGAGGTGCGCCACGCCGAGGCGCCGCCCAGCGACTGGCTGGGGCCGTCGGAGCCGGAGCGCGCTTCCTCCGCGGCCTTCGGGCGGAGCGAGTGGGCACCGCAACTGGGCTGGGACCGTGAGGCCAAAAGAGGATGAAATTGGTAGAGGAGCAGTAGAAGTGTAGGTCGAAGTGTAGTCCATGAATCATTGTCCACTTCCAATGCTTGTTGGTGAGAGGACAAAAAAGACCGCAGTCATAATGACTATATATAGACATGACTTGTTTTGCTTGAGAAATCCTATCACTCAAATTCAGCATCGGCCACGCCGGCTCCCGGCCGCGCGAGCCCGCGCGAGCCGCCCCAAGGTACGCGCCCCCGGGCCACATGGCCTGGCCACCGCAGCGGCCCATGTATCGCCCTCCAGGCGGTTCTCTGGGAGCGGTCCACAGTTCTTTCACCCTTTTGACAGGTCCTAAACGGTCCGCCGAAACGCTAAACGCTGGCCACTCCAAAGCGAGCGAATGTGTGACCTTTTGTTTGTTCAACCTTTACTTCTCCAGACTTCTCACAGACTTCGAATTCATTTCCCGTTTCCAAGCGCCGCACGAGCTCCAAGCTTCTTCGGCCCACTCCCTTTCTCAAGTCCCCCCTCCTCGGGCCAGGTGGCTATGTTCCGTGGGGTGTGCCACCACCGCGGGAGCCGGACTGGCGGCCGGCCATGGGAGCTCCAGGCACGTCGTCTGCGGGGCGGTGTGGGTTTTTGCTTGGGAGGTTTTTGGGTGGGAGAGGAGGTTTTAGGGGTGGGGTGGGAGGATGGTCGCAGTGTCACCAAAAAATAATATACAATATAGAATAGAATAACATGATATAACTACAATTGCCCATATATAGTAATGAAACAGAATGAAACCATGTTTCCACAATGCGCCGTTTGGGTGTGGTTGAGGTGAAGGGTCACCCACTTTCGGAGTGTTCAACCCAGCCCGTTTGCGGAGTGGATGAAGCTCTATAGGGGATCAAACGGATTTATATAACTATACTTGCCAGACCTTCCTCAAAAATCACATGCCAGCATTCAGAAGATGCAAGAGGCGTTTTTAGGGTCAAACCTTTACGAGGAAACACATTTTCTTGGATTTGCAAAAGCTCACCATGCATCTCACTACATGGGTAGACAAAGCTCGATCATTCTGCATCACAACAAAAGACCGTGTTCATATTCCCATATTTATTAAGCAGATGATATACCTGCGACATCCTGTGATCTTGTGGTTGCTTTTTTGGATCGGTAGTTCAACATACCGTTTTGGGGTCTTTGAAACACACAAATAACATCCGCACCCGAAACAAACATCCACTGAAAAAACACGTGCGGGTAAAAATGCCCGTGGAATTTGAGAAAATAGAAAACTATAGAAACATCCGGAGACTCAACTCAAAGGCTGTGACTCCAAAAGATGGTGTTCACGCTGCAGGTTTGAACACAAAGTCGGGAAATGCGTACTGCACTGAATGCCTCATGCCACACGGCAGCTTAGGTATGCTTAGGTGAAAAAAGGTCCTGAGTAAAACATGTATACAGTTTGAGCATCCTGAAGGTCAAGGTTCGAGGCCCAAGAGGCCAAAGGTGCACGGAGCCCAACATTCACAAACTGCAGATACAGGAAGGTGATCAGCCTTCCCCTCCCATCCATGAACGTAGCGTCGTGGCACACGGTGGGAAGTTTCAGGTACGGGCATCCAATCAGAACTTCTTCAAGTGCTTGTAGTTCACAAATGTTCACAAAACAACTTCAACTTGAGCATGAATCAAGAATCGGATTGTCCGTTCACAACTCCTTCTCTGTCGAGGGGCACAACAATGCATTGCTAGAGCACTTGGTTTTAGGGTTTGGGACGCCTCCAAAAGATCATCTTGGGTGTGCTGGGGCTGGGCTTTTGCTGGCCAGCTCAAATTCTTGCGCAGTAACTATATGCTTCATTATGCTTCATGTTCTGGTCATTGCATCTCGCACATGGGTTGGTGCATGACACGCATGAGTACATGGGGTGGAATTATGACCATCCATCCGCCGCGCTTCAACCACCGGCACAGGCACTTGGACACCACCGGCGCCCAGCTGGACAGGCGTGCCACCGGTCGACTGCTCCAAACCGACCGCTCCACACCGAGAGTCTTGAGTAGGATCCATGCCGAAGTTTCGTGGGACATCGGTTGAAAACTGGTTCTTCAGTAGGGAGACCTCCCAGTTGGATCCCCTCCCGGCATCGGCGACGAGGCCCTCCGACGCATTGGGTCGGCCCAAGCTATGAGAAGGGCCCCTTCGAGGCGTCCACGTCACTGGGATTGCAGGGAGTGGAGCTGTGTTTCGGAGGATTTGGTAGTGAAGGGCCCCTTCGGATGGTTTGGTGGTTTACTTCTCACTCTTGTTGTGAGTGTTTGGCTCAAGTGGGCTCTCTATTTGGCTCTCAAGTGTGGGATATTTACGTAGCTATTCCATGAACAATCCAGTACACGCTAAACCTTCCAAGCGGTTTTCAAAAAACATAAGCCATACTACGGGTGGATCGAACCAACACCTCCAGGTCCGGTGCATCGCCGTCCACGGCGACCGATGAAAAAATCGACCCGAGGCCAGCGGTAGAGAATGGCCACAGTGCTTCCAGTGGTATCGCAGGCTGGGAGATCTCACAGAGATCAACAGGGGGGAAGAGCACAAACGGTTTTGAAAAAATGATCCTCCCATGTCAGAGCCTTGCCTCATGTTTATTTTTGCAGTGGTGGTTCACATGTTGTTTTTTTTCAAGAGTCCTTGGAGGATTTGGGACCAAGAGAATGCATTGTTTGTTGCTGTGAAGAGTTAGCAGTTTCAACCACTGCAGTCTTCGGTCTTCGGACGGATCCTTGAACAGGGGCTGCACAGATGGTGTCCTGATTTGCTCCCCAAACTCGAAGAAATTCCGGAAGCACCTCCAAACTAAGCTCAAACACGGTGTTCAGTTCACTGCCAGGTGCCTGCTTCCTTCGCTCCATCCCTGTCTCTTCCCCTGTCCCTTCCCAGGTGCTGCCCCGCTGGATCTGGCCGGAACCCCCGGTGGAGCTGGCGCCGCCCCGGTGGAGGAACCGCTGCCACCGGCGCCCACGGCGTCCGAGCGCCGGGAAGCCTCAGGTGGTTGGGAGGGTTCGACCCACAAAAGGTTGCATGGCAATCATGGCATCGGATGAACCCATAGGCTTAGGTCGAGGGATGAACACTTTCTTCATGACTTGTTTGAGGGTGATGTTCATTCTAACAGAACTGTTGGTCTTAGATTTGTGTTGCTGATTTGCAAGGGATTGAAGAGGGGGCCTCGATGGTGAGCGCGAAGAACTAGGTACTCACTCACACTTGTTTGAGACTGCTGCGACCACAATGTGTAGCCCAGCTGGAGCGTTGGACTTGTGTGGTGATGCATTTCTTCCCATTCAGCGGTCGTTTGCACGTGCTGCATGTCGCACTAATTACTTTGCACCCGCGGGCCAGGAAACTCGCCACCCAAATGGTCCACCAAGGCCTTCGGAATGTGCGTTTGGTCTCCTCGGGTTTGAGCCAGACGATGCTGGAGAAGCTTCACAGCTTGGGCATTCGGCCGAAGACAGGCGCTGGCACGAGCGAGAGAGATGGGCTGGTGGGGGTGGTCACAGTGAGACACTGCAGCAGACCAAGTGGGGCCCCTTGGCTTTTGGGCTCTAGAGATGGGCGCTTGAAGGGGCGCTCCAGGGGGGGGGGGTTGCTCCTATGGTCCTGAAAAGAGGTCACAGTCACCAGGCTCCAGCTGCACCGTGAGGTGCAGAGTCGCGCATGGATCGTCTTTCGTTTCATCCCCCAACTCCCACCTCCAGGCGGCGCCGAGAAGGGCCAGGCGTGGGAAGGGTCGGACGGTCAGGAGTTGGTCGGTGTCCGGAAGGGAAGAGAAACTAGGTATGCCAGCTCCACAGGGAGGGTGGCCAATGAGATGGGTCAGTGAGCTTTGACCCATCTCAACCCTCCAGTGGACCCGTGTTTCTATGCTGAGGGGCGCGGGAAGGCCTGGGATGTCGCTTTTTGATGCCGTGTTGAATACTTGAACTTCACAACACATAGATATCAAATATAGACCTCCAAATAGATAAGACGAGTAGATCACCCGGATCATCCTAAGCATGTTTTGGAAACCGTTTCTATCTAATTACTGTATTTGGAACTTCACAACACACATCATGGACTTTCAATAGGCCTGGTGGAGTCGCATGCGGTCGAGTCTCGCAATGAACTGGGGAGACCGACTCTTTTCGTCGTATGCAGATAGACTCGTATGGCGATGGCAGTCCCATGGCAAACCACGAAGCTTTCAGAAAACTGGGAAGGACTGAGGGAGAGGTTTTATGAGGTTTGAGTCCCAATGTACCTTCGAGGCTTTGTTTGCTGTTGGGCCTTCACCCACAGCCATCAGATGAAATATGATGCAAGCAGATGGATTAGATACCAGAACATCGACATAGATTCACACATATATAATCCCGTATGATCCCATTTGGTTAATCCATACCCCGTTATTGCCCACCATTGACCACGCTCGGCCACCTGCTCGGCCACCTGCTCTCTCGCTGGACCATGGGTGACCCCGATGGGTGGCGTTTAGTTTGAGGCGAAGCCCGTGTGGAGCAGATGGACGGTAGCATGGGAACCCAGGTCAGGTGGTGAGACCAGCAGTCCTATATAATAGGTGTTCCTGCATTCGGTACCAGGACCTTCCAAGAGGTGGTGTTTGGATGTGTTTGAAACCTAAGAGGATCTAAGATGTTTTTTAATGGACACATGTCACCAAGAAACACCTGTTGCAGGGTCCAGGTATGGGTCCTATTGGTCAGCTCTTCACATGCTATTATTCACCAATTAAGGGCCACAATCCGCTCCTGTTAGGACCTTCAACGACGACCAGTGTTTTTTTTGTTGGATTCCGCAAACCCGTAGGTATAGTCTTATTATGTCTTATTATTGTTTGAGCCCATAGTGGAACCTGTCAATGTGTCTTCATTTTCCCATTCGCTTGTTACATAGAGTGATCATTTGCAGCTCCCTCCCACAAAAAAACATCCCTGATGGGTTTGAGTTCGTCACCTTAACAATGGCCTGCAGGTCCTCGAACTTCAACGGAAAGAAAACGGGAGGCCCGGAGGAGGCACACCGGTTTTCCCTCTCTTCTCCCCCCGCAGCCGGTGCGCCCCGCAGCCCAGCAAACAGCCAACCACATCGCAACGCTGTTCCGAAGCACACAGGAAGAAAACCATCAAACCTCCTCCCCCAGATCACACAAACAAAATCCTCCTCATCCGCCTCTCGCCTCTCCTGAGGAGCATCCGCTGAGCTCGCCCTGTGACGCCAGCCGTGACCTCGGGACGTCCGCTTCGCAGGACTCGAAACCAGGGGACCAGGAAGGCCCATAGCCCAGTTGGAACGAGTTGCACGGTTTCCAGGAAGGTTGAAGGCTTCTAAATGCTTGGAAGATTGGATTCACCGTTTGAATCGGCTATAAAAGTATAAGGATCAAGTAAGGTTTTTGGACTGAAAAATAATATCATCCAATAATCCTTTTGGCTCCAAAGTCGTATGCTTCATCAGTCTTTTGGATGGAGTTGATGGGACGGTCAAAAAGTTAGATCAGACTGGCTATGAGTGTGTTGGATGGAACATGGACCATATGAGATGATATGAGATGGCCATCAACATATGATGTTATTGTTTTAGAATGTTTTAGATATGACTTGAGATGGCGATGGTGGTTTCGTAGTCGCATCACCCAGCTTTTTATTCTCATGATACTTGACCCACCACCCTCCCCTTGCACCAGACTTGGGAGAACCCCAATGGTCTCGTCCGAGGCGCCCGTGCCTGCGAGCTCGGGCTCGACGCCGAGCACGGCCTCGCCGCAGAGCACGGCCTCTCCCGCAGCGCGCTGCCGGCGCCCACGGGCAAGCGCCGGGCGACGGCCGGGGGTCTTGGGGGGAAGCAAGGGGAGGGAGAGGAAGCGTTCGACAGAGAAGTCATGATGGGTCGAACACAGTGTCAAACACTTGAGCCCGTTTCAGCATGTAGCAAACGACTGACACTGCAGGTAGGACCAGGTATTTTTGGGTCTTGACCCACAGCTTATAAATTGAAGTCCGATGTCCTCGACCGAGTGAAACAGGGGGAGCAATTCATGACCAGCTCAAATAAGGAAACCCAAATCATCCCAAATCTGTCAAGCAAACATCCTGCAACCAGGGTTTTCCACATGGAGTGGGGTGGTTTCTAGTCCCATCCAGTGAGTGGATCTTCTAAAAACCCCGAAGTTCGCCTGTCTTCTCCGTTCGGCACCGGCACCCCGAGCTCTCTGTGTGTTAAGTGACTCGTGGCACCATGGGGAAACTCCGACCGGGCGAAGCACACCACAGAGCGTGACGGATCAAAGCAGACGTATCCACCGCCACCGTGAACGAAAGGCGAACGGTGGAGGGGACTGGAACGAAGGCTCCGTTCGGTCGGAACCGGCACCCAACACTCCGATGGCTGCTGGTGGTGGATGGATCGAACTTCGTGAAGAAGTGGTCGCTTGGAAGATGAGATCTACCGTGGTGCAGAAACCGCTCGCCAAATCGCAAAGGGAAACAAAAACACACACCTGCAGTAGAAGTGTCTCACCAACGTCCAAGATCAAACCTTCCCCACCTAAACCCTAAACCCACCGATTTCTCGGATTCGAGGTGTGCACCTTGGGCTTGGCGCAGCAGGGCCTCTGGGAGCGCTTTCGGCAGCGCTGCGGCACGCCCGGACGCCGTGTTTGGACCGACGCCGTGCTTGGGTGGTCGGTGGAGTGGAGTGAGTCGGTGTGGTGGTGTGAGATACGTGTAAGTAATATAACAAAGATTACTATACCAGGAGTCACAAAGGGGTGGTGTTTAAAGTCTCCAAGTGAGTGGATGTTCTGGGCACCCCTAACCTAACCTTTACCAGCACCCCTTTGTGACTGCTGGTATAAGATATTAAATTAACATACCTGGACCCTCCAAGGGGTGTCCAATGGACTACCCCACACTACCGGCAGACAGGGCACCCCTTGGAGGGTCCTGGTATATTGTAATTATAATATATTTAATATATGACTATGTGACATATAGTAATAGACATATGTGACATATAATATCATAATATGATGGATAGATACATATGATATATGACATTAATTAGTACAGCTCAGCCAGTAGTTTTTTTTGTGCTTAATGATGTGTTATGTTATGTTCAAACTGTACTCTCAAGATTTCTCAACACTCTTGGACAAAGTGTCCTAGTGTTTGCAGGTGTTCTTTACTGATAAGCGCACACTATGCGCGACTTCTAGCAAGAGAAAAGTGTGCTGCAAAGCCAGCGCTGCAAAGCCCGGCCTTGCAAGCATTATCCTTGGGGTACACACTGAATATATGTGAATATGTTCGCATGAGATCAGCAACTCCTGGTGTGGTGTTCCGGATAGTGCTATACTACTTGTTTGAAACAACCATTCCATGAAAGTCAACTGACATGCGTATTTTCTTGGGACATCCTACTGGATTTGTGTGGTTTGACCATTCAAGACGATCCACATCCCCAACAAGACCTGAAAACACAAGAAACAACAGACATGCAGTTCAATCACTCTATTCATCCTAAAAGATCCTAAAAGCACCATAAAAGCATCAACCATCAAAGTTTGGGTTCAACACCTGACTTCATCACTGCCACCTCTATGTTTTGGCACTCCGCCACGGATCTCCACCCCGGTGCGTTCGAACCAGGTCCGACGCACGCGTGCCCCGCGTGCCCCGCGTGCCCCGCAGCTGCTCCGCGTCGATTCCCAGGCCTCTACCGGCGGAGCCGGTGAGCTATGCCTCGCAGCTGCGCAGCTCCAAGCTGGGGCACGTGGCGCGAACGCCCAGACTGGCAGGGTGAGAGGGGGGCGACAGGGTAAAAAACCGGTGTGACGGCAGAGACCCGGTGCCGCTGGTGACGGCGAAGAGGAGCGGAGCTGGGTTGTAGAATGATGGGAAGGGGTTGTAGAAGATGGTTCTCAATCAAGTTAGATTGGATTCACTCCCCGAATTGATGTTGAACACATCAATCATATCTTTTGGATTCTTTTGGGGTGTTGAAGGAGATGTGGACTGGTTCTTGGAATTGGTGTCCGAGAGCCGAGAGCTCATATGAATTCGTTCATAGGGACTCTGATCGCTCTGAAGGTTGGACATGACGCTCGAGGTGCGCCGGTGCGCGCTGATCTTTGTTCTTGCATATCCCAGACCACCCGTGTATGGAAGAATGGAAGAGTTATATACATGATTTACCATAAGCTACCCCATTTAAGACCCCAATGTAGGTAACTATACATGGATGGTCTGGGTATGGTAGGAACGACTTATGCAAGCCTGGAAGATCCGTTTCTGGAAGTTTCACAATGGAAGATACCGGGCGGTCCATAGACCGAACTCATCCTTGCATTTTCCACATACGTCCGGTCCCTGCTATCCATGGTTGGATAGGTGTCTCCAGAAATCACTGATCTCCTTATATAGGGTGAACCAAAAACATGCTAACCCTCCAAAGCATCTCTGTGGAGCACGGCAGATTCGCCCGAGAGGTGAGGTGAGGACCGAGCGCCACGGTTCAGGTGGTCTTGGCCCACGAGAAGTGAGGACGGAGCGTCCCGTCGGACGACCAGTCGGTTCAGGCGACACCTGCTTCACGAGCGGAGCGGGCGGGTGGAGAAGGACGGCAGATGAAGCCCAAGCGAAGGGAAGTCTACGAGTTGATTTCACAGACATGCAACTCTGTTTGTCCTGCTTGAACAGCGGTTGAAAGATATTGAAAGGGCTGTCTGTCTTTCCAGCCACCAGCCTGAGATCGCCTGCTCGAAGTATGCTGCGGAGATGGAAGGAGAAAAGGAATGTTCAGAGCATGAAGTTCAGTCGAGCTATGCCCCCTAAGCAAGTTGAGAGTCTTACTTGATGCTCCTACCGAATTCTGATAGACGATACAATGTTTCCTCGCATTTCTTCATGCTGCCAAGTGTAAACATCTATAGCGGTCCTGCCTGTGTGCTCCTTCGCAAAAGAACCCCTTAGGCGTGAGACCCTCCAACCTGCGCCCCGTTCGATGTCCGCCCCTGGTCTTGCGATCGACGGAGCAGCGCTCCTCTCGTTGCACACGAAGCGGACTCTACTCGCTTCGACTTCGTCGAGTCGATGGGTCTGCAGAGTCGGCAGTTGCTACCGACAGTTGGAATTGCTTTGGATGCTTCTTGTTATAGCCAAGGCCTCCAACCTACTGACCGCGATGGCCTCCAACCTACTGCATCGCCCTCCTTGTTACTATTTCTTCGTCGGGCGAACAAAAACGGCCGTCGAGTGTCTCCCAACGTCCGCCGCCTTCGAATAACGGAGCCTGGGAGCTTCGTTCCGCCGCTTTCGTGGCTTGGCACGTGTTCTCTTCTATTCTGAAAAGGCTTTCTACTCGCGTTTGAGGGCATTTGAGGCGGCTGGTTTGGGCCGCCGTGCGATGCGACATCGAGAAAGCGGTTTTGTTCCGTAGATGGGATGAGATTTGGGACCACCTACTAGGACCCGCAACAATGGATAATTGATGCATATTGATGCTATGAATGTACGAGACGGCAGACCTTCCCGAAAGGCTTTCGATTTGTTTCAGAAGCACTGTGAGACCTTTCACTGTGGAAAAACACCCGACGCCAGACCTCTCACCAACTGCTCTTGGCCACGGAGTCATGCGCCCGGAGCCAGTCCCGGTGCAGAGCCTATAGTCGATCCTCCTCACCCATCTCGAACCGGATGGTCTCCCTTCGCCGTGAAGCAGATTCTTCGGCCGCGTGGCAATCTGTGGCATGTCTTTCTCTGGTGGAGTTGGTCATCCTCGGTTGACCTGACACGTCAGGAGGCCAGGTCGACCCAACACGTTGACGTGCATGACGTGCATGACTACATGCTTGCCATGCTTGCATGCTGCCGTCCGCACCCCTGCCCAACTCAGGGGCTTCGCTGTTACCTGCTGAAAGCATCCGGTGAGGAGATGAGGTTTTTGTTGGAGGATTGCGCTTGGCACTGCCTCACAGCACCCTCTGCCCCCCCCCGGAGAAGCACCGAAGGAGCGATCACAGCGCCGCTTTGCCGGGGTTTGGCTTCGGGATGCTTCCCCTTGGAGTGGTTTTGGGCGATTTACCCTAAGGGTGCTGCGCTATTGTGAAAATGGTTACTAAAAATTCCTTTCTTTTTTCTATGTTCCTGGAATTCTTAAGCCAATCTAAGTGTACAATTGTCACACATTGTCCATAGCCGTAGACCACGGGCCGCCCCCATAAAAGAAAGCACGAGTCACGAAGCCAGTGCCATGCTGTTTGATATAGATGATTATAGATGCGTGTGATGATGTGTGTTTGTATTTGTTGCTTTCATGTTTGGACGAACGAAGCACGTCGTGGGCATAGACGTGAAGTGGCGGACGAAGTGAAGTGGCGTAGAAGGGTGAACTAAATGGTGTATGCAAGTTGAAAGCAAACGTTGAAGCCAGATGCCCGATGGGGTGAGCCAGATGTCAGTTGGGGTGCGCTCAGAGGTCAGATGGGTTTCTCTTGAGCCCTGCGGAAACGCGGAAAGCGCCTATTAAAACGTCTCAGGAGCGGAGCGCGAGAACGTGGACCAATTCAGCAGTGATGGAAACGTGCGAGATGTAAAGTGGGTCACCAGCAGAATGTACCGAAGAACGACAGTGCCGCGAACGGACATTGTTCTATTGGTCGCCAGTGTTTTTTGCACCGAAGCCAGCACATATAGGGACACCATGGGACACTTTTATACCCACAAACAGAACTCAGAACACGTCAACAAAGACCAGCCAGTACCTTTTGCACGTGGATCAGCCGCATGGGTTTTGCCACCCACCTGCATGCACCTAGTATCACCTAGTAGATGTGCAAGGGCCAAACCACGCGATGAAGCGTTCGTATGCGTTCGTTACATAAGTCGCCGTGGAATGTCCAAGAACGTGTTTTTCTTTGTAAACACGATGGGAACCCTGAAAAACGATACCAGAGAAGGGCATTTGTTGTCGCACATGGAAAACGATACCCCAAACGATGCTTTTTCGATACCCCCAACGATAACAGAAATCATCAAATATAGCGAACACCCCATATCCAGAGTCGCCGAACACAACTTTTCCCAGATATTTGTGTCTTTATTTAAAAAAAATAGGAAGATGTGCTTGTGCGCTTTGGAGCCTGAGTGCTGGTGCTGCTGCAGAGTGCCGCTGCCAGATGTGTGGCTATGTGCGCTTTGGAGCCTGGGTGCTATATATAGTTCTATCATGTTCCATTAATTGTTCTACCTAGACCTTCCAACGGCTAACATATTCTAGTACGATTGGGTTGTTGTATTAGTTTCTGATGCTTCGATGGAAAAAAAGGTAGTTGTCAGAAACGACTGATTTTTGCTTAGCGGAGTGATTTGGGTATGCTCCACAGGTTTTGATCCGAGTAGCCATCACCGGCTATCACACATCTATATTTAGGGGATGACTTCCGTATTTATCAACCCATCCATCCATCAGCCATCCCATTGGACGCAGTGGAAAACGCCAGTCATCATCGACCCGGCAAAGGCCGACCTTCAAGTTTTTGTTTTTTTTTTGGGCGGCCTTCTTGATGACGATAACTGGATTAATGCCCAGCTGCCAAGTGTGTTCATTTACCTTTATTATTATATAATGAACGACTTCGAATTCCGGTGGAATTGCAAGATGTGATGCAAGATATGTACAAAGAAATGAGAAAAACTGGCTACAGGGCTGCAATAAGGTCATCCTTGGTCAATGGCAGGGTTGATTCGATATATAATAGATACATTGATGTCACCACGACAAATGAGGAGTTGACAAAAACATCTGTCTGTTCATGCCCAGGCTGTGACCTCTGAAGACCTACATGGAGTGGAAAGCACTTAATGTTATTCTGAGGTTTTGGAGCCAGAATTTGATGAAAACCCACGACCAGTTTTACCCGCAAAACGCCCGCAAAAACCCTCAAAACGCAATCAAAAACCTGCAAACGCACAGAAAGTAGGTCAAATGGGTTTTTGAGAAACCTCTAAATTCGTTGAATTGCAACTCTTTTGGGCTGAATGTCATGAGTAGGATTGCCTGCTCCACTTGGACAATCTTTGGTCATAAGCTGTTCGGGAGAAAATGAGTGCCTAGTCATGTCACGAAAGGTAGCCTGGTAAGGGCTACCTTGAGTTTGCTTTGCGAAGCAAAGGGACTGGCTTGAGAGCTTGCTCGGGACTAAAGATTGGTAGATCAATGTCTAACACCCCCAC
>CAXAMN010025583.1:1527846-1565732 GCA_963970005.1 Durusdinium trenchii
ACCCCCCCCCCCACCCCCCGCTCCCCTCCACTCCCCTCCCCGTTCCGTCCCCTCGTCGCCAGCACTACTAAATTCTGGACATAAGGTGAAGTCATGCGCTTAACAGTCACAGCAGTACGACGCTGGCCATGAGGTTGCGCAATACAGCACGAACCCCGCGCAATGAGGTCGCGCAATGCAGCTTCGATGCCGCGCGTGCGCACCCGGCAGCCTGACACAGCACGTACTGCGTTCACAGACCATAGTGCTCGACACCAACGAGCATCGATCACAGCCTCTCTGCAAAGCCCTGTGGAGAAACCCCTCGCGTCGGATCACAGCCTTTCTGCAAAGCCCTGTGGAGAAACCCCTCGCGTCGCGGAACACCATTCGACTCAGCTGTATACCCTAGCGTGGCGAAATCTTTCCGCATCGTGGAGCACACCCACCATAGCGTGACGTCCATCCCTGGCAGTACCGGCCGCACCCCTCCAGCACTATCCTTACAAGGGGGTTGGTCACTGAGTCACTGCGGCTTCGACGCAACGCGTGCAGGCCTGTAATCCTGACACAGTGCGTGCAGCTGTGGGACCATGGCTGGTACACATGCGAGCGTTTACGCATTGCGACTTTTACGCACGCCTGTTGTCACACACCTAGGAACGAGCGTCGACGCAACGCAGCCTCTCTGCAGAGCCGTGTGGCGCAATCTGACCGCAACGGAGTTCCTCTTGAGCCTTCTTATGCCTTCTTGTGCTCTCTGGCTTTGTTGGCTTCATCCATGATTGACCAACGTGCCCCACGCGTCGCTCCTGACCCTCCCTGCTGGGTCCGGGGCGCACGTCGACGGCGAGGCTCCGCTCCTCAGCGACCTCGTTGTCCCCCCTGGTGAGGGCGCGCGCCCCAGCCGCCTGGGACCGCGCCTCTAAAAGGCCGCGCCCGTACCGCTGCTCGTCTCACCGGCTCGACCACAAAGATGGCCCCTCGTATCCTGCCAGCCCGCGGGAGAAGAACAAAAAAAAAAAGGGCACGTTCCTGAAACACCGGAGACAGTCCCTCACCAGAAAAGGTCCCGACAGCTACTCGGTCCGTCTCTACCTTTCGTGTTTCCCCGCTCAAGTTTTCCTACGAGCATGATGTCGACATGAGTTAGTTCACTTGTTAGCAAAAATGCATGGTTCCTTTTGCATACTCGTATGTCATTACCGTATCTTGTAGTTTTGCTGCGCTCGAGCCTGCTCGTAATTCTTGGAGCTCTAGGCCAATGATTGATCGACCAGGGATTAGTGAAAGCCGCTCTTTCTTAGAGGGGTATATCGACTGCTCAAGCGATGGCCAACCCAGCTGCACTTGATTTCGCCACAAACATAAGAGATCATACCTTTGAACTCCCGTGAAACCGACCAATCATCATCGTCATTATCATCATCATCATCATCCATCAGTCATCCAGAGGCCACGGGGAAGGCAGTGTGTGACCATGCACGACCACTCTTTGTTTGAATCGTATGTGCTCGACCACTTTTCAACTGATCGTCACAATAAAGTAGTACAAACCACATCGATCAAAATATTTTGGGATTTTGAAGGTCTAGGTATGCATTCTACCGCCGCAGGCCGCAGGCGAGTCCCTTCTACCAATGTAAACAAAAAATTGCTTTCGAAAAAACTAAACTCAACTGAACGGTCTTGTTTGGGAGGGACTAGGGGGGGCACCTCTGAAAAACTAGCGGCCCCCTCCGTTGCGAATCGTTTGGAAGGGCGAATGGGATCCCGTTGAAAAGTCACCAGGCAGATATGTCCATTGCAAAGTGGAATTGTCCTGGACGTGAACATGCTTCATCTGGCACCCTGTGTAAGGCAAAGGTCGTGTTGGCAGTCAAACAGTCATGTTTTGCAGCCATTGTAACTGCCATTGTATTTTGATGTTTGGCGTAGGTAGTTGTAGAGAACTCTTTGGTGGGTTTGATTCTTGGGAGCGGCTTGGTAGAAAGCCGGCAATATTTGGAGGAAACCTTTTTCAGGTAGTCGGACAATTTGTGTTTTTCGTTAGAAAACATTTAGCACCTGGAAGCGCCGTCAGGATGCTGTACAACATGACGTCCAAGACCCCTAAAGCCTAAAGTGTTGAAAATGTTCGTTGCCTCCGCCCTCATTGGTCAAGAAGAACACTCTCGCTTTGCGCATGTAGTGGATAATGCTTGATTGTTTTTTATTCACCTACCAAATGCCCTATGATGCTTCGCTTGCATCCATGCTGTCACCAATGAAACTTTGCAATGACACGCTCAAAAACCCAACGAAGTTACTAAAGCCAAACCAGTCATCAAAAACGAACTGCCTGAATCATCCCCTTGCACAACAAATCTAAAGTCTGGGAACACGTCGCAGTTTTGGGGAGCGCTGTTTGCGAATCAGTCTGCGCCTCAGATGACGCACTGTCTCGGCGTGCTTGCTTTGCATAAACTGTTTATGAGGCAGCGCTGCGTCATCGAGAAGCTGAACGACCGCTTGATCGAGGGAGCGGCCGTTTGAGAGCGACGCGAACGAAATGCGAATTTTGGCGTGCCCGACAGGGGCCTGTGATCCAATTGTGTGAGTGTTGCGTACCCGTCTCGATGCGAGACCATTGCGAACGCCGAACGCGTGGACAACGTGCCAAGCGACTACGTGAACAGTTTGGGCTAGAAAGCAGTTCCGATCGCGAGGAAAGGGCAGCGATTGTTTTCGTCTGCCGGAGCCCAGTGACCCTTCAGTATCTGCAGCTTGTGAATTTTGGGTTCCGTGCACTTTTGGCCTCTTGGGCCTCGAGCCTTGGCCTTCAGGATACTCAAACTGTATACATGTTTTACTCAGGACCTTTTTCACCTAAGCATACCTAAGCTGCCGTGTGGCATGAGGCATTCAGTGCAGTACGCATTTCCCGAGTTTGTGTTCAAACCTGCAGCGTGAACACCATCTTTTGGAGTCACAGCCTTTCAGTTATTCTGCGGATGTTTCTCTAGTTTTCTATTTTCTCAAATTCCACGGGCATTTCTACACAAGCCACGGCTGCAGTGGTTGTGGGCTCAGCCACGGCAACCATCGGAGCCGCCACCAGGGTGGACACTGCTAGACCTCTCGATGGCGGCGTTTTGGAGGATTGGTGGAATAAAGCTGAGAAGGGTAGAAGATCCTGAAGATTTCAGCTGGTCAACACTGTTACAGAGTTGAGCAAGAGGAACTGGAGACTTGGGAAGGAACACGTCGCTGAGCATAGAAGGAAGGGCACACCATGGCACTCCCGTAACCGCATCACACCCCCATACTTATACATGACAGTTATTCATGAAATGCGCGTTCTGTTATGTGAGCGCCGATGATGGCGTTAACTCTCTTCGTTCAATCCTGGCCAGACCATGCACTGATGTTCTAATGCATTCTACTATGCCCGCAGGACATCGCAGGAGAACATGAAGTAGGAAGATGTCAGCGCTACAGGCGCTGTGAGTATCCAACCATGCATGGATGGCATCACTTGGGCTGACAGGGAAGAAGGGCATGTGCTCTATCACAAGAGTTCCTTCGCGAATGGTGAAACAAATCACTACACATTGGACAATATTGGAAACTGGGCGGAGGCGCTGGCAAGCCCAGCTCTAGTTCAAGACGAACTTGTTGTATTGGTTCATATTGGTGCATAGAACGAGATCATGGCTCTGCGAAGGTCAAAGGCCCAAGGCCGCCCAAGGCCCATTCTGAGTTCACGGCCACCACCCATCACAGGCATCCTCATGCCAGATCCATGCAGGGCAACCCAGCTGATCACCTGTTCGAAAACCTGTACAGGCACAGACCTGACGATGAGAATGAACTGAGGACTTAAGAGTGCCATATAGGGCCATGTATTTTGAGTGACTGGTATGGCTTTGAAGTGGTTATAATAAGTGGTTTGATGATGTTTGATGAAAAAATCCTACTGCACCGCACAAGTTTTATGGCTTCGACCTTTGCACATGCATCCATGTTCCCCACAGTTGCCATGCCCCTGGATGAGGAGGAGAAAGGAGGAGAATGAGAACCCATGGTGCGTTCAGCGTGTTAGCAGCAGCGGTGTTATACCTTGTGCTATCTTATGTTATCTTGTGTTTAACTTGGGCGCTTCTGCGTTGGAACGCGTTGGATTTGTAATGGTTTGTGTTTTTGGGAGTCATTGAAAGTAACTTTAAGATACTTTACATCATCAAACGTCATCATATCACCAGCGGATCAGTGGACTAGGGTCATGAGCGGTTCTGCTCAGCGACATACGGCAACTCAATGTTGTTCAAAGGAATTATATATCATTATAAGATTTTATATGGCAATATAAGGCATTCAAAGGCGGCGGATGCTTTCCCACATCATCCCACAAGTATGCTACAGTGTCTCTTTCCTTTGTGTATCTTCGCATCATGTACTTGCCACAAGCGACGATCAGAAAAAAAATAGAACAAGGTGCCACAAAGTGCCAATTGGTGGTAGGTGTATGTAGAGATATGCAGAGAGATATGTAGATATATGTAGGTATATGCATCGCACAAACCATCACACACCCATTTACATCCATCAAGCTCTTCCTCTTCTTCGTCCATCTTCCTCCATCTTCCCTTGGCAGGTGCTTTCGCAGCACTGGCCTCAAAGATCTTGACGGCGGTTGGAACCAGGCCCAGTGCGTTTGGAATGGAAGCCCGCTGCAGTTGTTGGACTTGTGTTTTTGGAGTCATCAGTGGATCAGTGGACTAGGATGTACTAGGGTCATGGGCGGAACAGTTCTGAAACATTAGGCCATAGCAAGCCAATCAATATCAATGACACGATATGATTATATATGACTAGATGATGTTATATGATGTTATATGTAAAACTTACAACATCCTACACATTATAGTGCATTACTTTTTGTTTACAATAAACAACAAACAGGAGACCATAGGATGTTATAGCTCCAGTGTACATAGTTCCCGGACCTGCTCCCCGTCTCACCTCGTCGCCGCTGCTCTGGAAGAGACAGGCAAAAAAAATTGATATGGGATGTCATAGGGTTTCATAGGGCATCATAAATAGCATATTATAATTGAATGTATCATATACTGATACAGGACATCGTAGATGTGGCCCTATGTGGCCTGATGAACATGATACTGCATGATGTAGCAGCAAATCCCAACATATACCAACATATCTAGCAGGTGAGTTTGAACACCCTTTGGTCACTGCTAAGACTGCCATGACTGTGCCTCTCCACAAGCTGCTGAGAAAGGGCTGACTTTGAGGGACCTGGCCCCGTTCTGTGGCTACCACAAGCAGGCCGGGAGGGTCTAACACAGGAGCAAGGAGGGCGCATATTTAGGAATCTCCAGCTCCGTATGTGTCTCCAGAGCGTCTGAGGATGACCTGAGTGTTCTTCGAAAAGCTGTGGTTGGGTGCAATATGGTGCAGTCCGATTTTTTTAAATTTGGTTTACAATGTAATGGTGTTTGTTGTTTGATGATGTTTGTTTTTGCATGCTTTTGCGCATGCTTATGGATTTATGGATGCTAATATACTAGTAACATGTATTAACATGTTTTAACATGTTCTTACAATCGCTTGACTGTGGATTTCTGTGTTTATCGTGTGTTTGGTTGTGTAGATTATTTGTAATTTTTTTAATATGTTTTATGTGTGTGAGTTCTGTTTTATGTTTTGTTGTTTCATGTTGTTTCAGGTTTTTTGTTTTTACGTTGCCAAATTGTAGGACATAATTTTAACGTACCATAAAGCGCCGTGCAGGTTTAATAGTTCCATATAGTTCTATTCAGTCTTCAAATATGAGCAAAGGTCTGTGAGATCACCGGTGAGTACAATGTGCCTTTGGATGACATCTTATCCACCGCCCTGGAAAGCAAGAAGCGTCGTGAAACCCAGAAGGATGCTTGCATAAGCTTGCATATATTTGCATATGCTTGCTTTTTTTTGCTTGATAGGATAAACTATGATAAACTAGTGAAATAGGGTAAATAATATTTTAATTTTTTTATTTTTTTTCGAGGTTAATAGAGGTTGTTAGACTTTGGTAGATGTTGGAAGATGGTAGAAGGCAAAGACTCCCAAGAACACCCCAGTATACCCCAGTGTCTTCTGCAAAGCGTTGCAAAACACAAGACCCTTCAACGTTCAACACCTACTTTGTTACAAACTTGCAAAAGTAGATGTTTTCCATTGAAGCTGATGTTGCTGGGGATGGAGCACGATAGAACTTGTTTTCAGCAAATGAAGCATGCTCCCGTGTAGATAGTTCCCGGCCGTCTCCCCGTCTCACCTCGTTGCCGCAGCTCCTGAGGGGAAGAAAGTGAAGCATGTCTGTCATGGTCCTTCACGTTTGCTAATCCAAGGACTTGAAGGATTCCAAGGTCAAGAAAAAGCCGACACTGCCCTACAAGCTTTGGAATTGGGGGCGAAACGGCAGAGTCATTGAACTTTGGTCACAAATGATCATGAAAGGCAATTGCTGGTGTATGCTCGTTTCTTTTTTGTTCTCAGAACTGTGGACATGTTGACATGATATGACATAATATGATAGTGTGACTCAACATGAAATATGTTTATATTTGTATATATGTGTACATTTTTTGAACGCGATATGATATGATGATATAAGATATAAGATGATGCATGGTGGCTAGATGTGGCCAGCATGTTTCACAGGGATAGTTTCAGACGACTGCACGTTGGTAAGCGATGGAAAAACGTTTGATGATCTTTGATGTAGGATATTGTAAGATGATGTTTGGTATAACATGGTGTAACTTGGTGTAATATGATACTGTTTGATGAAGTGTTGAAGTATGTTGAAGTTGCCTGACAAGGATCACCTGGATCACCCCATGAAAGGGAAATAATTTGATATAATTGTATCTTAGTGGTGTGAGAGAGTGCATGAGACTATAAGATGGTGCATGATAGTGCCTGGTATTGCATGGTTAAGCAATGTTAAGCACCAAATAGCTTAATCCAGCTTAATATATCTTAATCCATCTGCATATATCTAAATCCTAAATCCATCTTTCAATATATTTATCCCACTCTGTAAGGTCCGGAAGCCAAGCGCTGCCCAAAACTACTGGGGTTCTTTCAATAAGTTGATGGTGATGGGGAAGAAGAGAAGCGAGACTATGCAAAAGCTCGAAAGTGGGCAAGGTTGGTAGCTTCTGGTGGCACCCCAGCTGACATCAAAGAAATGTATGAGAAGGGTGGGAATTCAGCTGGAACAGTTGGCAAAAGACTCTTCAGCTGATCAACAGGCTGTTCACCAAATCCAAGACTGGCAGGATGGTGATGTGCACCATGATGCAACATGGAAGAATTGGGTGGAACAGCATGATTCCCAGTTCTCACAAGCCCAGACCAAGGGCATGGCCAGACCAAGGGCATGGCCAAAAACTTGATCTTGTGGGGCATTTTTCAGCGAAATGAAAGTGCTTTTGATCAAGCAGTGGCTGCTGGTGACCTCATCCAGAAAGGCAGCATGTACTTTTGGGCTGAAGTGGCCAGTGGCAGGAAGAAGACCCAAGGGACTGGCATGAAGGCAGATGGTGGTGAGGTGTCTTTGGAGGCAAATGAGTTTGATGCCCTGGGAACCTTCGTGGAGAGCAGACCATTTGCCAAATTTGGGCAACACTCAAGGGATGCTGCATTGGCAGTTGTTGGAGGGGCTTTCAACCCTTCTTCAAGTTCCCAGCCAGGAGAAGCTCCTCAGTTTCCCATGCCTGGTGGACACATGCCAGCACCAAAGGCCTTGAAGGCCATTCAAGATGCTCCCAGGCAGCAAGTCATGTACAAGTGGACTGCTGTGGAAAAGCAGGTTGCTGATGCCAAGTCAGCACAAGAAAGGCTGCTTCGAGATTCTGGCAGGTATGCCAGCAAGTTGAAAGCTACCAAAGATGAGCATTTTCCCAATATGTTGAAGGAATGTGTTGCCTTGCTCAATGCAAACACCAACAAGCTGATGGATTGCCAGATGTGGCAGGAGCCACGTTGAAACATTTTGTTTGGCATTTCATTGTAGGATTATTGTGGTGCAGTGAAGCTTCAGGGTTGGCATGGTAGGAATTTGTAAGGCCATAGGATTATTGTTGTGGGATTGATATGGATTTGGTTTGCAGGATTATTGTGCGCAAGACTTGTGTTGACTGCTTGCTTTGCAGGAGATCCCTGGTGGCATGGCCCAGAACAATTGCATGAAGTTCTTCAAGGACATGGCTGATGACACAGAGAAAGCCAATCAGATTTTGGAGCAATTGAAAGCCTTGGTCAAAGCTCGAGGGCTCTAAGTTGTGTAGTTTGTTCTGTGGCATGAATACATTATATATATATATATATTCCCAAAGACAATTTTGTTGTAATTTGTTCTGTTGGATATTTCAATGGTGAAACCATCAGGCACTTTGTTGTTTGCAAGAGCCCTTGGGAAACTAGTTTAGTAGAGCCTCTGCTTGACTGCAGCACATGAGCTTGTAAAGCCAAGCATACACCAGATATGCTCACTCCAGGAAAACATTCTCGCAACTGTTTGGATTAAACTATTGTGGAGCATTGTTTCAATCAAATGTTCTTCACTGTCATAGGATGATAGGATTATTGCTGGTGTGTCTAGGATTATTTTTGCTGTTGTAGGATTATGTGAGCTTGATTCCCAACACATGCTGGTGTGTCTAGGATTATTTCTTGCTGTTGTAGGATTATTTGAGATTGATCCCCAACACATGTTCATGTTCAGCTGTAATATTTGGTTAGGTTTGGAAGCCTCGAGGGTGCCAGCCATGGGGCTATGGACAGTGAGGAAGAAAGCTTGCCTAAAAGGCGAAGGTTTGGAGGCCAAAGGCAAAGATTACACAGAGCTGCTGCCCAAGAAGTGAACAAGGACCAGCCAGCAAACCATTCAGCATTGGCAACAGCTTTGCAGGAATTGTTTTGCATTGGAACCTTGAGTGGACAAGAGGTTCAGCACCTGGCCAGCCAAGCTGCCCTTGATTTGGAGAGAGCAAAGCCTTCTTCTACACCCAAGCCTTTGGAGACCCTTCAGAAGTTGGGACCAGAAGGTGTGCACAGCAACAATGTCCACAGGGACATGATGAAACTGTTGTCAGCACAGTGCTTTGTGCCTGAAGCTAAGCTGTGCCAAATTCCATTTACAAAGGATGGTGCAAAACACTTCCAGAGCGTCCTCTTGCCACATGAAATATTTGCCTGGCTTTTTGAAAAGCACAATGACAGATGGCAACAAATGTTTATGCCAGGTGGGCAAAAGCAAGTGGACACTTTTTGGAAGCAATGCAAGCTGCATCCTTCAATGGCAGGAAACCAAGCAGTGCTATCCAGAAACCTGAGAAAATCATTGCCAGTTGCCTTGCATGGCGATGGTGTGCCAACTGTGGGGATTGGCAAGTGCTGGGGGAAGCTGATGGAATGTTACAATTGGCATGGCTGTTTGGCAACAGGTGGCACTAGAGCTTGTCATATGCTGATCTGGACTGCTTACCAGAAGTTTTTCAAACCTGGAGATGGTGGTACATTGGATGCTGTCTTCAAGATCATTGCCTGGAGCTTCAAAACTTTATTTTATGGTGTTTGGCCAGCTGCAGACTGGAACAATGCCATGTGCCTTTTTGTGTAGCAAGAACTTGTTTATGTTTTTTGTTTGTGTTAGTGGTGGTTGGTAGGGTTATTGAAGCATGTTTCCAAAAGTTTCTGTAGCTAGGATTATTGCTTCTCATCTGTGGCCTTTGAGGTATCCACCTGATTCTATCCTGGGGCAGAAGGCAGGGCTCCCTTTGGCGTCTGGATATTGTGGTGTGCTCACTGCCCTGGAAGGCGACCTAGAATATTTTGCAAGCAGCCTTTCCCTTCCTAGATGGTCAGCAGTTGAGAATCTTTGCCCTCATTGCAGAGCTACCAAGCATGGTCATGGAGCAACTTCAAGAGTTCAGCTCCCTGGCATGAAGAGGCTTGGACACCTCAGTCTTGGCATTTGTGGGGTGGACATTCCCCATGCAGGCTGTTTCAGGAAGTGCCTGGTTTGTCAGGGCTCAATGCCCAGTTGGATTGGATGCATGTGAAACACCTTGGGACAGACCAGTACTTGCTCTCTTCAGTTTTTTCTACTTGACCCATTTGGAAGCAAATCTCTCAAGCCTACAAGGCATTGGGCATCAGGGATTGTTTCTATGATCTGAGCAAGATCAGCATGTTCCTCAAGAAGAACACCTGCAAATTGAAAGGCAAGGCTGCTCAAGTCAAGGGCTTGGTGTTGCCTTTGGCCCATGTGTGGGAAATACACTACAACCCACATTGTGCGACCCATCGCAAGATCAGAGCCATGCTGCTGGCCAATTGCACCATGGAGGAGCTCATGGCAAAGAACAAGCATGAGCTGTCCTTTTCAAGGGCAGATGCTTTGGAGTTGAAGAACAACTGCTATATCATGTCACATCTCATGTGGGACCTCTCCCAGCATTTTGCTTCAGAGGATGAGGTGAGACTTCCCAACATGTTCATTTGCACTTCCAAATTGCACATGCTCATTCACATTTGTGAGTATGCTCATGCCATATCACCAAGAGTGGTATGGTGTTATTCAGCTGAGAACTACATGGGCATCACTCGCAAGATCTGCAGGAACTGCTCAAAGGGCACCCCTCCCTTGCAGGCTGGTCAGAAACTCTTGGAGCATTGGAGAATGTCCTTTGCCCTGGATCTGGCAGATGGCAAAAAGCATTTGTTTGTGCTCAAGTATGATTCTTGTTGCAGTGCTTAGGATTATTTGTGCCTTGCCTGTAGGATTATTGCTGCACAGCATGGAGTGGCCCTGGCCATTTATTAGGATTTGGGGTGGAATGTGTGTAGGATTATTGCTGCAAAGCATGGTGTCATTTTTCCAATGCACTGGGTTGTTTGTGCAATGTATGCCGTTTTGTTTAGCATTACATCTTGTTTTTTGGTGAAATGTCTGTATGTTTGGCTTTATAAATATGCACTGCCTATATAGATTTTCTGCTGAAAGGAGTAAACTTTCAATTTTAAAATTGAAACTTTCACTTTTGAACTTCAAAAATTATCTAAATAGTTGTTTTAAAACTAATTAGATAACTTGTTTTTTAATCTAATTAGTTAAAAAACATGAGTCAACTTTCTGAGACAATTTTTTGTCTAACCAGATCTACAGGGTGAAATGTGTTCTCACAAACCTCCGAAACGTCAAAAACATCATGTTGGCTTTCAAGGCGTCGTGCAAAACTTGTCCGACTTGTCTTGGAGGGAGCAAAGAGAAGCTCAATGGGAAAAGGCAATTCGACGATGGAGGGTTAGCACTTTAACCTGGAACCCAGACGTTCGAATTGTAGCCGAACTTTTGCAGAAAGAAGAATTCAAGTCTCAAGCGCAGATTTTGGTGGACATTTTTTTCAACAAAGCCCTGTCGACTTTGCTGAAGCAGTGCAATAGTTTAGCCAGGCTTGTGAACCATTTGAACAAAGCCGGAGGTTGCTTCCCTTGTACCGAGCAAGAACTAATTGTATGAGTTCTTGCATTTTGAAAAGTCTGCCGGGGCTCCGGCTTCGAGACTCAAAGCCTTGTTGGAAAGCTTGAACTTCTGCAGGCGCGTTATAGGAGTAAGAGCAGAAAGTGCCAAGATTTCGCTGCAGGTTTGGTAGGTCAAATGATGCCGCGTCAAGCTCCGCCTTTGATGGTCAAGCACTTGTTGGCCATCCACAGGGCCCTAAAAGAAGATGCCGAGATTTGGACCCGGTGTTTCAGTGGCATGGCATGGCCCTTTTCTGTGTGTATGCCAGGGCGCGATGGCGTGATGCGCAGCATTGTGAAAAACTGCCTCTAGACAAAGACAGTAAAGGACAGGCTGCGTTTGTTGAAGGTCCTGCAGCTGTGCACAGAACTGACTTGTCGAGCCCTTCATCTGAGGCATGTTTTTCTTCCTATGGCGGCGCCGGGTGTGGGAATCACTGTGGAAAATTGGGCTGAAAGCTGGGTTGAGGCGCGAGAATGTTTAGGCATAACAAATCTATCTACTTTTCCGTTGGTGCCAGCTCCAGACAAGGACGGCCTGCCCCAGCAGAGGCCACTCACAACCCAAGAAGCAGGAAACTGGATAAACTTGATTGTCGCCCAATACTTTAGCCCAGTTGATGTCCGGTATTTCATTCGTTGAAGAGTACACGCCTAAGCTACCTTGCAAAGCGCGTGGGTGTAGCTTTGAAGATCGTTTAGCGCTAGGTTACCAGGCAAGTTGTTTGAAAATGCCACTGACGTATAGCAGGGACGGAGCAGCAAGACCGTTGCAAGTGCTGAGCGACGTTTTGGAAGAGATTCGCGCGGGAGTTTTTGCACCTGACAGCACTAGGGGCGGCAGGCTGACTAAGCCACCATCACAGCCATCACACGTAGCAAGGAGCTTCATGCAGCTTAGGCGTGATTGAAATCAAGGACGAGGAAACATTTACAGGAGACCAGTCAGAGGGACATGTGACAACGTCGAATTCTTCTTCAAGCGAGGACGAACCTGTTGTGCTCCCGAGTGACACCTACAGAGACTTGGAAGTTCCTCAAGGGACACATGCTCGGAAACACACAATGCTAGGAACGATCCATTTGGTAAATGAGGGTATGTGCAGCCGCAAGCTAACAGAAGTCCACGAGAGAGTGGACGGAAGCTTCGACCAATCAACGTGCAAGCAGTGTTTCAACAACGTCACGCTGAAAATGTTTGTGTCACATTTAGAAGCTTCGGCCTCGTTTTTGCAATGCAAAGAGACCTAGCCGGCAACGTCGAGAAAACAATTTGAACGCGTTGTCAAGGATCACAGACGTTGTGAAGGACATCCGGCTCAAGCGACATGTGACATGTGTTTCTTTCTCAAACGTAGCACTGTTTTTATTCAGCCATGTAGACGCGTTTGGGCTTACAAGGCCTTGTGTGTGCGAATCTGCCGGTGCAATGGCCTTGGTGGATTCCGTTGCCTCTTTTTGCCTCTTTTGAAACCCACTGTGATAAGATTGATGAGTCAGGATGGCTAAAGCGAATCATGAACATGAACGGCCCGACCACGTTTTCCCGCCTTTCGATTGCAATAGGGACACCGCAATCGCCACCTTCAGAAGATGAATTTAGGCGTTTTGCCGTTGCATTGAACTTAGGGACAGATTTGACCATGTCAGAAATAGCAAAAGTTCGTAGGTTGCACTTCGAAGCCGTCACGATGAGCTACCTGTAGCTGAAAAACAAGCTCGCCTTGTCCAACAACAGGCGAGGCTTGCAGGACTTTCAATCACAGGAGAATTGCAACCTTTTTTCGCACTGGTTGACTTAGCAGCCTCCATGGTGGAAAACAATGCTGTGATTTGGATCAGCCCTTCGGAATGCTCGAAAAGAGAAGCCGAGATACAGCAGATTACCAAAGAAAAGACGCAGACTTTGGCGATCGAGCAGCAAATCCTCAAAGTAACTAGTCCGGAGGTCAATCTCAAGGTTGACACCACCATTGAGTTGCGTTTGCAGTGGGCTCTTCAAAGGAGAGGCATCGCCTTTGATCAGTGCCGGCTAATCGAGTGGAACACCCACCAAAGTGGGCGCAGCAGTTGATGTCTTTGGTTTCGAGAGAAGCGCCTGCAGGTTATTTTAAAGTATGGATTGAACAATTGGTGAGAGCAGATCAGCAAATGTTCTTGATCATGGCCGAAGACTTTCAAGGTTCAGGCAAGAGATTCGCAGGAACCCCTTCGCCGATGGATGCCGCAATGAAAGCGCCGATGCTCAGCCTTCAGCGCACCTCTTGCCGTTACCAAAGCATGTCACAGCCGCTTTGCCAACCGGCGATGAAGATCAGCCAACTCTCGTCAGGCGGGTCAAGAAACAGTTCAAGCCTTCGGCCAAAGCTAAGTCGTTATGCCCAGCTGAGTTAAGGCAGTATAAGCAAGTTGATTCCGACAACAAACCAATTTGTTGGGCCTATAATTTGAAGGGTGTAAGGAGTCCACCAAAGATGGTTGTTGCAAGAAAGGAGTGCACAAGTGCATCGACTGTGGCCGGACTAACCATAGTTTGGTCACGTGCCGTGCTAAGCCGCATTGGCGCCAACTTGCCCAGTCGAGGGATTGGGCATACGCATGTTATTTATTTCACACAGCAGTCAAGGAGATTCCACGAAGCGTTCGTGTGAGTTGTCCCAGTTTTCTTTTTTCCGAGGCCGGCCAGGCACCTCTGACTTCACCCAAAGGTGGTACAGATGTCGCTGAGCCCGAGACTTTTCCTGCAGCAGGTTCACTGACGAGCCTTGTTCCTCCGACCGAGTCACAAAGTGCGTTAAACGCAAGGCTCCATGAGTCACAGCCTGCCTCGCCTTTGCTTCCTCGCTTTTGTGACGGAAAGAAGCGCGCAGAGGCAACAGCTTTGCACGTCAACCGTGTCAAAGTCAAACTACGCAAGCTGCAAAACGCAGCAGGGGCTGATAAAGCCTCGAAATTTTCTGGGATGCCCTTTGAGCATCTCCTGTTTGTTGAAGTTTTTGCCGGCACAGCAAGGCTGACCCAAGCAGTGAAAACCAAAGGTTTCCAAGTCGTTGCAGTTGACCATGACCCATGCCGGTCGGAAGGCACACATATCGCAGCGTTCGATATATCCACAGAGCATGACACAGGTAGCTTGCTGGAGTACTTGGAAGCAAACAAAGATCGCCTGGTGTGGGTCCATTTTGCACCGCCTTGTGGCACAGCTTCGCAAGCTCGAAGCAAACCTCTCGCCACCTTCGAAGCGCGTGGCTTACCTGTTCCCAAGTCCCTGCGGTCTTGTCAGCCTTGCGGTGTAGACGGGCTCGATGGAGCTGACAAAATCAGAGCCGAAACAGCCAACCAGATCTATGCTAACACAACTCTTTTGCGCCGAGCCCTTATCCAATGGCAAGTTCTTTGTTCGATCGAGAATCCGGAGACTTGTTTGTTTTGGTTGGTGCCAGAGGTCAGGCAATTGCTTGCCGAGGTGGGCGGGTACAAATGCATTTTTGACAACTGTTCGCGTGGAGGCCAAAGAAAAAAGTCCACTTGCTGGTGGGCGTCCGAGCCCGTGTTCATGGAGCTAGCTTTGACATGCGATGGATCCCACCCTCATGCTGCATGGGTTCCACGCGTTGTCGACGGTTACCTGGTATTTCCCACCCAGCAAGAAGCTGCGTACCCTCAGCTCTTGTGCGAACGCTTGGCCAGCATCTTGGCGTAGCACGCTTTTAGCCAAGGAGCCCACACTATCTGTGACTTACATCAACAGCAGCAAACCCATCAATCCTTGCGCAGACTTCTTTTGGATGCCCTGCCCAGAGGCAAGAAATACAAACCCTTGGTGTCCGAGTTTAATCGTTATGCTGCCCTTGCATGCATGCCAAACGAACCACACGTCGAAGCTCTTGTGTCCAAAGCCTTCCCTGCCGGGTCTCAGATAGCTCATCGGCGGCTCCTTCAGTGGGGGAGTATTCGGGCCGAAGACCTAGAAGTTAAGTCCGAAAGGCTGTCGAAAGTTTCAAATGACCTCAGGGAAGATCACACGGTAGAGTTGGTGCATGTGGGCATTCCTAGATCACCGCTAGATTTGTTAGAACGTGCTGCGCAATGCGGTCACCCGCGAGGGCATGCAATTCACTTGCCCTCAGAAGTTTGCAAAGTCTTGGAAATGAACATGGAGGACAAAGATTTCGAGTTGGCCAAAATAAGAGTGAACTTTCTTTTCAAATAGACAAAAAGAGCAAAGGAGCTCAAAGAGGCAGAGCTCGAATTCAATCAGAAACTTCCAGATCATGATCATGCGCAAACTTTTGCCAAAAAAGCACATTGTTGCTGATGAAAGAAATTCTGGGAGACTTGCGCTACCCAGACACGCAGCTAGTTGAAGATATCGCGAAAGGGTTTCCGCTGACAGGTTGGTTG
Organism: Durusdinium trenchii; assembly: GCA_963970005.1. Lineage (NCBI taxonomy): Eukaryota > Dinophyceae > Suessiales > Symbiodiniaceae > Durusdinium > Durusdinium trenchii. Next base: position 1,543,810 of record CAXAMN010025583.1, read on the forward strand.
GACAAGTCCAACGTTTTCCCGGTTAAAACCCAGAGACCCGAGTATGATGTCGAAACTTTAAAGATGCTTGGGAGAGGCTTGAAACAGAACATCAAGCGACAGGTCGACGAGCTTGATGACCTAGATGAGGTAAATCAGCAAACTTAAACATGGAAGCTGACTTTGGATGAAATAGACAAGGGCTATGTGTGTCTCGACGATGAGTCAAAGCTTGAGGAAGTGGCATTAGCCAAGCGTTCGGACTTGTCCAGAAGAACAAAATTAGAATGATCGCCGGCTGCACTGTGGGGGGAATAAATTCAACTGTCGGAGTTGTTGAGAAGTACCGCGTTCATGCCATTGACGAAATAGCTGCCTACATAGCTTGGTGCCTAGACTACGCAGAAGCTCGTGGCTTGAAGGCAGACATGCTTGGACGCACTTTTGATTTGAAGTCCGCTTACAAAAAGTATGGAGTTACGACAGAGAAAAAAGAGACCTGATTAGGCTTTGGGCTTGAAACTTCCCTGGTGCGCGTACTTTGATGACTACACACTGATAAGCAAGGCTTCCTTGGCCAGGAACGCAGGCAGCGCGGTCGCTTTGTTGTTTGATCTTCTGGGTATAGAGTTCGCAAAAGAAGGGGACAAAGCCACGGAGTTTTCCAAGCATTTCAAAACTCTTGGCGTAGAGGAGTTTGAGCAAGGTGCCGTTTACATTGGACATACGGAAGAAAGAAAGCAAGAACTAGGGTCTGTTTTGCAAGACTTACTCGTAGAAAAAAGGGTGAGCTCAAAGCAGGCTGAGAGTTTGAGAGGCAGAATGCAGTGGTTTGAGTCTTTCGCTTTTGGCAGAGTAGCTAACAAAGCAGTGCAAACCCTAGGCCAACTTGCATTGAAGCGCAGAAAAGCCAACGGCTTGAGTACCGAAGAGTTGCGCGACCTGAAATTTCTTCGAGACAGAGTTCTTCAAGCACCCCCTCTTAAGATTTCTCGTTCTTGTTTGACATCTTGGATAGTCTTTACAGATGGGGCTTGCGAAGGATCCGATAGAAAAGTGGGGAGCGTGGGTGGTGTGCCTGTCTCGCCATCAGGGACTTGTGTAGAATTCTTTGGATGTCTTGTGTTTTGAGAGGCCATGTCTGTCTTCCTCGAATTGTCCAAAAACCCGATCTACGAACTGGAAGTGCTGCCAGTCTTGATTGCCATCAAGCTGTGGGGGACTCATGCGTGAGAGGCTCGCAGGTTGTTTGGTACTTGGACAATGACGCAGCGCGCTCAGGGTTCATCAAGGCGCTAGGCGCCACGGCTATAGCAGATCACTAGGTTCAACGTTTTGTGGATTTAGAGTTTCAGCTACAACTGAAGTCTTGGTACGCCAGGGCACCTTCCGCTTCAAATCTAGCTGATGATCCCAGTCGACTGAAGTTTGATTTGCTCTTGTCTCTTGGTGCCAGACCAGTCGAGATTGATTGGAGGTCAGTCTTGGGTAGTTCGAAGGAGTGGTCGGCTTTACAAAGGGGTGAAGACGGGACCACTGGATCGACTCCCCTGTGCACACAGAAAAAAGAGAGAGAGAGCGGAGTGTTGGTGTGAAACGTTCAATCGTGAAACCAGTGATGTGCATGTCAGACTTGCTGTGTTTGGTTGCTTCTTGTTGTCTGGTTTGCATCGTAATTAAATAACATGTAAACTGTTTACCGTAAACTTGACAAACAACCGCGTAGGAAATCAAGAGTAAAGCTATATACATGGACCAGCAGGTAATGGTTCACCGGTTTTACTACCAAGATAATTTATCACGGTTGCTTGTGAGAATATGACATATGTGCCAACAAACAGCATGTTAAGGCTGGGTCCTGTGCCGACGGGGGGCTATCCTCCATACAGCGGTCTTCGTTCTCCAGCCGCGTACTCGAGGCGGACGAATCTAGATTCATCATCAGTTTTCCATAAGTCTTTTTGGGGGGAAATTAGGTCAATGTCTTGTGACAGGCGGTTCCATCGTCCAACCTGTCAAGATTCGACAGAAGGGCGGTCAACAACACGTTTTCGACAACACGGATGATCTTTGCGTCAAAGGCGCATATCACCTAGCAGACAACTTTCAATCCATGGCTAGTTTGAACATTGCATTTGTCAGGTTTGATTGTATACCGCGGTCGTCCCCTGGCAGACCGGCGTGGTGTTTTGCATATCGCGAGCTACCAGGATCATAAATGAGCATTGCAAAACATTCACAATATCTTGATCATTGGGCTTTTGACGCAGGATTTGATCACGCTCTATCCAGCGACGGACTACGGCGGAGTTAGAGCCACACGGCATACACCCAAAGGATCCCGAAACTAAAGAGTTGGAAAGTGCCCTTCCAACCGTGCATAGTTTTTGCGAGCCACCCGAGGGCAAAACTTAGAAAAGGAAGGTGATTTAGAGGAGGAAGGTGCGGGAAGAAGGTGCCATTCCAACGGCGCATGCCTTCCGCGAACGGCGGCGCGTTTAGAGGAGCAAGGTGCTAGTCCAACGGTGCACACTTTTTGTGAGCCACCCGAGGGCAAAATTTAGAGGAGGAAGGCGCCAGTCAAACGGCGCATAGCTTTTATGAGCCACCCGAGGATAAAATTTAGTGGGGGAAGGTGCCATTCCAACAGCACAGGCCATCTCTTTTGCGTGCGCAATTGAGGTGTTGGGCATGGCCCCCCCACACTTAAACAGGCGTGTTCGACTGCCGACCTCGCGCGCACAAGTGAAGTGATTTTCGTGTGCGCAAGTGAGGCCTCTTCCCCAGTGGGCTACAATTTTTTTACAGGTGCTTTCTAGCGTAGCAGACCTTAGCTGAGCTACCCAAGGGTAAACATCAGAGGAAGAAGGGGCGATGCTAAGGTAGCGGACTTTTATGAAATGCAGACGAGGATTTTTTTGTGTGTTTGCCGAGGGTAAGTGTAGAGAAGGGAGCGGCATGTCAATTTTGCAGACCTGTTGCCAGCCACCCCAGGGCAAAATTTAGAGGAGGCCGGGGCCAATTCCAAGGTAGCAGACATTTTGTGAGCCACCCGGCGTTAAAATTTAGACCGAGCCGAAGGTGGAGTTGAGAGGAGGCAACATTCATTCCAAGGAAGCAGGCCTTGGATGAACCACCCTAGGTTCACATTCAGAGGAGGAAGGACGCATTCCAATGTGGACTTCTTACTTGTTGTGGAAGCAGGGCCATTCCAATGTAGTAGACCTTTAGTGGGCCAGCCGGTGGTAAAATTTAAAAGCCTATATTTTTGAAGGAGGCACCCGCGTGGACAAATTTGAGGAGACGTGGCCCATTCCAACGTAGCACACGTGAGCCGCTGCGAACGTGAATGCATGCAAGTGAATTTGAACCCTAAACCCCTTCCAGTTTCATCATTTTTCCTCACTCCTACTTCTCCTTCGTTAAGTGGGATGCCTGTTCTGCCCCCTCCCTTTGTCAGCGTTTTGCTCTCCCCTCCTGCTGGCTTTGCTCCTTCGTCCCCTGACGTTTCTGCTGCTCCTGATGCTTGTAAATAACTCCCAGAGAATAACAACAACGCGTTCATTTTGTAAAGACTGCACGCGCACGTTTTCTACAAAATACCGTTGCAGTTCTTCATTCAGTGGGATTTTCGTAATTTTTTTAAAAGACACACGGTTGGTGTTACAAAATGACCGTTTCAACCCCGAACCAAAAAGTTTTAACGGGGATCAATTTTGTATCATTGCTCCAACTCCAACCACTATATATTCCCGCAGCCGTTCCGCAGGCGCATTTGTAGGTTTAAGATGTGGGCCCTCAGGACATGGCGTCCGAACTCGAGGCACTGGCACGATCTGTTCCATTTTCATGGGCCAGTTTACAAACCTTACATTCAGCAACCTCGTAAATGTCAACTATCCTTGTTGCAACGACAACCTCAGCCAGGAGTCCGAATTCGAGGACGAGGAGGAAAGCGATGAAGATGAGGCCATGCAATTCGTTCCATGTATGGTGTATGACGGACGAGTGCATCTATTCAAACATGAACCATGCAGGGTTTGTTACAGTTTTGGGTGGAATGTGTGTGGCTTTTCTACAGACAGAAGGCTTGCTACAGGAAAAGGTTCCCACATGATCCCACGTGCATGAACAAATGACACGCCGACTCACCAATGGGGACAGGAGGTGACCGACGTGGTGCCACAGCAGCCGGATGCCGTGGATGAGTACTACCGGAAAATGGATGAGTGCCATGGAAAGCCCATTTGGGTGAAACAATTGGTGGAAGGATTTGGGCATTTTGTTCGCTATCGCGTGTTGATGCGTGCCGTGCTTGCAACCGCGCCGTTGACGTAACAGTGGCATGAAGGTGCCTGATGCAGGTGAACCGTGCCACCACAGACCCATTTGTTTCATCAATTTCATCAGGTATTTGCAGAAAGTGGCCGCGACGCTGCCGGAGCCTCAACTTGTCAGTGTGTGGCCACGTGAGCAACTTCGTCACATTGTTCGGTTTCAATTTGCGTGGAATATACGTTGGCAACACAATTGTTACATCCGAAACCTTGCCTTTTTTGGCATCATAGACCCTTCTGCGTGTTCTTACGACATGGGTGTTTCACGTGAAATGAAGTCATGACTTAATCCATATTGATCCGTTTTTTTTGTTTCTTGGCGCGAACCTGTTGTTTGAGCTTCATCGCCCAATGTTTCGGATGCGCCTGGTGGGTCCACGCGTGTCCCACCCCGCAGCGGGAGGCCACCCGCCGTTCCACCACCTCGGACTCATGTGAACTTGGCGGCCGGCGGCCCAATAAGCAGGAAAGGTGACGCCGTGACTGGAGGAAACAATGCGTTAAAAATACAATTCATTTCCACTAGTCTGTATGATCATGGCAACGTTTCCGTTCTCACATGTTCTCATTCCCCTTATTTTGGTTGAAGCATGCAGATGTTTGATGTCCTCTAGAGGGAGACTGCGACTCTTGTTTTCCACTTGCAAGTGATGATGTTTCCCCATGTTTCCCCTTGCCATTTCCACGGCAAGTATGGGAACAAATGAAGATCAATGACGTGAACATGGGCCGCCTGAGCCAAAACCAGCTGCTTGTGAGGGGTGTTGATGTCCGCGCGCACTTCCGAGGCCCAGACCCTGCACCAAAGCAAGGCGCTGCTCCAGTTGCCGCCCAACCTGTCACGGCTCCCAGCGGACGTCACGTCGCCAGTCTCGGTGTTCACCGGGGTTACCCTGAGAGGTCTCTCCGGTGGGTGGCCTTTGGGGGGAGCCGGGATGTTTGGTTTTGTTGCTGGGGGTGAGGCAGTGACATGTCAATTCCCACCAACAATTCGTTTGCAACATGTCCAGGGAAGCATTTGCTGGGTTTGCGGTTCCAGCCAATGGGTGGAACACTGACTGTCGAATGTTAGCCGCATTTGCCTTTTGGAGTTTTGAGATGCAGCGGAGTGGAGATTCATGTCCATATGGGAAGGTTAATGCCCCCAATGCTCCATGTATGTCATATGTGCCTGCATTGCCCTTCAAAACACAAAATGTAGTTTTCCATGGTTTTCCTTCGTCTCCTGATAATTCCAACATGGTACAACTGGGGTTCTGGGCCCCTGTTTGCCGTTCTCCTACCAAAGTCCAGAGTCCAAAGTTCTTACGCGCAGGAATGCATTGAGTTGTCGACAACTATTGTGATGTGTTCTTTTTGGAGACTGGCCAGTTTTCAAACACTGATGTGAATACCAGACATTTTAGGTTTGGTGCTGGTGCATAGTTCCCGTTCCGCCCGACCTGCAAGTCAATTTTCATCCGGCTGATGTACACAGTGGAACTGGCAATGGGTTTGGTTTGGCTATGTGCTCGTGTTCTTGTTGGTTAGTCCGGGCCGGTCCGGGCGGGCCGGGCCACCGTGGGCCGGGCCACTGCGGTCGGTCCGGGCGGTCCGGGCCGGTCCACTGCAGTCCTTCCATTTGTATAGGTCCTTTGTGGAATCCACCAAACCACACCTCAAATCCACCGCCCCGGCGTGGCGTAAGGAGACCACCTGACGCAGTGGGCAAAGGAAGAATCTATGCATCAAGACATACCCACAAACACTTTATAGAGGATGGATCGGCTGGTTTTTGTGCCAATAAGCCCTTTTCTAATATTGTCGGTCTACGGAGCTGTACTTGGGGTTTAGTTTTGACTAAACCCTTTTTGGTCGAGTAAGGGCCCTCACTCGATCACAAAGGGTTTACATCCTGATCCAAACCCCAAACCCAAGGGTATGCATATCAATCGACCAAAAAGGGGTTTAATCAAAACTAAACCCCCAATACAGCTCCGTAGACCGACAACAGTAGAAAGGGGTTTATTCGCACAGACTAAAAGCACTTTTTGCCGATCCCTCCTCTAACATGTTTGTGGATACATCTTGATGCATAGATTCTTTGCCCACTGCGTCAGCTGGCCTCCTGACGGCTGTGCCGGGGAAGGGAGTTCGCACGGGCCGGGCCGGGCCGGGCCTCGGGGTCAACGGTAGACCCGGCGAACTGTCTTCGGGGTTTGCGTCCCATTGGAACAGTCCAGCGATAGACAGCAATGATTATTATTGATTATACGATTATTTTTACTACTTATGACCTGCAGCCGTTATTCGAATAGGTATGGATGGAAGGGCTCGAGGAACATGATTACTGGGCAGAATTTTCAAATCCACTCACGTGTCGTAAACCCCCATGAACACACTGGCGGTCCCATTGGTTTGCTTTGTATTTGAGGGTTTCGGCAAGTCACGAAAGGTAGCTTGGGCTACCTGAGTTCTCCTTGCTTTAGCAAAAATGTATTACAATCAGAAGTTGGGATTGTGCATTGGGTTTGGTCCTGTAAGAGATGATTCTGTTCGTCGGGGGGGGGTGGATCAAATCCTCCCTGCGTTCACGCCATCATGGACTTCTACCGGGGTTACTTGTGATTGCCTGCTACCTTTCGTTCACCCCCTCCTCTCTCAAGTCCTATGTCATGTGCCTGAATCTGTGCATCCACGTAGTTACGTGCATATCTATCCCAAAGCTATGATCCACAGCTCCTACTTGTATCTCACTAGTTCTCCACTATGCTCTGAGCATTTTCTGACGCCAGTCCAGGTTCAAAGCCACCTTTGAGTCCGCTCATCGCCAGTGGTGGAACCTAGAATTCCTCCGTTGGGTCCATCGGGCATGGAGTGGGGTGGCCAGTGGATGTCACCGCCCTGGCGGTACGGTGCCTACCAGGGCGGAACGTGAGGGGATGTAAGGGCCTGTAAGGGGTGTCTATTGATAGCCCCCTGAGGTTTTGGGGTGTACGTCAGGGTTCCTCCATCCCATGGTTGCGCCTTGGCCAAGAAGATGAGGGGCTGGAGAGCTGGACAGCGCAGTAGAAGTTCGTGTAGCTGCTCAGCTTCGCTTAAGGGTTCATCTTGAGGCGCGATCTCCACATTTTTTGGACATGATCCCATGAAATCTCCCAAACAAATCAGAAAAAGGGATCCGAGGAAAGATGCCGCAATATGAAGGTTGCCTGGGTTGATGTATGTTGATGGTACTGTTGATGGTTTGAAGATGCCTGAAATTGAGTGAAGTTGATGGTTTGAAGATGCCTGATTTGGGATGGTGTGAGGTTGGGTCCCATGAGTTTCGTTTTGATTTTCCCCTGCATATTCTGCAAGGTCGCCCGGGGAGCTGTGGTTGAAGGAGCGCATCTCCATCTTCGACGCGGGGAACCGACAGAAGCGAAAAGAGGCCAAGTCCGGCAGCTTAACGGGCACTGCAGGGTGGAGCGCAGCCAAGCCGTATGAGTATGAATGAGCGCGCCCCTGAAGGCTCTGGCGGGAGAAACCAATGGATTTGTGTCTGTCCCTCCTTTTCTTAGTGGAGGAGCTGACCTAGTTTGTGTTTTGCACTACCGTGCATTTGCTAAGCCCAATCAGATTGACCAGTCAAACAAGTGAGTACTACACTTGGAAAAGTTGTGTCACAAAGATTGCATCGACCCCAACTCTTTCTTTGGCTGGAGAAATGTGCCTGGACCGCGGAGATCAAACCACATCATATCAAGGTGTGGTGTGCAAACCAGAGGCTCATTTCTCGTGCAGGTGCTTGAAGATTTTCTGGACTATGTGAAGCAGAGCTCGCTCTCCGGCATGGAGGAGACCAGAAATTCACTGAGGCTCCAAAGAGGCTCCAAGACCCAGAAGGGCTAGTCAATGGACCGTTGTGGGGGCGGGGGCTTCGAAAAAGGACCCATTTGGTGACCAAAGCGGTGCTTGAAATCACTTGAGGCTCGAGGGTCCCTCCAGTCGATGTGTGTTTCTTTTTCTGGAATTCCTTGGGTCAGCTTCAACTCCCAGAGAATGCAGGTCCATCCATGTGGATCGTCTTCCTGGCATGTGGTTAGACCATGTTAGACCTGGGCTCGGCTGGCACCACTGTTGCTTTTGCGCCGCCATAGCCCATAGCCATGATGTCACAGAACGCACGTGTTTTCTTCCTATGTTGAGGAGCTCTTCTCAAAGGAGGCGCACCTTTTCCTGGTGCGGCTCACCTCATGGTTCACCGTGACGCTGCCTGTGCTCTATGAGCTTCCCTTGCAGCTGCACCATGGCCTTCTTGATTGATGTCTGTGATTGTTGGACATGTGTTTGCACCAACTTGGACAGCGGTTCAGAAATGTTCAGAATGTTACTGGCATGGGTCCTCGTCGTGGTTCCTGGTGCTGGTCTTCATGTTTTCAGAGGTTGTTGCTGGAGAAACCCAAAAAGGTGGTATTGGTCGACCTCGCCCAGACTTTGTGGTTTAGCCTAGCTGAGTCGCTGGCACAAGGGCTATGATCACGTTGGCCTAGAGAAGGCAACAACATGATTCAGAATTTACCCACATTGTGGTTGAAAAGGGTTCAGTGGGATGGCATATGATGGCACGTTTGTATATACATGTCTATTTAAGCACATGTGTAGACATATGGCCGTATATTTTTATAATTAACAAATATAAGCAATAGAAACAACATGGAATAACCTTGAGTGACCCGAGCTTTAGAGGACCAACTACCCAAAGCATTGCCGCTTCCTATCACACATTCTATGTATCTACACCCAGTTGTATGGGCTGTTTGATATGATCCATCACCAAATAAGGAAAAAACAAATGCCTGCCTCACTTTGTGCTCCCAGGAAGGTCTTCCTGGTGTTCCTGGAGTTTCGAGAAGCGTTCGGGGTCCGAGTTGCAGAGGTCCAACGCCCACGCAGTCCATGCGTGGAGGTGGCAAAATATATAGATATCACATTGGACGTGGGCGCGTTGGGGAAGTCCTGAGAGTATAGGCCACTTTGATGAAGCGATGTTGGTGTGGGCCGTGCACAGAGAAGATTGAATATCGGTGATGAATGGTGATGAAGTCTTTGAAGGATTTTCGGCGCGGAGACGAGAGGTCTGAAGGCGCCAAGAAGGCAGGATACACCCCTGCCCCTTCATATTCTTTAGATGTGCATGATGCGCGAAGCCAAGGTCCATTGTAAGAAATTTCTTTGAGTCTGGCACCGTGGTGTCGTTGATGCGAGCCTCGCGGCAGCAATGCGCCAAATCTTTTTTGGAAGGTGCTGAAGAATCATCAGTCCTGTTGGGGCAGTGGGGCTTACCTCCCATGTGGACCTGTCGCAAAAAAGCCCCGTAGAGACATGTGTGATGCCGCATTTTTGACCCCCAAATAAACAGAGACAACCCACCGGTTGGTTTAGAAGAAGGCCCACAGTGCCCCTTCCAGCTAGCTTCATTCCCACCAATCAGCTGGGCTGAACTACAGGGGTGTCCACGCCATGCTTTGGCCTCAACAAGACTGTGGACATGACCCTTGCTTCGCTTACAACGTGGCTTGTGTTCCCCTTGAAGGTTGGATCATGCCACAGATGGTGACGATTGCATGAATCTCCGCCACGGAAAGCACGACAAAAAAAAATCCACCGGTCTTCCCCTTCCAAATCGCGACGCCGGGCATCACCGCCACCGTCGGTGGTGCGCCGCCGCCAACGTTGGCCAGATTTTGGCCACCGACTGCGATGTGACAGAGGAGGTGCGCTGCCTCTCTGCTGGGAGCCCAGGGCGTCTGCATCGGCTCGCGAAGTTCCCGGTGGATGATGGAGTTTGATTTTCTGGCGCTACATGAAACATGTCGAATCCCACGGAGCACCAGAAAGCTGTAGCTCTGCAAGGATTGCAAGGATAGCTGCGAGGGCTTGGAGAGAGTATAAATTCCAGCGAATTAGTCCCATTTCTTGAGATTTCTTGAATGGACCTGCTTGGAAGTGGTGGGCATTGGGAGGGTTTACTTGGCTTCAATTGCTCCGCACATTCCCAGACCCTGCGGAGCAGCACCAGCCCTTTGAGGTTCTCGTGCTGCACCGGCTCGTTCGTCATGGACGGACTCATAAGGAGGCACCGGCACGTGCTGAGCACTGGGGAGGGGGCGGTGGCAAGGGTTGCTCGTTTCATGTGTTTCGACTAAGTTCCAACGAGCGATGAAAAGCAAACTCTGAGACAGAAAAAACTATTTGGTTGGGATGGGCTGTTGAACCCATTGCATGAGTCATGCTGGGTGAGAGCAAAAGATGCAAAAGGATAAGCGATTACTTGATTGATCTTGATTGTGGGAGGTGTGTTCAGCGAATGAGACAGAAGAGGAACATCCCAGGTGGAAAAAAAGAAGGAGTCCGAGTCTGGGACTTGAAGGAGTCCCAGCAGACCTTTTAAGGGGTTTGGCTTTGATACACACCGTCCACGACCGTCCAATTACCTTCGCAGGTGCTGTGCTCCAAAGGCCTAATCTCGTACCTGGTAGAGACTTGGCAGACTTGTTCGGTGGAAATATCGCGAAACATTCAATATTTGAAAATGACAGCCTTGTTTGGTGGGCCCAGATTGAAATTGGGATCAAGTCGTGATGTTATATGATGTTATATGGAGAAAGCTATGGTGGGAAGCAGCATGCAGAGCAGCATGCATGTGATCAGCAGAATCGTTGACCTCAGAACCATTCGGGCACATCATGGAACGCACTCTGAACTTTTGGGTTGCAGTCTAGGTCGACAAGTCATTTTTGCCGCAGCTGTTTGCCACATTCAGGTCCCTGCGGCCATTGAACTTGCTTATATATTATTATATCATTCGTAAAGCCATGCTCTACCATTTCTCAAGATCTCTTAAACCCGGACGTAGGATTAGTTAGGCTGGAGTGAGCCATCTCAGGAGTGCATCGTTGATGGCTTGAAGTGGGAGACCGTGAAGAGTGCTGGCAGTTTGCTTTGTGAGCTCTTCCGGTCCAATCCCAACTATCAGGCGCATACGATACATGCGCCCCTGGCACGGGGTATACATGGTGTGTCTCTGAAAGGACTCCTTTGGGCTCATGGCTGAAGTGGTGATTCTTTGTGGTTCTGGTATGTTCTGATTTCGGATGGGTATTGTCCAAGGTGGTACCATAATTTTGAGACAAGAATTTAGAGGAGTTGCATGTTTATGTTCCTAGGTCGACGGGATATGGTGAAATGACCCTGACTGAAATGAATATTGAATGTGGGCACAGCTGGAACCAGAAAAAGATTTGCTTTATTTTGTGCACAGGCTTTTCCCAATCCAAAACTGACTTTGTGGCAGCCATGCCACTTTCAAATCTCAACTTGTCCGCGTGGTGGTGGATTGGATCTCCCACCCTGACCCATCCCGATGCCAACACCAGCGCCGGCGCTCGCCCGCGCTCAGTCGGAAGTGATGGTAGCCTTGCACTTGCTGCTGATGCCCTCGAAGCCTCCACTGGCGCAGCGTGTTTCCATTGGATCGTTGGCACAGCTGGTCGACGATGACTACGCAGGCGAAGCTGGCCTCATTTGGAACTCGCCGCTGTTCCAAGAAGAATCGTTTGTCTTAAGTAGAGTTTCAAGAAGTTTCTACTTCCCTTTTCTGTTGCTTTGTTCTCATTGTGTGCACTATACTTGTGTGTTTGAAAGGCCATGCAGCCATGGGTCGTTGTTTACTGTCGTTGTCTACTGTGGTTCTTGAGGCAGGGTAAGCGATTGGCCTTGTTCACACTCCTGGACATCTCCTTGATCTAGAATCTAGAAACAAGAACAACGCCCACCTGACTTATTTGTTACTCCTAGCGATGGACTTGCTACTAGTGGCAATGCACTTGTTACTTAGCAGCGATGCAATTAGCAACAGCGCTGCAACAAGCTTTGGTGAGTGCTATCGTCACTACAGAAGTTTCGATGAGCCAGTTGCTTGAACTGCCGAGCTTGTTTTGCGTTCGCCAGTGCCCTGCGTGACGACCGGGCAAAAGGACCTGGTTTGGGACATGTGGGCCTGGTCAGAGTGGCACCGATGCTCACAGGTGCAGATTGGCCGCAGCAGCTGATCCCAGGCTTGCTCATACTCTTGGAGGGCCTGGCGCCTAGAGTGGAAGGAGGTCGTGGGCTTGGTTGCAAACTTCCTCACTTGATACTGGGGAACATTTGGTGTACCAGACCTCATGCTTCTACCATCTCCTAAACCATCCTAAACCTGACACATTCTTCTAGAAAGCTAGGGGCACAAAGATGAGGCGGCTGCCGTTGTTTCGCGTCCCTGAAGGAAGCACAGGATGTACCGGGGGACGTGCATCAAGAGACATCCGGTGCTATATCGCCCCAATCACCAAGGAGCACGTATATGAGCTTTCCCAACAGTAAGCATTCAACGTAAGCAGCGCGTCTACTTATGCAGTTTTTCTTTCAGGTTACCAAGCACGAAATGTGCAAACTCTGTCGTACGAACCATGCAGCATATGCAAGGCAATGCTACATAACTATATATATATAGGTAATGACGTTCAGCTTGGAAAAAGACATGGTTTGGGTCGAAAGAAAAAACCACATCGGAGTCTTCAGCTGGACGCGCCAAGAGCGACGCTCTGAGGTCCCAATCTGAGAGTCAGCCCCACACTCAGCGTTTTTTCCGACGAAAGAGACCGGACGTGGTCGAAGGGGTCGGGCGGAGGGTCTGAGCTAGAGCTGTTGGTACCGACATTACGAACGTTTGACAGGCCTGCAGCCGTGTTTTAAGAGGGTTTGAAGAGGGTTTGATGGAAGATGAGATGGAGGTACACGTCCTGGAAATCATCTTGGAAGTGGAAGACCGCCAGTTTGTTGAGCAAAACGGTCATTCATTTGGCGATGCCATCCACTTCCATGACACCTTCCAGGGAGTATAGACCAGGTGGGGCGATGTCTCATGACGCTTCCAGGTCCCAAGGGTTCCTTGCTTTCCGCGACGCGGGCTTCGTGGAATCTCGTTGATACCGTGAAGATTGACCAACCAAGGACTTTGGAAGGTACCTCAAAGGAGGACCCCAAAATACAATCAACATACCCAAACAAGTAGCCCTATTAACATGCCTTCTACTACACTGATGGGCGGTCAGATTTCGACTCCTGATCACCTCCTGGGCGCTCACCTCCATGCGTCGTCTCAGTCAGGCGCCGATGCCTACTGCCTCCTGCGGCGCCTCATTCAGCGCTTCCGCTGCGACACGATGCTTTGGGACTACGCTCGGCAGTGGAATGAGCCGCAGGAGATCCGCTCGACACTGAGGTCGGACGATGTGGGCGAGGTCATGCGAGGTCAGATGGTATACTGCGCATGTTTGCCACTGGAAGAGGGCATGGTACTGTAACTAGATACTGCTTGGAGAGTACAACAGGCATGGCATCTCCCAGTTCTTCGGATTGCCTCCTTTGGACATGAACCACCCAAAACAAACGGATGGACTTAATTCATAGAAATTCAATTTTTTGGGCGACAGCTGCATGCAATGTCCATGGTTTTAGGCTTTGGAGGGGTCCATTGATCGTGGCTGCAGTGGCGTTGGGTCTTGCACAAGATTTGAAAGGAAAAACGCGGATTTGTAAATCACTGGTTTGCGAGGACTTGGGTGGGGGAGTTGTATTTTGTTCATCAGGGCAATGGACAAAAAAACTGCCACATAAGTGTATACTATGACTATGATGTATTAATGCATATTAATACGTCCAGGGACGCCGAGGGGCTCAGCGGCTAAGACAGAGAGAGAGAGAGAGAGACCCTGCTTGACAAGATGATTATTGAGCCACAAACCCATCATTTCATGCGCTCTATGCAGAATACGTCAAAAGACATCAAAGTTAGATGTTCAGCGGGTTGCCATGTATTTATGAGGATTATGAGGGTTGGACCAACAAACGCTTGTCCAGTTGCATTCCCTTAGGCCCTGAACCAACCACCCCTCCTCCCATCTCCCCCTCCAACAAATGATTCCATGCTGAACCCTACATTGACCCCTTCTTCAGCCTCCCGCAGCCGAAGGGGTTTCACCGGACCGTCTCAGGACGTGGACGCCTGGGCTGAGGTCGAGGTGGCGGCCAGTCGCGATGCGGACGGCGTTTCCGTGGAGACCTGTGCAAAGAGGTGTGGCCCGGGCGGGGGTGTAGCCCGGTGCGGCCCAAGAGCTTGGAACTACGGTGAAGAATATGGTGAGAAAGGCACAAGGATGAGAGTTGGTTGGGAGGAAGACTAATTATCTAATTCTTGGCAAAAGGCCACGAGATCGCAATGAATGGTTCTGTAACACGACTCCATGCAAGACCCTTCCCCACCAGTCGCATAATTAGCAGCTGGAAGTGCGTAGAACCATGAGTATTTAACTAGATATTGATATAGAGTTTTTTTAAAAAATAGAATTTGTTACGAGTTTGCCATTCAGAAATTGCACAAGTGCTCATTGCGTTTTGCATGGCTTCAAGGTGCCTAATTACTGCACATTGCAGTACATGCCTTCTGCCTCCAACACGACTGGAGACATTTGGGGCCTGCCGCACCCAGGTTGCGACTGCAAACCGATGCACAGCTCGCCCGCTTAAGCGGACCGAGCGCCGACTATGGCACTTCACGCCATGCTGAGGCGCTGGGGGTGAGAGGGGCGTGGTGCGGAAACACGGCATCCTGGGCCGTTGTTACAAACATCGACGAACCGGAGTCTGAGAGGGAATACGGGTTCAGAATGGGAGGGTGCCAGGCGAGTCGGCTTCCGACTCGCCAGGGCGAAGGACGTGGTCCTGGTTCTTTGGCCCGCTGCCCTCACCACAGCCATGTTCTCTTGCCTCCGAACGTTTGACACAGGGAGGTCAAGGATTGGAAGGAAGGTCTGTTCTCCGAAGGGTGCATGCCAGCTGGCCTAAACACCCCAGGGAGGCAAACAACAAAAGAACGATCAGCCCGGCTGAGACGAGCAGTTTCTTTCGCAAAACAGCCCTTGGTTCGCCTGGGTGTCGAGACGAAGCGGTCAGAAGTTAATGTTCAATCAGATCATGAAGAAGTTTCATTGAACCCAACTGGGGAAGACTCCTTGCCAGCAGTCACAAGACGGGGCGCTTGGGGTGCCCATTATCCACTCACTTATGGACTAAAAGCCACCCCTTTGTGACTCCCTGGTGTGTTCTTCTTCATGAATCTTCCTCAGCCCCGTTCACCAGTCAGGCGCCAGTGAAAGTCTCCACCCTGCTAGACTGTGGTCAACCGTGGACAGACACCACGGACAGGCCATCAAGCCTGGACCAACCGAGGCTGTGAATGTGTTGAAGCTTGGCCTCGTGATGTTTCTGGTGAAGCGCAGCCAGGACGACGAGTCGAACGCCGGACCCTGGACCCTGCTCCGACGCGTGGCTTTTGTCACCAGCACCGTACGTCAGCACCGCTCTGAAAAACCGTTAGATGTTTTGCAGTTCCAGTTCCTGGGATTTCGCGCAAAGATCCCACCGGACCCGGCAAGACGTGCAAGACACAGCCCATCATCTCCCATCGATCATTAGTAGTCCATGTGGAGATGCGGAGCTCTTGGCGCAGCCCATCGTGGTCGGTGCACCAAGCAGGACTTCTGCACAGAGTTGGTGAACTCGGGCCTCACCGAGATGTTGTTGATGTGCCGCTTGACGAAAGCCATGGTCACGTCATGTCGTTTTTAATACTTTTTGTGGTTCCGCTCCTGAGAACGAACGCTGGCATCAGGCCCATGGCAAAACTTGGTGTATTTTGTGGTGCTCTGTCTAGCAAGGGGGAGGGTGTTCAAGACATGGTGACCATGACAAACGCAACATCTGAGGAGAAGCAATACAAACACAACTCTATAACTATTATAACTCTTTGGGCTTCATATTTTGTTTTAGAGTTGCTACTAGTCAAGTCGAAAGTCAATTCCTTCAGCTGCATACTCGTGGCGCTTTCGGACCATGGACCGAGCTCGTTCCATGCCTTTCGGTCTTTTTGGGGATCAAAACAACACATGCCAATCATGCGGACCCGCACCTTCCGAAGGCCTGCAGTTCACTTCTTCCTAATTAGATTTACGAAAGAAGATGGTCTAAACACCCAGGCCTTCGGACGCTTCGTCATCGCGACCGACCCCCAAGGCCTTTTGGACGTCTCCCGACCGATGAGACAGGCAGGTCATGGTATACCTTTTGCAGGGTTCCTGGGTGCCCTAAGACTCGACCTGGCTGGTATACCTTGTATACTTCTTCGAATGTTTGAGAGATTTGGCTGGTTATACCTTATTTGGAGTCTAAAGCTAATGGTGAGTGGTTTCTGTTGGAAGTTATGCCCTGTTATATCTTATTTTTTTATCTTTTTTTTTGATTCGTTTGAGTGGTAGCTCGATTCATGAAATAAGGAATTCTTCATGGCAACCCAGGTTTGGTATGTGTTTTGCCTTTTTGGGTGTTTGCGTCGGTCAAGGTAGGTACCCTCCAGCTTTTGCATCACCATCACCTCTGTGAAACTTGGTCAGACTTATTGTTGCTTTCTTCTGGGTCAAAACTCCTGTGCCACCCTGATTGGCTTCGGATGGTAGACACTAAGCAACCAGGTGAGCCACCACCCAGCTGGCTGCCCTCCATCTTTCACCCTTCAGGCCGTTTCCTTCGCCCTTGCGTCAGGCGGCAGTTCTCACGGAGCTGCACCACTTGCAGCTGCTGAGCGCGCAGGCCAAGTCCATCGTGGAGTCCGTCCTGGGGAAGCGCCACTGGGCGGAGGGGCGCAGGAGCTCGCGGCACCGTGTCGGGGGGCTGCGGTGTGGAGGGCGGAGGAGGCAGAGGGGGGCATGAGCTCCACAGCACCCAGATCATCTCAGTGGCATGGTCCATAGCTACATCAGTGAATGGAGAGATCCGGCGAGGTTGTAACTTTAGCCCGTGAGGAGTGGGTGCTACCATGGTTCTACATTGGCCATGCAATGGTTAGGGTCTTGGGTCTCCTAGTAGTTGGATGAATGCCAACATATGCCAACCACCTTGTTGATTCGAAGGTCACTGGAATAGCTTTGGAAGAGTGCACTCATGATGAGGACATGCCATCGAGAATAAAGATTGGACCAATTACAGTGCTTGCAAGTTGTTCTTGGACGCAACCGTAGCCAATATCCAGATTGGAATCCATGCATCTTTTGTTTTCCGCCTCACCTAAGCCACAAGATCACCCCAGCTGTGTGGAGCTTGTGCCCTCGCTTTTGTGTAGATCGGACTTGCAGGGCAAGTAAACCTCCAGCTGTGCAATTGATCGAGCCCAAGTCATGACGATGTTGAAACTTCCAGTTCTTGTTTGGTTTAGGAAGGCAGCAAGGCCATAATACATATTTTACATGTGCCCCCTGAATACGTTTGGATTTCACAACGCCTCAAGACCAGCAAAGAACCAAAGACATCGGCCCAATACGACTTGCCTCGCCGCCTTCGAGGTGAGCTGCTGCGGGCCTTGACGGCTGAGCAGCTCAGGGCCAGCGGCAGTCGTGAAGACTTCGCCCGAGCGCGACGGCGGCTGAGGGCCTTGCAACGGCAGAAAGGCCGGGTTTCCCGTGGAAGCCGGCGGGACCGATGAGCGGTGGAGAGCGATGGACGGCGTGAGTGATGGACTGCAAAACGGCCTGAAAACGCAGCAGCAGAGATGGGCTGCTCCTTTTTCATCTGTGTCAAGCCAATGAGAACAAGAGGACAACTTCCCAACACCTGGTCAAATGTCGTGGGAAGTTTCACCTGTGCCACTGGCATTTCAAGAGGCACTGGAATGCACCCCCGTGAAAGATGTTGTTTTTCTGAGTCCAGTGGGTTTTGCCCCGTTACTAATCACAACGCTGAGAGGATGCCTTTCAGGGAGCATGTTGCATTTGCTGGAGTGTTTTTGGGACCCTGCTGGACCTGGCGGGGGGTGACCAACAAAAAGGCCTTGAGACCGGACCGGAGCAGAGTTGCAGGTAGTGCCTTCACTGGTGTGGTGCACTCAGCTGATGAGCACGAGCTGCAGCAGCGCCTTGGTTGACTCAAAAGGTCAATGTGATTGAGCAAAAGTGGGCTGGCCATGAGGTGACAGATGGAATAACGTATGGAATAACTTATATGGGATCTTAGGGGGATAGGATGGGATAGGTATGGAAGTGGTCAATTATAGAGTATCGGCATGCATGCAGCATTGCATACTCGGCTTCCACCAGTTCCTGTCCCAATCTCTCTCTCAATGCACTGAGCCCCGTAAGAGATTGTCAAAAGTGGTCTTCCCGAAGAGGTTCTGAGACCTTTTGAGCTGCCCCGCGACGTATACACCTACGTTTGTTGCGTTTGCTAGTTTGGCCCACTACCTGAGACGGAGATCATTTCTGCGTTGCCCTGGTAATGCGGGAGCAAAGCTGTGTTCTTCCAACCATCTAGTGCGCAACATCCATTCCCTGAATGAGATTCTAGTGGGGGGTTCCGTTGATCAATCCTTAGAAACGAGTCCATACATACAAGAGAGCGATCATCACCTGCCTTCCTCGCTCTTCCACTTAGCCACTTTTTTGGGGCACGCGAGGGCTCTGCAGCACCCTCAGGCCCTCAGGCTGCGGCTGCAGAGTTTTCAGACTGGATGGCGCAAAGACCCCTACATGGTAGTATATTTGTTTCGTGAGATGTGGATTCATTTGTTACATATTCATACATTGGGATTGAAGAGCTTGAGCTCCAATGCCTTGAAGCTCGTCCCGCTTGACCTCGCTCCGCACTTCAGGCGTGTCATCGACCAGCAGATGGCGACGCTGGGCATCGAGGCTCCGACGAGTACGACGGCCTTCCTCACTGAACCCACTGAGGAGGTCGAGGAAGATGAGGCGAGCTCATCTTACGACGTGCACCTAAAGGGGAGGGCTGGGCGTTGGAACAATAAGACTATTATGAATAGATACTACCCGTCTGGAATCCCTTTATATCATCCTGCACCTGGACGTCATGTATTTAAGAAAAAAAAGCACATAAGGTCCCCCATGGTCCCCCTAACATGGCACTTGAGCCTTGGATGCAGGAAACGTATTAATTGTTTATAAAATCCTAGTGGTGGGTCCAACCTGATATTAAAATAATCATTCCACATCAAGATCAATATAGATCAATATGAGGTCGCAAATGATCACGGTGATTCAGCCCAATATGAGGTCGCAACGTTGCTCACGGTGATTCAGGGTGCCCAAAAAGTTTGCATGCGCATGCATGCGCCACAGTCACGATCCTATAGGATCCTATGGGCACTTTCTATGGACTTTGCTGAGGTTTTCGCCTCGTTCCTGCCTTCGGGCATGCAGCTACCGGACCGAATGGGCAAACATGTGTCGCTGTAATTCCCTTTGTGCCTGGCATCGGTGAAGAGGAGAAGATTATCATTTTAATATGATCACTATAAGCGGCTTTTCTTTGGCAGCGATCGGAGTATGTATAGAGAAGGGGTAATTACCACAGAATGAAGGCTTTTGCTTTCGAGTTCTCTTGTTTCTCTCAGGCAGAGGTGCCGCGGAGTGGCCGTGGATGCTACCCAGTGAGCCGGGTTCCAGCCCGGAACCTCCAGGTAGCGACAAAGCGCAAAGCCTCCACTGAGTAGATCTGGGTAGTAGATATCGGGACACCGTGCCCACCAATGCCCACATATATGGCTGCCAGCTGATCAGGGGATGTTTGATGTTCTTTGTGGGCGCCTTCAGACACCCCCTGCGAGAGAGACGCATTGTGCACGAGCCGTGCGATCCGAGCCGTGGGGCCTTCTCCGCTGAGGTGGGATCCATCTCACGTGGCCTGGTGTCGCGCGACACCGACGAGGGTGCCCTGGAACGAGGGCCACTTGGCCAAAAAGAGCCGAGCGTCCGCTCGTGGTCTGAGGTGGACAATGGTGGGCAGATTCTCGTGAGATGTTTAAACAGTCTCTCGATGTTTTCCTTGAACATACGGCTGGTAAAATACCGGGGAATCGACTTGAGAAACATCGACTAGGCCTCTAAACGGCGCAGTCACGAAGTAGTTGTGGGCTTACGAAGTCATCGCGCTGTTTGAGGTATGAGCTGGAACACGACGTCCATGACGTGATCCAAGAGCCAACGGTGCTGACGGTGCGGCCCAACACTTCCGGGCTCAAGTTCGGACTGACTCTGCGGGAAAGACGGGAACGGGAACGGACCATGTAACCCCCGGCTTTGCTTATGAAGATGTTTACCTATGGGTACATCCATGGTAAATCCTGTTCTGGGAATGTTTCTGCTTTTTTTGCAGGTTCTTGGGTCTCCCTGGCTGGAAGGAGGTGGAAGAAACATGAAGAAACCTCTCAGTCGGCATGACTGATGGGCAAAGCGTGGCATTTCGCTGATTTCGCATCAAGAGAGCGCATTCTTCGCGATCTGCTCATCAAACAGAGGGATCGCGGAACAGTTCACGTTTAGCAAGGGTTGACATGGTACGGAAGTCATGAATGGTATTGTGTTGTTTTTAAGCTTATATAAGTATTCCACACAACAACGTAAAGATTATATTGAACATTCTTGAACCACTGCTTTTGGAAACGGGGAGCAAGAAGACCAGTCAGGTCCAAGGGCTTCATGTCTCTAGACACAAGGCTATGTCATATGTGCAACTAAGAAGCTATGCCATGCACAAGGGTTTCAATGTTGAAAACCAGTTTAGCTTTATTGTTTCCGTTGGAGGACTTACAAACACACGAACGGTCCCCAGACATATCCGTCCTTTTTCATGGTCGCGAGGGCTGATGGCTAAAGTATTTCCTTGTTTTCCCAGATGGACCAGCGCACACAACACACAAGAGAACATGTGTTTTTTCCTTGTGGTACCCTCGGCCTACACCTGGTCGGGGTGTCCCATCAAACAAATCCACAAAGAATGGCATGTTGAGCTTGGGATCTTGACTAATAACATGGAGGTTGAAGCTGGAGATCTGAAGATTGGGTGTGCACTTTAAGAATAGGGAGACGGTCTATTTTCCTTCATCCAGGGGGTCGTTGCCTGGGAGGTCTGTCTCTATGTCACGAAAGGTAGCTTGAGCTACCTGAGTTCTCCTTGCTTTAGCAAAAATGTATTACAATCAGGAGTTGGGATTGTGCATTGAGTTTGGTCCTGTAAGAGTTGATTCTGTTCGTCGGGGGGGGGGGGCCGTAAGAGGGAAGAGTATACCCTATGTGCCGCGCAGTCTGCCTTGAGATAATTTAAGCTAACATAATTAAATATATAGATTAATAATTATATATACTATATCAAAAATAAAATATTTAAATTGGGCTGTCGTCTGATATGTTCAGATTTATAAAATTAAATCGCAATCTTTTATATTTCTATATTTTTTTAAACTTTTTTTAATTTTTTGAAATTTTTAAATCATCTGGAAATCTGGTGATCTCTAGGAACAGTCCTACGATATATATTTTTTTTAATTTTTTTAAATTTTTCGGAGCCTTGAAACATTTAAAAAATTTAAAACAATTAAATCGCAATCTTTTATATTTTTTACATTTTTTAAATTTTTTAAGGCTCCGAAAAATTTAACAAATTTTAAAAATTCAAATGGCAATCTTTTATATTTTTTAA